>LPNX010737229.1:425403-642930 GCA_001517045.1 Pseudotsuga menziesii
ATTTGTATGGTTGGAAACATTTCATAAGGAAAATTCAAATTGGCAAATTATTATGCATAAATATATGATCATGCAACTTCTTTATCCAATACAACATTCATCCATATCTCACTAAAACTTTCTAGATGCCTTCCATCTCTACCAGGACAACATTGAGATTGTGCACTAATCCAATATGTCAGCAAAGAGGTTTCATTCTAGATAAGTAGCAATGGATAATTTGTATAGCACCATGAGCTACTTACCCATCACATGCATATTAGTAGTATGCTGTCATTAATGCAAACATCCTATCATGCATAATACAACAAATGAATATAAACAAATGCATAACAAAATAATATAATGAAATGACAATTGAATACTTATCTTTATTTGTTTCGATGGTAGACTCCTTCTTGAGTCTTCAGCTTCATCGTCTTCTTCATTCATAGTCGTATCGTTTCTTATCCAAATGCTGAGGTGGATAAGAAGTTCTTCAAGAGTTGATTTCTTCATATTCCTCATATGAATGAATTCCACGATCCTGGGAGGCCATTCAAGGTGGCCATCACCACTTCTGCAAGTTGTTCTTGATTTGAGAGACTCTTATGACTGCATGGTCTCTGCATTCTGGATCTTCACATTCTTCAACTGGTTTCTTAACGTCATGTTCTAATTTCTATTCTTCCCTTCAAATAGCTTGGTCAAGGAATCAAACATCTTCAGTGTCTTTAAGGAAGACACTTGTGGTACAAGTTGATTTGTGACTGAATCAACCATTCTCTTCTTGGCCTTGACCAAGTTCTTTTTGTGAAGGGCTTCTAGCCTCATCTCCCTCTGAAACTGGAACCTCCATACTCATGTAGGTGTCCAATCCATTTTCTTCAGAGGGATCATATACTTCCAGGATTGGAAGTTTTCAACTTCCACAAGATTTTCACTAAGCTGATGTGATATATCATATTGAAATGAGAACCTCAAATGGAAATAGCAAAGAATTAGATCTTACCGATTTGAGGTGTCCATCCTTGTCTCGGAGTTTGCTGATCTAGGGTTTGTCACAGAAAACCTAATTTTCAAAAGTTGGAATCTTTCAGATCTGATTGGATAAACAGATATATCTCTTCAAATGGAGCTGTCCAATGTACTCCTTTTCTGAAAACAGTGGAGGGAAACTCCCGGAACAGGAAGCCCTAATTTACTGATTTCTTCTGTAGAAATGTCTGTTACTGTTTCTGTGATATCTCCGAAATTACTGATCCTCTGTGTCTGAAATTTCTCACTGTGGTAACCTAGAACTTCCCTGATCCACAACCATATGTTTCATCATAATTGGTTTCACCATTTGGGATTTATGATCCTTTTCCCAAGGTGACCTGTTACAGGACTGTTCAGAACAGCTAAGTTGTACGGCATGCCACGTGTCACTGGTTCATCTTATGAGTCTGATATTCGGAACACAGAAATTAAAGTTTGTTCCCTTTCTGAAACATCTTCATGAATTCCATTTGGACCTCTGTAGCCCAATATATTGCAGATCTCCCCAGGTGTCCTGTTTATGGATGATTTCTGGAAGAGGCTGGAGCCCTAACTTGGAGAGATCATATCTCCCAGAATATAGTGAGTCAGAGGCTAACCTTTGGACACAGTGTTCATCAGTATTTTATCTTCATCCCTTGAACTTTTCAGCTTCTTAGACTTCGCCAAACTCGAAATATAGCGACTGTACCAAAACTTAGCAGTTTTATCATTTAGGGTTTCTCTAGCTTGGGGTCAAACTAGGGTTTGACTTTCCCAGAGTTTCACCCAACCAAATTTATTGATCCAGGTCTCTAAACTTCGGTTTTTATGAGGAGAACAATCCTATGTAGGTCTCACTCAAAAATTCCTCTTCTGTATAAAGCCCTAATTTCCACATCGAAACTGAAAATGCTTGAAATTGAATTCCGCATCGACAGAAAGATGCACCCTTCAATGGAGAGTCATCTTAGCATACTTTTGTTGAAAATATGTGGAGGAAGATCCACAAAATAGGAAGCCCTAGTTTCTATAGCTGCACAATTTCTTCTTCTCAGGTTAGCTCTGATACCATGTTAGTTTTTCAACATTTAAGCTAGCATTATGTTAAGATCTTTTCACTGAGAGAATAACAAGCACAGCAATCACATAAGCACATCACAAGAGACAAGAGACACAAAGATTTTAGGAGGGGAAACCATAAATGGAGAAAACCCCTCAACTTCCTCTAAGATAGTATCACCACAAGATGTGAACCCAAAACAGTAAGATGACCTCCCTTCACAACAGCAGCCTTCTGTCTTCTGTCAAGCCCAAGAATTTCCTTCTCCAAAAGTGCGCCACACTTGAGAGAGCAAGAGAGCTAAGTCACAAGTGATAAATAGAGAGACTCTCACTCTCTATTTATATTCTTCCGTTTACTTGAAGTGCACTCAACCATGTAGGCTTAACTTATAATTAATTACTTGAGCCTACACCTTAATTAGTGTATAATAACCCAAGTGCCCCTAAACTGTGGGGACTTACCTAATGACTTGATATGACTTGTTTACATTATTAATCCTCCCGATCGGAACATCGGGGCATGACCACATGACTCAAATACATAATAGAAACATCCCGGAATAAACATCGGGTTACAATATATGAAATACATAGAAGAATACATTCCGAAGTTACATATACATCAACAGTTCATTCCCTTTGTATGCAAACTAAATAATTTTACTCATCGACTCCATGCCCAATGGTTTCTTTCTCTTGATCTTACCAAATACAACTTGAAGCTTATTGTAATTTTTATCTGAGGATACTAGTCATTGTGTTGTAAAGAAAAATTGTTGTTGCAGTGACCTTGTGTAGTCATTTTGTAGAGGGAGCCCCCTTTGACCGAAAGGGATAGCTTTTGGTCTAAATTTTGGTTTGAGGTTACCTATGAAATTTTCCTACTACATCCAAAGGAAATTTCTAAGAGATAACACTTCTGAGTAACAATAGCCATTAAAATGAATGCTTAATCTAAAATTTACTAGATTTTTTTGTTTATAGGATTCACCAACTAGTCTTGGCTTGATCAAGATCTTTTCATCTGTACACTTATCATTAATTAATTTTAAAAGAGCATGAAAAACATAAACTTGTGCATAATAATGAATAATACACAAAATAGAAGAACACACCATAAAATCATGAAGCCACAAATTTGATAAGGGAGTTTGTCCAATAAGAACTATGTCTCTGGGCCTGCTTTTGCAATGGGGAGGCCTTTTTGTATTTCTAGGCAAATGGAAAATGCATGGAAAAATATAACATGCTCCCTCAAATATGGATATGACTTTCAAATATACTGTTCAGAATAGAAAACAGACTACACCACTGTGTTCAGAAGGCCTATATGACGAGAATTGAAATAAAACAGTCTATACTTCTAAAGATCTGAAAAAATGGCCTTCTAAAAAATCCTATCACCCCTAAGTGCCATTTCGCAATCCATACGAACGTACATTTATACGAACCACGGTTTGTGTGCCCATACATACCTCAATCCATGTGCTAGGCCTTCCTCCCCATCTACACACGCCCTCGACCTTCGATGCTTGGTCCTCCTCCGGTGCTAGGTGGAAGCCTCTTCTTAAATAGAGGTAGGGAAATGGTCTTAACAAGACCCATTACTTTGGTGCATTGGTAGGCCGTTGGTTTGGTTATCGATAAGTTCATGCTTCCAAAGCGATGGAACCCTGCTTTTAGTTGTTGGTTGGACTATCTCTTGGTTCCGTTGTAACCCCCTCCAATTGATGTGTTAAAATGGGGACCTGGCGATCCAACCGCCAAATTTGGCAAACCAGTTGCCCCCCTTTTCCCCACATTTCCATGGATTAAAATTAAATATAATATCTCCCATACCATGGTAAGAACCACCACGTAGGCGAGTCAATTGTTCCATTGGTTTTCCAACTCAGAGATGGTCAATTCAATTCCAGCGAGGAGTATTTTGAGATTCCAACAAATTTTGGCCTTTCCTGGGTGACACATGTCACACCTGGATTGGGACACATGTCGCCTTTGTATTGGACCATGTATGTGCCATTTTTCATGCCATCTATATTCCCAATCAACAGCCACATAGTATTTCACGTCGTTTCCACATCATTTCCATGTGGTGCCACATGGGGATGTCATGTGTGTACTTTACACATGTATGGATGTCACATATCACCCTTTCAGTGGTGCCATGTGGCACTCCTTTTTTCCTGTCTTCACATCAAAATGTTGCTTTTCCAAAATTTCATAACGTTGTATCTTCCCTATTTGAATTCTTTTTTTAGTGAAAATAACATTGTTGAAACCGTCTCGAAGAGATCTACATGTCTATTCCTTTCTTGTTGAGTTTTGTTGAGTTTGAATTTTGGACCCTCTCTAGATCTTCCTGTATTAAGGATAAAGCCTTGAACTAGGGTGAAAGAAAACATGAAGAGGCTATTAAACTGTGAAACACAAGTGTCTATCCTAAGTATAGGAAAATTCAACTTCATATAGGTGTGGTCAGGAAGCTCCTCTCAAACAATTGTCAAGAATGGGGTTGTACGAGGTTAAGTTAAAGGGATTACCCCTCTGATTCTTAACCAAACATTTATGGGATTTTTTGTGTAGGAGTGTTTTATTTGCACCACCTTGGATCCTCTGTGGTGCTGGTACTTTTGAGGCATCGCGATCAATTTCCTTCCCATATGTACAATCTGAATCATTGACTATCTCCCGGACATCGACTATGAGTTGGTATCCTTAGTTACTTTTTCTAGGGACTACTTAGGTGATTGTAGGGGGATTCATGTGGTACCTAAAGTAGAAGTTGAACCAAACTATCAGTACCCTTAGAGGGTGTCCCATACATTTTTGAGATACTTGCACCAAGGAGGGTTGTTATTGTATGTCTTGGTAATTGCTTTGTGTACTTTTGTTGATTGGTGGAAGGAACTAATCAACTCATACTCAACTCCAAAAGGATCGTTGTTTTCTTGTTTGATATCTCTAGGAATTTTTCTAGTGATGTGTTGTTTGAGCTTAGTTGGCCTTAAATATTTCTTACTTGTTAAGTAAAAGCCTATGGATAAGGTTCATATGGACACCAACCAAGATACACCTATTCAAGGGGCTCGTTGTTTTTTTCCATTAGTTGGGAACGTTGGTGCTCCCTTGATGGCCACTTTGAATCTTCTATCGGTTTGGATTTTTTCCACTCTGAATGTCTTAAATGGTCCTTATTATTCTAAAGCAAGCACTTTACATGAAGGGCATAAAAATCATTTTCCTTTTTCACCAATAACATCTTCTCCTCCTACTACTACCTCATGTGGCAAAAGTATTAATACCAACAACCTAAAAGGAAAAGAAGGAGGAAAAATAAGAAGAAGATGTGAATACAAGGGTGTGATACCCCTATAAGTCATGTTGGGGGGGATTCCCCAACCTCTAGATGTCATGCTGGGGGGGGGATCCCTAGCCTCTAGAGATCATGACGGGGGCACTCATCTAGTCACTTTAATTCATACTAGAAACTCGCAACCAACCACTAGAGGTCATGCTGGGGGCACTCACCCGGCCACTTAAGTCATAATGGAAACCCACAACCAACCTCTAGAGGTCACACTAGGAGAAACTTTATAGTGACTACAAGTAATATTGAAAGTATGCATCAACCACTATCAGTCATGTTGAGAACATGCCATTGATAACCGCGAGTCACATTAATTACAAGTCACCACTCACTGCGATTCATACAAGAGACAGGCTACCAACCAATTCAAGTCATGATGGGGGGACTAAACTAACATTTGAAAGTCATGCTTGGGGAAAACAATCATCCAACGTGAGTCATCCTGGACATATTGAAATTGTTGATAAATACAAATGAATAGGATGTAAGCCTAAGTTCCCCTGTAATATTTGCAAGGGAGATCACCTTAATCACTTGTGCCCTATTATTCAAGAGGTACAAAGAGTTTGGTCTATGTCTCAAGGATATTATGCTCCCAACCTATGATTTCCAAATATCTTATTCAAACTTTGGTTAATGAAGTGATCAATTAAATGCAGTGTTTAATTGATCCTACTCCTCCCTTGTAGAGTGTTGATGTTAAAGGGATTGAACAAATTCACTCTTTGGTCAATCCCACTCTTCCTTTGGAGAGTGACATGTATCAAGTGGTCGAATCAATGCAATCTTCGGTCAATCCCACTCTTCCTTTGGAGAGTGACGTGTTTACCACTCAAATTTTCTTCATTTCCAGTTTATAACTTTCTGGACAAGGGGGTACTCAATTCATTTTGAATGAACCCCCAACAAGTTCCAGGATTGTTTCTTTTGATTGGAATAGCCTAGCAAATCCTTTCCTTCCTTCTTCTGCACCCTTTCAAATACGGGTTCAAGTTAAACACTACTCAGTTTCTCATTGTATTGTAGATGAAGGAGCCTCTATTAGTATTTTTTCCACACATGCTTAGAGAGGTGTGGGATCTCCCAACCTTGTGATGATTGTAATTCAATCATTGGATTTTAATAGAACACCTAGTGAAACTTTGGGATTTCTTCCTCAATTTCCTATTACCTTAGTTGGGAAGACTATCTTAGTCGATTTTATGGTTATGGAGGACCGTTTGGACTTTAATATGCTCCTTGGGTGTTATTATGTATGTGCTATGAATGTTGTGGTGTTTATGCTATTTCATGTGATGCAATTTTCCTCACAAGGGAAAAATTATCACTATTGATCGGATTGCATTTGGTCTTCTATCTCATTACCCAAATTTAGACCAAGTATACCCTTTATATATTCTTAATTTTTTGGTATACACTACCCCGACATAGGTTAATTATGTGGCCTTATATCCCTTATGTCCAATTGATACTAAAAATAATATTTTGTTTTCATGCTTACCATCTTGGGACTTAGTCCCAGTAGTTGATCGAGTGATGCATCCAATGGGGGAATTAGAGCCTACTCTCCACCCAATTGGGACAAGTGAATGTTTGGAACATATGTTCTCTCTAGGATGATATAATCTCTTCAAATGAAGATTTCCTAGAGACTTTGATATAGTCTGCCATTCCTTTGGTTATTGACATCCTTTCCAAAGATCATTTCCTTGGCTTGGACCCGGTTAAAATTAATCCATCCCTGATTTTCCCTTTGAGTCTGATCTTCCTATTTATAGATCCTCAGACATTGGCATTTTTTAGTCTGTGGAGTCTGTCATTGAGTTGCAAGTTGGTGTTCTTGATGATTTTGATTATGTTTGTATATTTTTCAACTCTCACGATGATGATTTTGTTCCTATAGACTCCAATATTGCTTTTAGATTTGATCTTTCTCACAAATTTGATATTATTGTTTGTAGGTCCTCAAACCTTGGCGATCTTGAGTCTTCACTAGTAAACTCTATCATCGTAATAAATATTGTTGAAGATATTGAAGTTGGGAATATTCTATCAAAGTGAACCGTATCAATTTTTTTTATATATATTTTTAAAATATGATCATGGTATTGTTGTTTCTTAGAGACAAGAAGTTTAGCTAAATTCATGGTTGCTTAAGGATCATTTTCTGCATATTGCTTGATCCGATCAGGTATTTTCGAAAACTTGCACACATGTATAGGAATCCCATTTTTTATGATGCATTTGAACCTTTTTATATTTGAATTTTCCATAGGGTCGAACCTATTGGATATTAGTGCACATCCATCTCTATCTGCATTTTGCACCAATATGATAGAAGAACCTAACTAACACGGGACACCATAGTCAGCACCCTTTTTCCATTTTGGTGCCCATGCCAAGTTTTTTCATAGGCTTAGGATCCTTTTTAGTTTTACCATGACGATGAGAAGAAGATGCAAGCCTCTCTTTCTCATATTTTTCTAGTCATTCCCCATAAGGCTCTCATTTTTATGTTTAATATGTAAATGCTTTTGCATATTTCCTGCTTGCGCTTTTGAGCCCAATGTTGGATTCCAGCTTACAACTCTTTATAATCCCTCGTTTATTATGTCATTATTGTTAAGCCTTGCAACATTTTTTCTTTGCAACTTAACACCCATTTACTAGAAATAAACACACCCTAAGTGCCTTTATCTTGCTCAAGGCTCCTTGCATTGTGCATATGTTTGTTCCTTTCTCTTGGAATTAGTTCGCTTATCACTGGCACTTGTTTCCTCCCATGTACTATAACATGATTTTATTATTTTTCAAGATTTTATAATATGAAAACGATAAAAAAAATCAAATATTTCTAAAATATGGATGGGAAAGAGTCATGTTCTTATTTGTGTTTGGAAGAAAGTTGTGTCAACATTGAACAAAGCACATTGTCTTGAGTTTGCGTCTCTACAATGTGGGATATATTATGGATTTAGGAAGTTAAACTCATTTATGTAGTGTCTCCCTCGACTGGTTACTCCTCCAATCATTATAGAGAAGTCTGTTGATGTCTCATATATCGCATGCTTATGTCTTGTTCATCCTTAAGCCTATGTTTCCTAGGTCACTTATTGTGTCATTCTTATGTTATGAGGGAATTATTAACCTATGTCAGCCTCTCCTCATAAATCTTCACTTTAGTATGTCATCCTTCCCATGTCAAGTGCATTTAAGAATCAATCAGTTTGTTCCACCAAATATTTGGCCTTCTACTACAACCTTGTGTTAGATGATGGGGGATGTTTTAATGCCCTCCTTCAAGCGGATCACTTCCCATCGACTCCAAAACATCTATTATGGGACAGTGATCTAGAGTCTTTTTAGTACCTTATAAATTGCAATCATTAGTGGCATGTTTCCATGCTATTGACAATGGGACTACACAAATGTCCCTTGATCATTAGAGTCTACATGTATTCAACGTCAAAAGATATATTCGCACTTGTTAGATTGTACAAGGTACCTTGCCTCTCATTATCATTATTGATGACTTGGATCATGTTTGTTAATGGTATACACCAATTATCAATAACCAAACATTAGCTTCCTATGTTTGACATTAGGACATTTATTCATATAGTTTATAATCCTACCCATATTGGTTGGTTTGAAGACCTCAAATCCATTATATAGCATCACATCTTTATGATATGACTCGAGTTGCATTCAATTGACATTTATTCATTTTATGGCACCGACTCTTATGGATATTGATTTGTTCAGTCCTTATTTCTAGATATCTTCATTTGATTCTGAGACATAGATCCACTGTGAATATCCTTCATGGCTATGATATCCTTTTGACATGAATCCACTATGTACTCATTTTCATGTCCATGATAACTTCTTATATACCTCATGAATCTGTAGTGTACTTAATTTGGCATCCATGCTTCTTAATACTCCTAAGCATGGCCATGCATGCCTAAGGAAGAGGGAGTTCTTACTTGATCTTTCGTAGGTGTCTCCTATGGTTGATTTATGGGAATTTGGGTTACTCCTGCACTCACTTCTGAAAGGTTGTAATGTATTTCAGTCATCATATAACCCTTTGACCGCACACACTAGGGGGCATCTGTTATAGCATATTTTTCCACATATGTCCCATAAATGCTTATGATGGTTTGATCTTATCACTTTCCCTATTTTGAAAACTTCCTTGATCCTTTGTGTTGTATGAACATTAGTTTATCTTGGAAAACTACTAAAAAACTATGTTTTCCAAGGCACATGTGCCCTACAGTGAGCTAACCCGCATATACATGCACTGCTTTGGTTAGCCCATGCTTTGGTTACAATCATTCCCAATTACCCAAATCCCATAAATAACAACCTCTAACTTCCCCAACTACCTACTAATCAATATAAACGAGGCATAAGTGAAGGAAAATATAGTCTTAGTTATTTTGATCAACATTGGGAAGACTATGCATTGTAGAGATAATACCCTCATGTTGTTCAAATAAAACCAAATTCCACAAATTCCCTTTGTCTTGTGTCTACAAAATCTTCTATCCCCTATTTGGAACATTGTATTTCCAACCCTTCTTGTGAGCTTTGTATGTCAAAGAATTCTATGGATTCTCTTGCACATACTTACTAAAAGAATATTTGGATTGGAAGTTGAGTATTTAGAGTCTCGGGTGGAATAGCTCTAATCTTGGTTTCAAAACTGTGCTGCAGCGAGACTCAGATGATACCATTCCATTGGATCTTGTTGTTTACTTCTATATAAAATAATTCTCTTTTCCATTCATATCAATGTTCGTTTCTTGTTTATGAATGTTTCATAATGGATGTGTAATTCTGCAAGTTCATTTATGATTTACAACAGTAAATACTCTTTACTAGTTCTTGTTCATTATCATATAGCAATTGGAGGTTTGAGGAAGAAGATTGGAACAACAACAAGTTTAAAGGTTTCTTCTCCAAACAATAGGAACTGTGTAAGTTATTTCATAACTTCATTGTCCATTTATATTTATTTGTAAATATTATAGACTATACTTTCTTGGATTTGTTGGTTTTCTTTTATTGGTATTGATATGTGGTGAGCCCACCCAAAGATCACTAGGGTAGCATATAATCTCGAAACAACAACTTTATGTAACGTAATGTAATGTAAAGTTATGTTATGTTACATAATAGAATCTCCCCCATAGTGATTTGTATAGCACCTCTCTACTCTCAGTGTGATTATCTCTCATTTAAATGTATTTATGATAGATGGATATTTTATTAATTTATTATATTTAGAGAGATGTGAATAAACTTAAATGTGAAAAATTGCCTTGTTGAATGGGTTTTCAAATCACTAGTGTTGGTAGGTACATTATTATTTTATGTTATTTTGACCTTCTTCAGGCCTTTCTCGAGAAGGAAGGAAGACGTTGAGAAAATACTTCTTAAAATGGGATTTTGGAGATGATAGAGGAGGTTTTTAACACTGGAAATAAAGGAGTTGGGGAGGGAAGGAAACATTTTCTATTAGGATAAATTTAAACTGAATCTTGAGGTTGAGTTTGGAGCTTGAAAGTTTTTGCATTGTTGTTTTTGTTAGAGTTGTGGGCATGGAGGGATAGGAAACCCCACAAGTTTCATAGAACTATCATTTTAGGTGCTAGTTGGATAGGAGGAATAATCTTACTTTGGTTAACACTATTTCAATTGGAGTAAAAACTAAAGGTTTGGATTGTTGGAATTATTACTAGATTGGTAAAAACTAGGTCAACTAGATCTTGAGGTAGATTCATTATCTTACTTGATTTAAGTTGTTTTAAATAAATTTCAAAATTATGTTTGAACAATCATTACAAGTAGCAAGAATTAGTTATTAAATTAGAAGAAAGTGGCGAAATTGTACCCGTTATGTTATAAAAATAAGCAAGTTAGCAGAACACAAATTCTACAAGTAAAAATCCACATTCAAAATTTATATTTTCTTATTGTAGTTATTGGTAGTTACAATAGTTAATTAACACCCATCATACGAAGGGGTGCTACATACACATTGTTAATGTCTATAAATGATGTTTTTTAATTATAGTCCTCGGAAAATATCTTAATTTTTTGTGGGTTGAGGTTCATATATATTGTATATAGTATTTTCTCTTGTTTCATTGGATGTTCCAAGGAACGAATAAATGTGAAAAAAATAACCCTCTTTCTATTAGGCCTTATTGCATAACTATGAAAATCATTCGCACCTGCATCACCCTTTCTTAGAAAATATGTTGGGTTAGGATCATGCTATCAAACCAATATGGTGACATTGCTAAGGGGTTCTTTTCTTGCCTAGGTGTTGCTAGAAGTCTACCTTTTGTGCCCTTTTCTCTTTTGCAAATTTCAAGCTCAAACGACATTGATCTCACTTTTTCTTCTTCTCCAAAAAATCACATCACTTTTTTGTTGAGTTCAATGTCTCCCTAAAATTCTTTCACTTTGGGAGTATGGAAATTTTTAAGAGTGAAATTGACTAATTTTCAAAAAACAAAAAATCCAAAAAAGATTAGCCAATTTCCATTTTTTTTAAATGATTCACCGGAATTCCATGTAATATAAATATTTTACTCTAAACATATCCAAAATTGTCTAGAAGCTATATAAAATCATTATAAATTTGAATACTTTCACAAAAATATCGTTAAACATTTTATGGTTGGAAATTTAAGAATCAATAAGATTTTCTACACTTTAAAAAATTATAAATCTTTATCTTCTTACTTGTATCACAATCCTTATATTCTTATATATTTACTTCCTGTTGCAGCTGCAACAATTTCCCAAATTTTTTAAAATTTTGGACCCTCCTTTTAATTTTATATTGCCTGGATTTATTTGGTTTCCTGAACTTTGTTTTTCTCTGCTGCAAATTTGGATTTTCTTGAGTTTGATTTGAGGTCAATTGTTTCCTTCATTTTGAAAGTTGAATGATCTATAATTGCTTTTTGTCTAGCTAATGCATAAAAACTGTGGAATTTTGATTGAATGTTTGAAGCTTGAAGTCTGATTTTGGTGATTTTTATCGCTGATTAGATGATGAGTTGATTGTTTGTTTCCATTGTGTCAGAGGTTGAGTGAACTAATATTTTCGTCACCCAGCTGAAAAGCATTTCGGTTTATTTGAGTACTTAACGTTTGTTTTGATTTTTTTGATGATCGTTGTCGGATGTCTGTTGATGAATGAATCGGGGCATCAATTTTCTATGTCGTCGTCGTTTTGGAGGGCAAATGGAGAAAGTTCCGATGGATAGTTATTGTTCTTGCCGATTCCATGGTTTATTGCTTAAACCTTTTGCTTTTCATTATTTTTGTTTTGCTTTATCGCTATCGGAATGATTTTGTTCATTAATCGGAGACCTTGTCCGTTGCCTTACCGGCACTGCGGAGATGATTAGTTTTAAAGTCGCGGATCCGTAGTCCTTAGTTCTTTCGATCGCTGATGATTTTCTATTGTCGTGGAAGCCGTAGTCAGAATGTCTTCTGCCATTGCGGCTGCGTAGTGAACTATCTTGTTGATGATTAGTGTTTTAAAGTCTCGATGCAATATTGATTAGTGGTTATGATCTATGACGCTTAACTACCGGCGGTTTTTAGCGTTTGGGAGTGCCGACACTGCGAAAGGGTTGAGGACTAATCGTCCAACGCATAGTGCTCAGAGCCTCCGATCACTGAGGTTATTTTTGTCGTGAAACCCGTAGTCTTTATGCTACCCAGCGTTGCAGCTGTTTAGTGGATTATTTACCCAATGCTTAGCGTCTTTTTCTTTCTACTGCTGATAGGGTTTTCCTACCAATTTTGGTGTGCTTTTACTCTATTTTATGGAATGGCGGAGATTTCCCGTGGGTTTTGGTTGAGTCAGGGTTTTTTTGAGAGGAAGAGCGTAGTTTTAGGTTTGGTGTTTTGAGGAATGGCGGTTACATAGTTTTGGTTCATGCTTTCATCGGAGGGTTTAGAGTTAGTTCAGATGCGGCCTAGATTGAGATAAAGAGACTGTTCTATCGGGATTGTGATTTTAGTTGGACAGCGAGCTTAGAGGATTTTCAGACCTAGCTTGTAGGATTTTCTTTGCCTTATCTTTTCATGCATTAATATTGTTTATAGTTCATTTTACATAATGCATGTATTGATACAGTTTGTGTTACTTTGTTAGACGCTAAATGGTCTAAAATCTGCTATTTTCATGACAAGGTGATTGCTGCTGCAAAGAAGATATGTCTAGAAGACAAAGCAGAAGAAAGGAGGCAACAAGGAAGGAAGAGAAAGAAAATGAAGAAGCAAAGATGAAGAAAGAGAAAAAGAAAGTGAGGATCTGAGATCTCAACAAATCGATAGCAGTAGAGGCCCAGGCTTGGGAAAAGTTCATCAGTGACCAAGTTGGTCCCTCTTTATAAAAGTGCTATTAAATTTTAATTTAATGTAACGTATTGTACAGCACTCACTAAAAGACAAAATTGTGGGATTGAACAGTTGGGGGAGCCCAAAGGTCACCGGGGGGGCAGCCCAAAGGTTTTGCAGTTTTGTATAAATATAGTAGAGTTAGATGTAAAAAAGGGACTTTTTCCCAGATAGATTTGTGAGAGTATGTTGTAAGAAGAACTATTTCCTATTGCAATAAAGAATTACAAGTTTCCTGTTGGAAAAAGCTTGGTGGAAGGTTTCAAATGTTGTACTATGGATTTGTTGAATGTGAACTATTTCGTTTTCAGCTTGTGTCCATTAACTGTGAGATCATTCTAACTCTTTGAACCTATGTTCCTGTTATGAATGCACTCTAGTTTATTCTATGAAATGTCCACTGTGAGTAATGAAGGCTTTTCATAAACAATAAGCAATCATGTTGTTCATATCTATTAATGTTCATGTGTTTTGAAATAAGTAACAGCTATCTATGATTTTTCTTAATGCATGTGCAGAAATACATTACTCATTAATAAATGATAATCTTGCTCCCTAGGGATAGGTTAGATAGTTAGCTTTAGTTTCTTGCTGTGTGTGATTTAGATGCGAGAGAGTTAAGACGAGAGGTAAGAACCTGCGCATCACATTGTGACCGCTCCTCATAAGAAGTACAGTAGAAGTAGATAGTTTTTGAACACTTTTTTTTATGGATCTAAAACATTGGAAGGATCAGGAGCCGGCTGTGTCCTGATTAATCCAAAGAAAAATAAACATTTTCTTTCATGTAGATTAGATTTTGAATGTACCAATAATACAGTCGAATATGAAGCATTATTTCAGGGACTAAGAAAAGCAATCGAATTAAAAGTAGAAAATCTAAAAGTGTATGGGGATTCTAAAATAATTGTAAAGCAAATTTGAAATCAGATACATTGCATTTCACCTCATTTAAAAGCTTACTAGAATGAAGTGTGGGATTTGCTTAAAAAAATTTATGCATTTAATATTGTGTCCATTCCTATACTAAAGAATGCAGCAGTTGACTTGTTAGCTACCTCAGCTGCAAGGCTTGTACCTTCTAATAATAGATGTTCTATTGAATTAATTTTCAGGCCTTTGGTTCCAGACATGTTCACCAATTGATGATCAACAAATCCTAGAATGTTTGACGAATGATGAGACTTTCAAAGGGGCAATTATCGATGATGAAGAACACCAAGCTGACTTAAAATTTGACAAATTTATTCCTAAAGGGGTCAAGACCTTAGAGCGGATGTTTGATTTAGACAACAAGTTCAGAAGACTAGCAAATGTCAAGACTCATAACTCGTCTATACAATTCGAACTGATAAATTTAGGAACTAAAGTTGAACCCAAATATGTAAATTTGGGAAAGTATTGCTCTCCCGGTGAAAGAAATAAGTTCAGTAGTTTGTTCAAACAGTACAAAGATGTGATTGCCTGGACATATGAAGAGCTTAAAACATATGACACCAATATTATACAACATGTCATCCCTATTAGAGCTGGAGTCAAGCCTTATCAGCAACCTTTGAGGAAGATGCATCCAAAACTGGAGCCTTTAATTCAGAGTGAAGTGAAAAAATTATTGGATGCCAAAATTATATTCAAAGTCAGACACTCGGAATGGGTTTCGAATTTGGTGCCAGTAAGGAAGAAATATGGAGAAATCAGGCTATCTGTGGATTTCAGAAACCTAAATCGTGCTTCAGATAAAGACAATTATCCAGTCCCACCCATGGAACAGATATTGCAGATGGTTTCAGGTTCTGAGTTATTTTCATTATTAGATGGATTCTCTGGCTATAATCAAGTGTTAGTAGCTGAAGAAGACAGACTTAAAACTACATTCAGAACAAGATGGGGAACTTTTGCTTACAGAATAATTCCCTTTAGACTCATAAATGCTGGAGCTAATTTCTAGAGGGCCATGGATATAGCTTTCCACGGTCTGATTGGCCGTAGTGTTATGGTATATCTCGATGATATCACGATATTTTCGAAAAAGAGAGAAGAACATGCATTCCATCTAAAACAAATTTTTGAGCATTGTCGAAAATATGGTATCTCACTGAATCCCAAGAAATGTGTGTTTGCGGTTATAGAACGAAAGCTACTGGGTCACATTGTTTCTAAAAAGGGATCTCCATAGACCCAGAAAAGATTAAGGCCATCGAACAGATCCCTTTACGCCATAACAAAAAAGGTATGCAATCATTCATGGGGACAATTAATTTTGTGCGAAGTTTTGTACCGGATTTTGCTCAAATTGTCAAACCTTTGCAGCAAATGGTGAAACAAAGTGTACAATTCAAATGAACTGATGTGGAAAAGAATGCATTCAGTAAGATAAAGACATCTATTGCACATGCACCATCTCTTAAAATTCCAAATTTCGAAAAATATTTTATTTTGTACACTTTCGTGTCTGATGATTCATTGGCAGCGGTGCTTACACTGAAGGAAGATGGGGGATATGAGTACTCCATATCATTTATGAGCACTAGTCTGCAGGGAGCCGAATTAAATTACCCAGCTGTGGATAAACAAGCTTATGCAGTTTTCAAAGCGGTAAAACAATTCAAGCCATACATACTTAAGAACTGGACTAAGGTAATAGTTCCACACCCAGCTGTAAGGTCTCTTTTTGTGCAAAAAGAATTAGGAGAAAGAAGAGGCAACTGGGTAACATCTTTACAAGAATATGATCTCGAATTCAAACTAGCATCTATAGTAAAGGGGCAGGGATTGTGCAAACTAATGGCTGAGAGTAAAGGCAATGAAGAAAACAATTGGGAAAATGAAGTTGAGTTACATATAATGGATGTATGTCCTCTTTTCACCGCTCCATATTCCTGGTACCGAGACCTTGTTCATTACCTTCAGGAATGATTGTTGCCAAAACATTGAAATTCCAAACAACGAAGAGCGTTGCGCCTTAGATCAGCTGCATATCAGATCATTAATGGAATATTATTCAGAAATAATTATGATGGAGTTCTTCTCAAATGCTTAGAGAAAGAAGATGCAAAGAAGGTCATAACAGAGTTACATGATGGGCCTGTTGGAGGTCATTTTTTCTGAAGATACAAGAGCCCATAAGATTCTCAGAGCCGGATACTATTGGCCCACACTGTTCAAGGATGTGCATGCCCATGTCAGAAAGTGTGATATCTGCCAGAGGTGTGGGGGAAGACAAGCCAAAGAAGCAAGATCATTGAAGCCTGTGATGATAACATAACCATTCGAGCAATGGGGGATTGATATCATTGGAGAGATAAAACCAAATTCTTCCTTGCAACACAAATACATTTTGACGGCAACTGACTACTTCACTAGATGGGTCAAGGTCATTCTGTTACGTAAAGTGAATGAAGATGTGGTCATGGATTTCTTGTAAGATCATATTATGACCAAGTTCGGGGTTCCAATTTCCCTGGTTTTTAATAATGCTACTTATTTTTCTTCTATTAGATTAACTGCATTTGCTCATGAAAGAGGAATCAAGTTGCATTATTCTGCAAACTATTACCCACAAGGAAATGGTTTGGCAGAATCTACAAACAAGAATCTGATTAGGATCTTAAAGAAAACCGTGATAGAAAACCAGAGAAGTTAGCATTTAGCATTACCGAATGCTCTTTGGGTTGATAGAGTCACCCCCAATAATTCCTTAGGTGTGTCACCGTATACCCTCGTTTATGGAAAAGAAGTTATTCTTCCTCCCAACATTATGCTACCATCTTCCATAATAGCTCAGGAGTCTAGAGGCACTGATAACGAAATCCTACAGATTAGAATCTATAATCTTTTGAAAGCGGAAGAGTCTAGGTCCAAATCCAAAGAACATTTTAAGCATCAACAGGAAGTAGTAAAATGGTGGTTTGATAAGCATAAAGCTGGGAAAAATGAATTTGAAGTGGGAGATCTAGTTCTTAAATGGGATTATCCGCATGATGAAAAGGGGAAACACATGAAGTTTCAACAATTATGGGTAGGCCCTTTTCAGATTGCAGCAAAGCTTGGCCCCTCAACCTACAAGTTGCAAGATTTACAGGGGTGGGAAGAGAACTTACCAGTTAATGGTTTAGTTCTCAAACCTTATTTTTCCTGATTTTTGTTTTTATTTTGTACATAAATAAACTAATTTGGTTGTTTATTTTTTATTTATTTGATTTCTGTTTGTTTTTAGTTAGATTTTGATTAATTTCAATAAAAGAAGCAAACTTTTGGTTGCATGGAGAGCTTCATAATTCTGGATTAACTAATATCCTCGATTATAATACTGTGTACTTTTGATTTATCTGAAAGAATTTATTCTAGTTTAGTAGTTTTCCTAAATGGCTATGAACACATTGAAGTCCTACTTAATCCTTGTAAAATAACTCAGGATCAAAAGGTCTAGAATACTATTTCAAGGCTCCATCCATCTCACATTTAAAAATGTCTTAGGGGGTGACAGCAAAAGACCCATGGAAAGTAAGCAGGTTAAACAGTATATTATATATAAATGATCCCATGCCAAGAATTGAAAGCCAAAAGGAAAATAATAGTCAAAAATCTCCTAAGAAAGCAATATGTATCAAAACAAAGTATTGAACCATATGAGTACAAAATTGCCAAAGTTCTTCTCCATCCGTGAGCTGAAAGTTAAATACATCTCTCACACAAAAGGACACTATGGATAGAGGAGCCTGAATAAAAATTCAGAAAGAAAGGCATGCAGGAGGACTCAAAAAAGAACAAAAAGTCCAAAAGCACAAAAGTGCAAAATGGCATGGGAATGAGGAACAAACGAATATTTCTGTTTACCATATGTTACAATCATGTAGTGTCCAAGCTGGGAGCTACCCGAAGACAGAGGTAAAAAATGAAACTCATATTCCTGGCCTCAAAAGAATTTATCTTGACTTTGAAATCTTAGTTTCCATTTTCCTAAAATTGACTATCATCAATGATTAAAAGTACATACATTTTTCATTTGAGAAATCCAGACATCTAGAAGAATTCAACATGTTGGTTTTATTGTCAAACAGTCTGTTATTTAAGGAAGAAATTGTCCAGAGATCTGGGTTCACCAGGTAGTCACCAATTGTTGCAGCTGCAACAATTTCCCAAATTTTTTAAAATTTTGGACCCTCCTTTTAATTTTATCTTGCCTGGATTTATCTGGTTTCCTGAACTCTGTTTTTTCCTCTGCTACAAATTTGGATTTTCTTGAGTTTGATTTGAGGTCAATTGTTTCCTTCGTTTCGAAAGTTGAATGATCTATAATTGCTTTTTGTCTAGTTAATGCATAAGAACTGTGGAGTTTTGATTGAATGTTTGAAGCTTGAAGTCTGATTTTGGTGATTTTTATCGCTGATTGAATGATGAGTTGACTGTTTGTTTCCGCTGTGTCGAAGGTTGAGTGAACTAATATTTTCGTCGCCCAGCTAAAAAGCATTTCGGTTTATTTGAGTACTTAACGTTTGTTTTGATTTTTCTGATGATCGTTGTCGGATGTCTGTTGATGAATGAATCGGGGCATCAGTTTTCTATGTCGCCACCATTTCGGAGGGAAAATGGAGAATGTTCCGATGGATAGTTATTGTTCTTTCCGATTTCGTGGTTTATTGCTTAAACCTTCTGCTTTTCGTTATTTTTGTTTTGCTTTATCACTATCGGAATGATTTTTGTCATTTATCGGAGGCCTTGTCCGTTGCCTTACCAGCACTGCAGAGATGATTAGTTTTAAACTCACCGATCCGTAGTCCTTAGTTCTTCCGATCGCTGATGATTTTCTATTGTCGCGTAAGCCGTAGTCAGAATGTCTTCCACCATTGCTGCTGCATAGTGAACTATCTCGCCGATGATTAGTGTTTTAAAGTCCCAACGCAGTATTGATTAGTGGTTCATATCTCCGACGCTTAACTACCGACGGTTTTTAGCGTTTGGGAATGCCAACACTATGGAAGGGTTGAGGACTAATCGTCCAATGCATAGTGCTCAGAGCCTCCGATCACCGACGTTATTTTTGTCGCGGAACTCATAGTATTTATGCTACCTACCGTTGTGGTTGTTTAGTGGATTATTTACCCGATGCTTAGAGTCTTTTCCTTCCGACTGCCGATAGGGTTTTCCTGCTGATTTTGGTGTGCTTTTACTCTATTTTATGCAATGGCGGAGATTTCCCGTGGGTGCTGGTCGAGTCAGGGTTTTTCTGAGAGGAAGAGCGCAGTTTGAGGTTTAGTGTTTTGAGGAGTGGCGGTTACATAGTTTTGGTTCATGCTTTCATCGAAGGGTTTCGAGTTAGTTCAGATGCGGCCTGGATTGAGATAAAGAGTCCGTTCTATCAGGATTGTGATTTTAGTTGGACAGCGAGCTTAGAGGATTTTCAGACCCAGCTTGCAGGATTTTCTTTGCCTTATCTTTTCATGCATTAATATTGTTTATAGTTCATTTTACAGAATGCATGTATTGATACAGTTTGTGTTACTTTGTTAGACGCTAAATGGTGTAAAATCTGCTATTTTCATGACAGGGTGATTGCTGCTGCAAAGAAGATATGTCTAGAAGACAAAGCAGAAGAAAGGAGGCAACAAGGAAGGAAAAGAAAGAAAATGAAGAAGCAGAGATGAAGAAAGCGAAAAAGAAAGTGAGGATCTGAGATCTCAACAGATCGATAGTGGCAGAGGCCCAGGCTTGGGAAAAGTTCATCAGCGACCAAGCTGGTTCATCTTTATAAAAGTGCTATTAAATTTTAATTTAATGTAATGTATTGTACAACACTCACTAAAAGACAAAATTGTGGAATTGAACTGTTGGGGGACCCCAAAGGTCACCGGGGGGGGCAGCCCAAAGGTTTTGCGGTTTTGTATAAATATAGTAGAGTTAGATGTAAAAAAGGGACTTTTTCCCAGATAGATTTGTGAGAGTATGTTGTAAGAAGAACTATTTCCTTTTGCAATAAAGAATTACAAGTTTCCTGTTGGAGAAAGCCTGGTGGAAGGTTTCAAATGTTGTGCTATGGATTTGTTGAATGTGAACTATTTTGTTTTCATCTTGTGTCCATTAACTGTGAGATCATTCTAACTCTTTGAACCTATGTTCTTGTTATGAATGTGCTATAGTTTATTCTATGAAATTTCCACTGTGAATAATGAAGGCTTTTCATAAACAATAAGTTATCTTGTTGTTCATATATCTATTAATGTTCATGTGTTTTGAAATAAGTAACAGCTATCTGTGATTTTTCTTAATGCATGCGCAAAAATACATTACTCATTGATAAATGATAATCTTGCTCCCTAGAGATAGGTTAAATAGTTAGTTTTAGTTTCTCGTTGTGTGTGATTTAGATGCAAGAGAGTTAAGACGAGAGGTAAGAACCTGCGCATCACATTGTGACCGCTCCTCGTATTCTCTATCAATCTGCATTTTTAGATAGGCACTTGCACATCATGCTTAAACATAAAAAAAATTAAAAATACACACGGTGGACCGGGCCGTAACTGGTAAAACATTTATTTTGTTACTTAACCTACGATAGCCGAACCGTAAACCGAACGGATTCCCCATACCAAACAATAACGAGCTAGTTGGAAACGTTTACTGGGAAGAATCCCTAACTGTTGTTATCTACGATTTTCCAAGCCTCAACAGTTCCTTATAGTCTTATATATTTACTTATTTTATAGGTTATTTTAAATCTTATATAAGTGATTTTTTTTATCCCAATAAACACTATTTTTGCAAGTACTAAAATTAAAGCATACTCTATATTTGGTTAAACAATAAACAAACCTGTTACGAAGAAACATAGAGAATGGAGAAAATATATGGCATCATAAGAAATAAAGCCATTTATCAAAAAAGGCATTTTCTACTTTCCACGTGGAACGAATGTGTTATATCTTTTTTTTAACCCTCACGTTTATAGATACATTTTACGACTCAATACAAAAGTATGTCACATGTATTAATAATAACAACATAATATATTTTGACATTAATATTACATTTTACAACTCAATAAAAAAGTATGTCACATGTATTAATAATAACAACATAATATATTTTCACATTAATATTACATTTTACAACTCAATACAAAAGTGTGTCACATGTATTAATAATAACAACATAATATATTTAGACATTAATATTATGGTATTAAATATGAAAAACAATATATAATAAATATAATAATAAACTTAAAAACACTTTTTTCCCAAAATTATTTCTTTGAAAAAGATAAAATCCTTGAAATACAAAACCTTAAACATATCCATTAGGTTGTATTATCTAAAAGATAAAAATTTAAAATTCAAACTTGGTTAAACATATCGATTGAGTTGTACTATCTATTAAATCTCAACAATAACCACCTTGTCCTTGGTTCTCTCTTTTTGCCTTTGCTTTTCTTTAGTATTCATAGCCTTGGGTCCTCTAATAAATAAAAAAGCTTGATCTTTGGAGGATCTCGTGGATCCCATATGAACAAGCTTACCATGCTCATTAGTTAAGGACTCAATGAATGCATTCAAGGTTGGCATCTTCCGATTCAAAAAGGTGAGTTTTCCAATATGGAAGGTAGATACAAACACAAAATAGTCTACTCCTAGCTTTGAAAGAATAGAAAGAATCAACTTATCATCTTCCTTATCTTCACTACATTGCTTCAATTGAAGCACCAAATGCTTGAACTTGGTGAAGAACTCATTTATGGTCTCAAAAATTTTAGGATTGAGATAAATTGATTCATTCTCTAACTGATAAACTCTCATATCATCCTGCTTGCCAAAGATTTTGGCAAGTTGTTCCCACACTTCTTTGGGAGTCTTCAATCTGCTGAGATGGAAGAGAAGATCCTTCGAAATTGAGAGGCATAAGAAACCATAAGCTTCATCAAGCTTATTCATGTATTTGGACTTCTCTACAACTGCATTAGGCTCTATCTCCGTGCCCATGGTGACTCTATAGAGTCCCTTGGAGCGCAATATTATCTTTGTATCCTCCTTCCATTAATGATAGTTGAAAGGAGTAAGAATATTGCAAGAAGAAGAGTCCATCTTCCTGTTGTAGCGAATGCATTTGGATATTTTGAGATATCCGTGGTCACACAAAAAAAAAAAAAGGTCGAACAACTTGCACTTTTGAAGTTGCTTCACACCTGGATTAGTTAATCGAGCAAGCTTGATCAACCGGATGCAAGATTATCTAGGATTTATGTGGAAAAATTTCTGCTTTTGGTGCAGTGTTGGAATAATTTTAAGCAATTTTGCTCAATCTTCATCAAATATCCATTAAAAAATATGTAGAAGAGTTTCCTTATCTTTCCATGGATCTGATACCATATAAAATTGATGCACAACAGATCTTACAAATAAGACAAAAGTTACTACAGATGCATGTAGATCAATTAACTCAATAAGTGGCACAAACTATGAAAAAGGTTTGCAACAGTAAAATCATAATAATTAATTATAAAGATTGATTGCAATGATCTACAATGGCATGAATCCAAGCAATTCGAATCCCAGAGAGGTCATTCGAATTGAATGTATGACAGTGGCTTACTTGTCAATTAAAACCACTCAACACATCAGTTAACCAATTAACTGCAACATAATCGACTCTAACTTACTAAGAGACCATTTAAACTGACTGTAACTGAAGCAGAACTCAAATGCATGCCCAAAATTAGGTGAGGGTTCCTTCCAGTCTTTAGTTAACTGAACTAAGTGCTAGAAATTAGGTGGAGGCGCCTTTATCACTCGAGTTAACTAAAATTAGGTCAAATCTAAGTGAGAGGCACCTTTATCACTATACTTAACTAAAAATTAGGTGTGGATTCTCCCAGTTGATTGAGTGGGGCGCATTAATCATGTAGATCAATCCATATTACCTCCCTAAATGAAGGAGGAGGCTCAGTTAGGTTCCCTGACTCAATGAGGAGGCCCAAATAACTGAAACTGATGAGTTGTTGATGATGCAAGCACATGTTTGAATCAAATACTTAGGATAAGTGGTAAATTAGGATGTTAAGCCCAAATAATGACGTGGAGATGTAAAATGACTCCAACAAGAACCACCACGTAAGCGGTTCGGTTGGGTCATTGGTTTTCCAATTCAGAGGTCGTCGGTTCAATTCCTGTGAGGGGTATTTCGAGCTTCCAATAAATTTTGGACTTTCTTGAGGTGACATGTGTCATGCTTGTATTGGGCCATATGTCACCTATGGATTGGCCCACGTATGTGCCATTTTTCATGCCACCTAAATGCCCAATCAGTCTCCATGTAGGATGTCACGTCATTTCCACATCATTTCCACATGGTGCCACATGGGGATCCCACATGTGTACTGTACACCTATATGGATTTCACATCTCACCCTTTCGGTGGTGCCATGTGGCACCCCCTTTTTCTTATCAGCACATCAAAATGCTTCTTTGCCAAATTTTCATAACGTTGTATCTTCCTTGTTCGGAGTCTATTTTGAGTGAAATGAACATTGTTGGAACCGTCTCGACAAGATCTTCATGTCAGTGCCCTTTTTGTTGATTTTGAAATTTTGACCCTCTAAATATCCTCTTGGATCAAGGCTAGATCCTTGGACTAGGGTGGAAGCAAACACTCGAAGGTTATTAAACTGTGAAACGCAAGTGTTTATCCTAAGGATAGGAAAATTCAACTTCATATATGCATGGTTGGGAACCTCCTCTCAAGCAGTAGTTAAGAATAGGGTTGTATGAGGTTAAGCTGAAGGGATTACCCCTCTGATTCTTAACCAAGAAATTGTGGGATTTTGTGTGTACGGGTGTTTCACTTGTACCACCTTGGACCCTCTGTGATGCTGGTACTTTTGAAGCTTCAGGATCACTTTCCCTTCCCATATGTATAATTTGAATCATCGACTATCCCCCAGACGTCGACTATGAGTTGGTAGACTTAGTTACTTTTCCTAGGGACTACTTAGGTGACTGTAGGGGGCTTTGTGTGGTACCTAAAGCAGAAGTTGAACCAAACTATCAGTACCCTTAGAGGGTACCCCATACATTTTTGAGATACTTGCACCACAAAGGGGTGTTAATGGATGTCTTGGTAATTTCTTTGTGTACTTTTGTTGATTGGTGGTAGGAACTAATCAACTCATACTCAGCTCCAAAAGGTCTGTTGCTTGCTTGTTTGATATCTCTAGGAATTTTTCTAGTGGCATGTTGTTTGTACTTAGTTGGCCTTAGAGATTTATTACTTGTTAAGTAAAAACTTATGCCTAAGGTTCCTATGAACACCAACCAAGAGACCCATATTCAATGGGCTCCTTGTGCTTTTCCATTAGTTGGGAATGTTGGCGCTCCCTTGATGGCCACTTTGAATCTTCTATCGGTTTGTATTTTTTCCACTCTGAATTTCTTGAATGCTCCTTATGCTTCTCAAGCAAGCACTTTATATGAAGGGCATCAAAACCCGTTGTCTTTTTTACCAATAACATATTCTCCTCCTTTGTTAGATTTTTATCATTCAAGCTAGCATTATGATATTAAGATCTTTAACTGAGAGAATAACATGCACAGCAATAAGCACAAGAGACAAGAGACACAAATAATTTTCCTTGGGGAAACCATAAAGGAGAAAACCCCACAACTTCCTCAAAGATAGAATCAGCACCAAAAGTAAAACCCGAAAACATAAAGATGATCTCCCGACAGCAGTAGTCTCTCTCTTGTCCCAGCAACTTCTCCTCTCACTCATGCGCCCCAATGATTGAATGTGTGTGTGATAAATAGAGAGACTCACTCTCTATTTATATTCTTTCGTTCACTTGAAACCCACTCCAACATGTCGGCCTCACTTAACAATTACTTACTAGATCTGACATCTCTAGGAGTGTCTAACAACCCTAGTGCCCCACAGCTTGTGGGGACTTTCCCTCCTTCGACCAACAAGGAGGGTTATCCTTAACACAATGGTGGGGACTATTGCCCCGACTTACAATGACTCACCTAGGGTTGACTTCTCTAGGATAGTCTAATAACCCTAGGACCCCAAAACTGTGGGGACTTTAACCCTTGACCAATAGGAGGGTTACCCACAATGACTTGACATGACTTGTTTACATTATAGAACCTTCAGATAGGAACATCAAGGCATGACATGACTCAAATACATTACAGACACATCCTGGAATAAAAATCATGGTACAATACATAATATATACGAATGAATACATTCTGAAGTTACAAATACATCAACACTCCCTCTTAACTAGGAAGGTATTATCTTGACACAATATATCAGCACAAGTCTTCTTCTCTGTATCATCTGGATCATCATCAAGTCATCTTCATCTTTAAGTCATATTCATCTTCAAGTCATCTTTATCTTCAGATCATCTTCATCTTCAAGTCATCTTCATCATCAGATCTGGATCATCACTCGATCTGGATCATCATCACTAGATCCGGATCATCACTCGATATGGATCATCATCACTCGATCTGGATCATCATCATTGGATCTGGATCATCACTTGATCTGGATCATCACTACTGGATCATCATCACTGAATCATCACGGGTGTTATTTCTCGATTCTTCTCGTCACATGAAGTTCTACAGAGCCAACCCTTTTTATGTACATCTACAGAGCCAGTCCTTTTTCATACTGGATGTATCATCACACAAAGCTAGTATTTTTTCATACTATATGTCGCATCCACCCAAAGCTAGTCCTTTTTCATACTATATGAGTATTCACAGAGCTAGTCCTTTTTCATACTAGATGTGGGATCTACACAGAGCTAGTCCTTTTTCATACTATATGAGTCTTCACAGAGCTAGTCCTTTTTCATACTAGATGAGTCTTCACAGAGCTAGTCCTTTTTCATACTAGATGTGGGATCTACACAGAGCTAGTCCTTTTTCATACTAGATGTGTCTTTACAAAGCCAGCCCTTATATTTGAACAAGTGGGAACCAATCCCTCAATCACATCAGAATGGCCATGCACTCACATATGATCATGTAAGACTACATCTTACAATCATATCATAAAGGCCCTCAGTCCTAGACCGAGTATTCCTGGTAACTGACCAGGGACCTCCATTCCAAGAATGGCAACAACCCTTAGATCTGATCATGTAGGAACCAATCCTATAGTCACATCAGAATGGCTCAGCACTCATATCTGACATGGAAGGAACCAATCCTCTCACCATGACAAAATGGCTCAGCCCTTACATCTGACCTACTTGTCAGAATGGATCTCAGTCCCATACTGAGTATTCCTGGTAACTGACCAGGTGCCTCCATTCCAAGAATGGAATTCAACACTTATATATGATCATGTGGGAACCAATCCTACAGTCACATCAGAATGGCTTAGCACTCACATCTATCATGGAAGGAACCAAATCCTCTCACCATGATAGAATGGCTCGGCCCTTACATCTGACCATGGAAGGAACCTAATCCTCTCACCATGTCAAAATGGATCTAGGTCTCATCACTTCCCTTTGGAGGGAACCTCGATTTGGAGAACACCAAGCTTCTCCCTGAAGTACTCAAACTTCACTCTAGCCAATGGCTTCATCAACACATCATCTATCTGTTCTTCCATTGCAACATACTGGATCTTCACTGCTTCTCTCTACACCATATCCCTGATATAGTGATATTTGATATCATACTGAAGTAGCACCTCGAAGTTCACTTCCTATCAATGGCATTGCATGTCCAATACGAATCTACATAACCTTCCAGGTTAATCTTCTTATTCATATAATACTTGCAACCATCAAGTGAACATGTCTCAATGTGTTCACAACAAAGCAAGTATCTGGTCTTGTATCCATCAGATACATCAATGACCCAATCATCTGATGATACATCGTAGCATCAACCATCTCTAATGAAGCATCACTCAATAGCTTCATGTTCGATGCCATAGGTGTGGTCATGGCCTTGCAGTCCATCATCCTGAACCTCTTCAGGATCTCTACTACATACTTCCCTTGTCTGAGGAAGATTCCATCCGCATTCTGCCACACCTCCATGCCTAGAAAATTGTGCATCGACACATAATAGGAGCATCACTGGTCTTTCGCCTTCAACCTTCAAGCAAAGGTTGGAATCTGCTTTACTACCAGTGAAGCCTAGAGTCATCAGTAATCTATCCATCCTGTCATACCATGTCGAACTTTAGGATCTTCTGCAGTCACTCCCTCTGAAACATCATACTCCCTCTGTCTTCCGTACTCTATGCACTGAAACATTCTATACTGGAGTGACAAGTAGCTTCCTCTGCTACTAATATTCTATGTATCCATCTAGGGTCACTGGATACCAAGATCCTCTATCTTTGAAATCGTTCTTCTCATACCCATCTGTGAGCTTGTCATCCTTTATCAACCTTATAGCAAAGGTTCAGATCTTCATCAAGCTCATCATGTATGTGTTATCCCATGGGTGTCTTCTGAACTCGTACAAGGTCTTCTTTCATTTGCACACATGATTCTGCCTATCATGTATCTCAACTCCCACTGGTTGCAAATGTCTCTTTGTAGTCTATGCCTTGTATCCCACGATATTTCCATCTACTGCATGATGGAACTACAAATTTCCCTTCACGTATCGATACTGCATCCTAGACATCATTCTTCTTGAACTGATCTTCCCTTTGTTCTTGGAAGGTTCTGCACCAATGATGTCACTGCATTCGTCATATTATCTTTCATTTTGAAATGTCGTCACTTGTTCTTTGGAACAAGTCTCATCCTTCTTTGCTTGTAGGCGATTATGTATGCGATCTTTCCTACAAGACAAATGCATTTGTATGGTTAGAAACATTTCATAAGGAATATTCATACTAGAAAATTATTATGCATAAATATATGATCATGCAACTACTTTAACCAATACAACATTCATCCATATCTCACGGAAAATTTTCTATATGCCTTCCATCTCTACCAAGACAACACTGATATTGTGTACTAATCCAATATGATTGTGCACTAATCCAATATGTCAGCAAAGAGGTTTCATTCTAGATAAGTAGCAATGGAGAGTTGTATAGCACCATGAGCTACTTACCCATCACATGCATATTAGTAGTATGTTGTCATTGATGCAAACATTCTATCATGCATAATACATTAACTGAATATAAACAAATTCATAATCAAAACAATATCATGAAATGATAATTGAATACTTATCTTTATTTGTTTCGTGGGTAGACTCCTTCTTGAGCCTTCAGCTTCATCGTCTTCTTCATTCATAATAGCATCGTTTCTTATCCAAATGCTAAGATGAATAGTTGAGTTCTTCATGTTCCTCATCGCTTGAGGGATCTTCTTTGGATGGTGAGAGCTTGATCTTTGGTTGCTCCCATCTTCTCTTCTCTTATTATGAGTCGAGCTTCTTCTTCTTCTGAAAGTAATCACTTCCTTCTGGCACACATTCCTTGAATGAATGAATCCCATGATCCTGGGAGGACATCAAGGTGGCTATCACCACTTCTGAATTCTTCACTTCTTCTTCTACCGCTTCAAGTTGTTCTCTGATTTGAGAGACCCCCGTAAAGTATGACTGTATGGTCTCCGCATTTTGGATCTTCACAATCTTCAACTATTTTCTCAAAGTCATATTCTGATTTATGTTCTTCCCTTCAAATAGCTTGGTCAAGGAATCAAACATCTTCGGTGTCTTTAGAGAAGACACTTGTGGTACAATGTGATCCGTGATTGAATCAACAATGATCTTCTTGGCCTTGACCAAGTTCTTCTGGTGTAAGGCTTTTAGCCTCATCTCCCTCTGGAACTAGAACCTCTCTACTCATGTAGGTGTCCAATTCATTTTCTTCAGAGAGATCAAATACTTCAATTCTTGGAAGTTGTCAACTTCACCAATCTTATCATCAAGCTGATGTGATAGATCACTTTGAAATGAGAACCTCAAATTCAAATAGCAAAATATTAGATCTTACCGATTTGAGGTGTCTGTCCTGGTTCCAGAGCTGGCTGATCTAGGGTTTGTCAGAGAAACCCTAATTTTCAAAACTTGGAATATTTCAGATCTAATTGTATAGAAATATATATCTCTTTAAGTTGAGTTGTCCAATGTACTCCTTTTCTGAAACAGTGGAGGGAAGCTCCTAGAATAGGAAGCCCTAGTTTTCCAATTTCTTCTACAGAAATGCATGTTGTTGTTTCTATGGTATCTCTGACATTACTGCTCTTCTATGTATAAAAATTCGTACTGGGGTACCCTCACATGTCCTTGTTCCAACACCATAGGTTTCATCAAAATTGATTTCACCAATTGGGATTTATGATACTTTTCCCAAGGTGACCTGTTACAGGACTGTTCCGAATAGTGAAGTTATACGGACTGCCACGTGTCACTAGTTCATCTTCTGAATCTAAAACTCGGACCATAGAAATTAAAGTTCGTTCCCTTTCTGGAACATCTTTATAAATTTCATTTGGACCTTTTTATCCCAAGATATAGCAATTCTCCCCAAGTGTCTTGTTTTGGGATGAATTCTAGAAGAGGATGGAACGCTAACTTGGAGGGATCATATCTCCCAGAATGTAGTGAATATGAGGCTTAATTTTGGAAATAGTGTAAATCAATATTGTGCCTTAGGCCTCTGCAATTTTCAGATCCTGAGCTTTTGCCAATCTCAGGGTATAGCGAATGTACCAAAACTTAGCAATTTTAGTATTTAGGGTTTTTCTAGCTCGGGGTCAAACTAGGGTTTGACTTTCCCAGAGTTTCACCCAACAAAAAATTTGATCCAGGTCTCTAAACTTCGATTTTGATGAGGAGATAAATCCTATGCTGGGCTCACTCAAAAATTCCTCTCCTATAGAAATCCTAATTTCCCCCATCGAAAACTGAAAATGCTCGGAATTGAATTCTGCTTTGACAGAAAAATGCGCCCTTCAATGGAGAGTCATCCTAGCATACTTTTGCTGATGGATTGTAGAGAGAGACCCAAAAAGTAAGAATCCCTAGCTTCTGTAGCTGCACAATTTATTCTTCTCAGGTTAGCTCAAATACCATGTTAGATTTTTATCATTCAAGCAAGCATTATGATCTTAGGATCTTTAACTGAGAGAATAACATGCATAGCAATAAGCACAAGAGACAAGAAACACAAAGAATCTTCCTCAGGGAAACCATAAAGGAGAAAACCCCACAACTTCCTCAAAGATAGAATCAGCACCAAAAATAAAACCCAAAAACATAAAGATGATCTCCTGACAGCAGTAGTCTCTCTCTTGTCCCAACAACTTCTCCTCTCACTCATGTGCCCTAATGAGTGAATGTGTGTGTCATAAATAGAGGGACTCACTCTCTATTTATATTCTTTCGTTCACTTGAAACCCACTCCAACATGTCAGCTCACTTAACAATTACTTACTAGAGCCGACTTCTCTAGGAGTGTCTAATAACCCTAGTGCCCCACAGCTTGTGGGGACTTTTCCTCCTCTGACCAACAAGGAGGGTTATCCTTAACACAATGGTGGGGACTATTGCCCCGAATTACAATGACTCGCCTAGGGTCGACTTCTCTAGGATAGTCTGATAACCTTAGGGCCCCACAACTACGGGGACTTTAACCCTTGACCAATAGGAGGGTTACCCACAATGACTTGACATGACTTGTTTACATTATAGAACATCCCGATAGTAACATCGGGGCATGACATGACTCAAATACATTATAGACACATCCCGAAATAGACATCGGGGTACAATACATAATATATATGGATGAATACATTCTGAAGTTACAAATACATCAACATCCTCCCTCTACCTCATGTGGTCAAAATATTAATAATAGTAACCAATAGCCTAAAAGGAATAGAAGGACGAAAAATAAGAAGTTTTTGCAAAGAAAAGGGAGTGATTCTACTGTCGATCATGTTGGGGGTGATTCCCCAACCTATAGATGTCACGTTGGGAGGAAATCCCCAACCTCTAGAGATCATGATGGGGGCACTCATCCAGTCACACTAATTCATACTAGAAACCCACAACCATCCACTTGAGTTCATGTTGGGGCCACTCACCCAGACACTTTAAGTCATAATGGAATCTCACAACCAACATATAGAGTTCATTCTAGGAGAAAATTTACAGTCACTGCAAGTCATATTGAAAGTATGCATCAACCACTATGATTCATGTTGAGGAAATGCCATTAATCACTATGAGTCACATTAATTACAAGTCACCAGTCACTGTGATTCATACATGAGACAAGCTACCAACCATTGCAATCACGATGGGGGAAATCAACTGATAGTTGCAAGTCATGCTAGGGGAAAACAATCGTCCAATGTGAGCCATGTTAGACATATTGAAACTGTCGATAAATCTAAATGAATAGGATGCAAGCCTAAGTTCCCTTGTGAGATTTGCAAGGGAGATCACCTTACTCACTTGTGCCCTGTTATTCCAAAGGTACAAAGAGTGTGGTGCATGTCTCAAGGATTTTTTGCTCCCAAATAACCTATGATTTCCTAATGCAAAATTTGGTTGATGAAGTGATTTATTCAATGCAGTCTTTAATGATCCTACTCCTCCCTTAGAGAGTGTTGATGTTGAAGTGATTGAACCAATTCACTCTTTGGTCAATCCCACTCTTCCTTTAGAGAGTGACAAGCATCAAGTGGTTGAATTGATGTAATATTTGGTCAATCGCACTCTTCCTTTGGTGAGTGATGTGTCTACCACTTAAATTTTATTCATTTCTATTTTAAAACTTTCTAGACAAGGGGTTACTCAATTCACTTTGAATGAACCCCCATCAATATCTAGGAGTGTTTCTTTTGATTGGAATAGTCAAGCAGATCTTTCCCTTCCTTCTTCTACTCCCTTTCAAATGTGGGTTCAAGTTAAACACTACACAGTTTCTCATTATATTGTAGATGAAGGAGCCTATGTTAGTATTTTTTCACACATGCTTAGAGAGGTATGGGATCTCCCGACCTTGTGACGATTGTTAATGTCGCTAGATTTTAATAGAATTCCTAGTGAAACTTTGGGACTTCTTCCTCGATTTCCTATTACCTTAGGGGGGGAAGTCTGTCTTAGTCAATTTTATGGTTGCGGAGGACCCTTTGGACTTTAATATGCTCCTTGGGCGTTATTATGTATGTGCTTTGAATTTTGTGGTGTTTACACTCTTTCATGTGATGCATTTTCCTCAATACATAAAAATTATCACTATTAATCAGCTTGCATTTGTTGTTTTGTCACATTGCCCAACTTTAGAACAAGTATACCCTTTGTATATTCTTAGTGTTTCGGTACAAACCACCCCAACACAAGTGAATTATGTGGCCTTATATCCCTTGTGTCCAATTGCTACTAAGAAGAATACTTTGTTTTCATGCTTATCATCTTGGGACTTGTTCCTAGTAGTTGACTAGGTGATGCATCCAATGGGGGCATTAGAGCCTACTCTCCACCCTATTGGTCCAAGTGAATGTTTGGACATATGTTCTATTTAGGATGATATACTTCCTTCAAATGAAGATTTCCTGAAGGATATGAGAGATTCTGACATTCCTTTGGGTATTGACATCCTTTCCAAAGATCATCTCCTTGGATTGGACCTAGTTAAAATCAAATCCAACAACGATTTTCCCTTTGAGTATGATCTCCCTATTTATAGATCCTCAAACATTGGAATTTTTTAGTCTTTGGATTCTACTATTGAGCTGCAAGTCGGTGTTCCTGATGAGTTTGATTATGTTTGTATATTTTTCAACTCTCGTGATGATGAGTTTGTTCCTATAGACAACAATATTTCTTTTAGCTTTGATATTTCTCATGAGTTTGATCTTATTGATTGTTATTCCTTAAACCTTGGTGATATTGAGTCTTCAATGGTAAACTCTATCTTGGTAATAAATATTGTTGAAGATATTGAAGTTGGGAATAGTTATACAAAAGTTAACCGTATCAAACATTTCTTTTTATATTTTTTAAATATGATAATGGTATTGTTGATTCTTAGAGACAATAAGTTTAGTTAGATTCATGGTTTGTTAAGGATTATTTTCTACATGTTGCTTGATCCGATCGGTTATTTTCGAAAACTTGCATATAGGTTTAGGCATCCCCTTTGTTATGATGCATTTGAACCTTTTGTTATTTGAATTTTCCATAGGGTCGAACCTATTGGATATTGGTGCACATCCATCTCTATATGCATTTTGCACCAGTATGATAGAAGAGCCTAACTAACATGGGACACCATAGTCAGCACCCTTTTTCCATTTTAGTTCCCATGCCAAGTTTTTTCATAGGCTCGGGAGCCCTTTTAGTTTTACCATGACTATGAGAAGAAAATGCATGCCTCTCTTTCTCATATATTTCTAGGCATTCCCTATAAGGCTCTTATTTTTATGTTTAAGATGAGATGCATTTGCCTCTTTCCTGCTTGCGCTTTTGAGACCAATGTTGGCTTCCAGCGTACAACTATTTATAATCCCTCATTTATTATGTCATTATTGTTCGTACTTGCATTATTTTTCCTTTGCAACTTGACACCCATTTACCAAGAAGAAACACACCTTGAGTTCCTTTATCTTGCTCATACTCCTTGCATTGTGCATAGATTTGTTCCTTTCTCTTGGAATTAGTTCGCTTGTCCCTGGAACATGTTTCCTCCCATGTACCATAGCATGATTTTACTATTTTTTCAAGTTTTTATAATATGAAAAAGACAAAAAAAAATCAAATATTTCTAAAATATGGATGGGAAAGAGTCATGTTCTTATTTGTGTCTAGTAGCAAGTTGTGTCAGCCTTGAAAAACGCACATTGTCTTGAGTATGTGTCTCTACCATTTGGGTTATATTATGGATTTAGGAAGTTGAACTCGTTTATGCAATGTCTCCCTCGACTGGTTACTCTTCCAATCATTATGGAGAAGTCTATTGATGTCTCATATATCACATGATTATGTCTTATTCATCCATAAGTCTGTGTTTCCTAGGTCACTTATTGTGTTGTGCTTATGTTCAAGGGAAGTATTAACTTGTGTCATTCTCTCCTCATAACTCTTCACCTTAGTATGTCAACCTTCCTATGTCAAGTACATTTTGGAATCAATCAATTTGTTCTACCAAATATTTATCCTTCTACTACATCCTCATGTTAGATGATGGTGGATGCTTTAATGCCCTCCTTCCAGTGGATCACATCCCATCAACTCTAAAACATATATTATGGGATAATGATATAGATTCCTTTTCAGGGATAATTTTAAGGAACCATACTTATTTAAAAGTGTAAAAATGTTGGTGAATCTTACAAATTATTAAAACTTCAACTATAAAATATTTGGCGATGTTTTTATAAAAATATTTCAATTTCTAAGGATTTTATATTGTTTATATAATAATCTGGCAATTTTTAGGATGAAAAAGTTTTACCCCATCAAAATTGGGCGAAATAGGGCTTCAAAAAAAGGCAAATTGGCAAATCTTTTTTTTGTAGAAAAACATGGAAAAATAGCCAATGGGCTAAATTTCGCCCCTAAAATTATCCTTGGTCTTTTTAGTACCTTGGAACTTGCAATAATTAGTGGCAGGTTTCCTTGCTATTGACAATGGGACTACATCAATGTCTCTTGATCATTAGATTCCACAGGTGTTCGACATCAACAGATATATTCACACTTGTTTGATTGTACTAGGCACCTTTCCTCTGATTATCATTATTGGTGACTTGGATCGTGTTCGTTAATGGCATACATCAATGATTGGTAACCAAATGGTGTCTTACTATGTTTGGAATTAGGACATCTATTTACATAATTTAGAATCCTACCCATATTGGTTGGTTTGAATACCTTGAATCCATTATATAGCATCAAATATTTATGATGTGACTCGAGTTGCATTGGATTGTCGTTTATTCATTTTATGGCATGTATTCTTATGGAGATTTATTTGTATGGTCCTTATTTCCATATATCTTCATTTGATTATGAGACATAGATCCACTGTGAATCTCCTTCATGGCTATGATATCCTTTGACATGGATCCACTATGTACTCATTTTTCGTGACCATGATAACTGCTTAGTATGTACCTCATGAATATGAAATGTACTTGAGTTGGTGGCCATGCTTCTTATTAATCCTAATCATGGGAATGTCTGCCTCAAGAAGAGAGAGTTCTTACTTGATCTATTGTAGGTGTCATCTATGGTTGATTTATCGAAACTTTTATCTGGATTACTCTTGCACTCACTTTTGAAAGGTTGTAATGCATTTCAGTCATCACTTCTAACCCTACTACCTCACACATTAGGGGGCATATTTTATAGCATGTTTTTCCATATATGTTATATGATGGTTTGATCTTATCACTCTCCCTCTTTTGAAAACTTCCTTGATCCTTTGTGATGTATGAACACTAGTTTATCTTGGAAAAGTACTAAAAAACTATGTTTTCCAAGGCATATGTGCCCTGTAGTGAGTTAACCCACATATACATGCCCTACTTTGGTCTATCCCATGTATGTTCTATTCAAGGATAAAAAATAAAAATAAGTTATTTTACGGAAAATGTTTTGGTTGAGGTCATTCCCAATTACCCAAATCCCATAAAGAACAACTTTCCCAACTACCTCCTAATCAATATAAAAGAGGCATAAGTGAAGGAAAATCTAGTCTTAGTTATTTTGATTAGTTTTGGGAAGATTGTGCATTGTAGAGAGAATACCCTCATGTTGTTCAAATAAAACCAAATTCCACAAATTCCCTTTGCCCTATGTTTGCAAAATCTTGTATCCCCTATTTGGAACATTGTATTTCGAACCCTTCATGTGAGCTTTATTATGTCAAAGAATTGTAAGGATTCTCTTGGACATACTTACTGAAAGAATATTTGGATTGGAAGTTGAGTATTTAGAGGCTCGGGGGGAATAACTCTAATCTCGGTTTCAGAATAGTGCCGCAATGAGACTTAGTTGATACCATTCCATTGGATCTTGTTGTTTACATTTATATAAAATAATTATATTNCTCGGGTGGAATAACTCTAATCTCGGTTTCAGAATAGTGCCGCAATGAGACTTAGTTGATACCATTCCATTGGATCTTGTTGTTTACATTTATATAAAATAATTATATTTTCCATCCACAATAATGTCCATTTCTTGTTTATGAATGTTTCATAATGGATGTGTAATTCTGCAAGTTCATTTATGATTTACAATTGTAACTACTCTTTGCTAGTTCTTGTTCATTATCAGATAGCAATTGGAGGTTTGAGGAAGAAGATTGGAGCAACAACAAGTCAAAGGTTTCTTCTCCAAACGATAGGAACTGGCTAAGTTATTTCCTAACTTCTTTGTCCATTTATAGGTTTCTTGGATTTGTTGGTTTTCTTTAATAGGTATTGATCTCTGGTGATCCCACCCAAATATCACTAGGGTAGCATATAATCCTGAAACAACAACGCTATGTAGCATAATGTAATGTAAAGTTATGTTATGTTACATAATATAATCCCCTTCATACTGAGTTGTATAGCACCTAACTACTCCAATGTGATTATCTCTCATTTAAATGTATTTATGATAAATGGATATTTTATTATTTTATTATATTTAGACTTGAGAGATGTGAAAAACTTTCCTTGTTGAATGGGTTGTCAAATCTGTTGGTAGGTACATTATTATATTATGTTATTTTGATCTTCATAAGGCCTTTCTCAAGAAGGAAGGAAGGCATTAGGAAAAAAATTGTTAAAATGGGATTTTGGAGATGATAGAGGGGGTTGCTAACATTGGGAATAAAGGAGTTGGAGAGGGAAGGAAACATTGTCTATTAGGATAACTTGGAACTGGATTCTTGAGGTTGAGTTTGGAGCTTGAAAGTTTGTGCATTGTTGTTTTTGTTAGAGTTGTGGGCATGGAGGGCTAAGAAACCCCACAAGTTTCATACAACTAGCATTTAAGGTGCTAGTTGGCCAGAAGGAATAATCCTAGTTTGGGTAACACTATTTCAGTTGGACTAAAAAGTAAAAGTTTGTATTGTTGAAACTATTACTAGACTGGTAAAAACTAGGTCAACTAGATCTAGAGGTAGATTCATTATCTTACTTGATTTAAGTTGTTTTAAATAAATTTCAAAATTATGTTTGAACAATCATTACAAATAACAAGAATTAGTTATTAAATTAGAATAAGTGGTGAAATTGTACCTATTATGTTATAAAAATAAGCTAGCATAACACAAATTCTACATGTAAAAATACACATTCAAAATTTATATTTGATTATTGTAGTTCTCCATAGTTGCAATAGTTAATTAACACCTATCATTAGAAGGGGTGCTACATACACATTGTTAATGTCTATAAATGATGTTTTTTAATTATAGTCCAGGGAAAATCTCTTAATTTTTGGGGGGTTGAGGTTCATATATGTTGTATATAGTATTTTCTCTTCTTAAATTGGATGTTCCAAGGAATGAATATAAATGTGTCAAAATAACCCTCTTTCTATTAGGTCTTATTGCATAATTATGAAAATCATTTGCATATGCATCACCCTTTCCTAGAAAGTATGTTGGGTTAGGATCATGCTCTCATTGGTAAGGGTTTCTTTTCTTTCCTAGGAGTTGCTAGAAGTGTACCTTTCATGCCCCTTTTTGTTGCAAATTTCAAGCTCCTCCTTGTTAGACAACATTGCTCTCACTTTTTCTTCTTCTCCAAAAAATCACATCACTTTTTTGTCGAGTTCAATGTCTCCCTAAAATTCTTTCACTTTGGGAGTAGGACAAATTTTAAGGGTGAAATTGACTAATTTAAAAAAAAATGGCAAAATAGATTAGTCAATTTCCATTTTTTTTAAAATGATTAAGGAGCATTCCATATATTAGAAATATTTTACTCTAAGCATATCCCACTCATATCCAAAATTGTCTAGAAGCTATAAAAAGTCATTATAAATTTGAATATTTTCACAAAAATATAGTAAAACATTTTATGATTGAAAATTTAAGAATTAGTAAGATTCTCCACACTTTAAAATAATTATGAATCCTTATCACTTTACTTGTATCAAAATCCTTATATTGTTGTGTATTCACTTGTTTTGTATGTTGTTATTAAATCTCTTAATAAAACAACCTTTTAATATAAATTATTTTTATTGTTATCCCAATAAACTCTAATTTTTGCAAATCATAAAATTGAAGCATACACTATAGCTTGTTAAACAATAAACAAACAAGTTACAAAGAAACGTAAAAAGAAAATAGATGCGTTTATAAGAAATAAAGCCAATCACCAAAAAGACATTTTCTACTTTCCAGAGGGAACAAATGTGTTATATTTTTGTTTAACACTCACGTTTAGAGATACATTTTACAACTCATACAAAAAGTATGTCACATGTATTCATAATGACACCATGATATATTTTTACATTAATATTATCAATCAAATATAAAAACCAATATATATATAATAGACTTAAAAAAATATTTTCCAAAATTATTAAAAAGAAACCAATATATATATAATAGACTTAAAAAAATCTTTTCCAAAATTATTAAAAAGATAAATTCATTGAAATACAAACCCTTATACATATCCATTAAGTTGTACTAAAAGATAAATTCCTTAAAATTCAAACCCAGTTAAGCATATCCATTGAGTTGTACTATCTATTAAATCTCAAGGGAAAATGACCACCTTGTCCCTGGTTCTTCTTTGAAACATTTCTTTGTAGAAAAGACTTCTCTAATGTCTAATAAAGTTACTCCACTAGTAGAGATCCCAGTGTATGTCAATTCAACCCAATATTTTCTTTGAAATAACAATGGCCAGTCAACAAACCAAAAGTAATAACATGCCACCTCAATGATACTTGACGTAACCTAACAACTGTGTTTATTATTTTTATAAAAAACCACAATATAGTATTAATATTGGATTGGAGTGTTAAATACTCCAACACCCAAAATCACGAATTTGAAGCCCTACTTTGCACCAAACTTAGGTCTGTATAAAAAGAAAAGACAGGCCCGTATGTTAATGAATTTCTTGATGCGGCTGCCCACAAATGAGATTGGGATTCAAGTGTGGGGAGGAAGTATGAATTCCAAGGTCCGGGTAACAGGGAAGATAAATCTGCCAGGTGGGGTGGCAGACGTTGGAGTAAACAATTTCATGTTTATCTGGTTCAGGGGATAAGACCAAAATCTGGGGGGTGGGGGTGAGGGTGAGAATGATGTTTTTGTTTTTGGATTGTTTACCACCCACCTGTTTCTCAATGGATGGTTCCCTCAAAGCTGGACAAATGCATCCACCAGTGGAAGCTCAGAAGATAATGATAGGAATTCAACTGATTCTGATATTCAATACGTGGTACTATTCACACACTTCTTGAAATCTCGAGATGCCACGTTCCATCGTTTGACAGGCCACGTCATCCATGTGGTGGCCAGGCTTCATGAACCGACCTTCAGAAATTGGATCCCACCACCATCTTAAAAAAAAGGGACTGCCCGTCTTAAATATTCATGCAATTTTTCGTATATAATTTTCTGCAGATAAATAAGTGCTGTTCTGTGTACAATCCCTCGAGAGGTATGAGCTAGTGAATATATTCTTGAATGTTTTTCCCAAAAAAATGTATGACCAGTGATATGGATAGCGCTTTTGTTGTGTGCTCTTTTGACAGAAATTCAAGCTGGGAAGAATATACAATGAGAATGAGTTGTAATGGCTGTCGAGTTCTGCGAAAGGGTTGCAGCGATTCATGTCAGCTGCGCCCATGCCTTCAGTGGATAAGGAGCTCTGAATCCCAGGCAAATGCAACGGTGTTTCTGGCCAAGTTCTATGGACGCTCAGGGCTCATGAATCTCATTAACTCTGGCCCTGACTATTTAAGGCCCAGTAAGTATATGTTCTCAAAAGGATTTTACTATCCTCAATGGTTATCAAGAAAAAAACCATCCAACTTTTACTTCTTTCCAGCCTGAATCTAAACTGTCCAGAGTCCCAGACTCATTGAATTCGGTATGTAATTTAATTATGAGAAGTTGATGTTAAGTATCAGAGCTTGTTGAGTTTACTCTTTAAACAAATAGATAATAGATAATATTCAGATCAGCTTAGCACCTCCAGGCTACAGGTATAAAAATCTTGGAGACCTGCACCATTTTAGACTCTTTGGTTCTATGGTGATATGGTGCTCTAGTCTCAGCCCTACACTGGTCTTGAATTTGAACTGTTGTTAGTACACTTGCAGGGAAGGGGAAAAATGGTTTTTTCAGCAAGAGGCAAGTGATATTTGAGCTGGGAATTTTTTCTCTGTGATTGATACATCAAATCAAATTGTAGATACATTTGCACTAAATGATTTTGTTGTAACAGTATACATGGACAACCTAAGTCTTTGAGCCCTCCTCTATTCTATATAATTTCTGAATTTAGATGTATCATTCATGAGCTTAGATGAGTGCTTCAGTTCTACTACTCTGATGTATTTTAGTCTGCTCTAATATTTTATTCTTCTGAATTGAGTTTTGTGTTGTTCCTGAGTTTAGATAAGTGCGTTTAGATTTATTATTCATGAGAGAATTTTTGTTTATTATTTCTCACAGTACATGAATCTTTTCCCGTTTGGGTTTTATGTTTATGTATGATTGTCGGCTACCAACCACTTTGGACTGGTTATCATGATTATAACGCAGATTCTATTCTTGAACAGTATATTCCCCTCATGGGTTTTTGCTCTCTCAGCAGATTCTATTCTTTCTTGAACAGTATATTCCCCTCAGTGGATCATGCTTATCCTTAGACTTTTATAAATCCTGAAGAATAGTTTAACCGGTCTTAATATTCTTTATTGAGAGTTCAGCTGTGGATAAGAGGCCTCTGAATGGATGGTTTCCTTTAAACAAAATAACAAAATAGTTTTAATGGATGGTTTCCTTACTTTAAACAAAATAGTTTTTATGTTCATTGGCATCATTTCAACTCAATTTTAAATGTTCTTATGAAATTTCTTCTTGATCTCTTTTTCTGTTTCGACATTTTACATTTTTTAGTTCCTTTGATCAATTTCTTAATTTCAATATTGACGTTGTTCTTATCAGTTTAGATTTTTATCTCCTCATTTCAATTAACAATTAATCAATACAAAATTTGATCCAAATTGAAAAATAGTCATTTTGATCTAAATTTGAAAAAAGTCATAATCAATAAAAGTCAAGTTATACCAAACGAGGCAGTTGAGTTTAGAGTTTATATTGTATTAGAAACTGTAGTTGAGTTTATATTGTATTAGAAACTGTAATTGGCTGGGTTAGTTGAGTTTATATTGTATTAGAAACTGTAATTGGCTGGGTTAGAAATTGTGGTGAGAGAGCAAAAATTTAACCATGTTAAGGGTTGGGTTCACTAAGGTTTTCATCTCTAAGTGTTCACTTAGAAACTAGGAAGGAAAGAGAAAAGATGAAAAATCCAACCTTGTTAAATCCAACCCAACTCAATCTTAGTTAAATCCAAGTCTAGTTAAAAGTTGATGCGGTCAAGCTGGTGCAAAATTATTCAATAAATTTTTAACCATGGCAACAGCAACCTACTTAACCTACCTAGTATATCCAACAGCAACCTACCTAGTATATCCAATCCAACAATGAATCCAAAGGGGGCCAAGCAAGATATACCAGTAACTTGTGACTTAGTAAAGAACTAGACTTCTGTAAGCCCACCACTGGGATGGACCGAATTATTCAATAAAATTTTAATCCAAAATTGTTTATGTATATTGAGTACTGTATGTGCTTCCATGATTTAGTATTTCAGGTTTTTGACAGTGTGTTCTACACAGATGTAATTATCACTCTCTGGTTCTATATTCTTCCGTCTTCTTATCTCAATTCCATGTTTCCTTTGCAGCTTTATTCAGGTCCCTACTGTACGAAGCCTGTGGCAGAATTGTGAATCCAACATATGGATCAGTGGGACTTCTATGGTCTGGTAATTGGCACATCTGCCAGGCTGCAGTAGAGAATGTTCTGAAGGGATATCCTTTACAACCGCTTAATTTACTGGAAATAGATTCCCCTCTTCCTCCTCCTCCTCCTGTTGCTGCTGCTGTGGCACCTCAGTCGATGGAAACAGTAGCAGACTGCAAGCTTCACAACGTGAAGTCCAGGGGTCGATTCAAGCGCCCTTTGTACAGAAAACCCTCCACAGAAATTAAGCAGCTCAACCTGCAAACACTGAGCAATGAGGACGTGGAAGGCATTCTAGGAGGATCTCAGGTCTACAATCTACGTTGGAGGAGATGTTATCCAAAGGAATTCCAGTTAAACAGCGGAAAACCAGCAACCAACTTCTTATCAACTGATTCCAGCAGTGATTCTGATGATTTAGCTCGTCTTAAAAGTGGATTTCAGAACGTGAAATCAAATAACTATAATAATCCAATCGAGAATAGAGCAGAGACCCGGGCCCAATTTGAAGAAATCGAAGAAGATCAAGGTGAAGACCCACTTCAAAACTTGCTTCAGCAAAACAATAATAATGAGGTGGAGAATTTTATGAGTGCAGAATTAACAGACGAGAAGAATTTGGCTCTCGAGCTTACGCTTGGATCTCCAATGGCAGAAACAACAAATGCCCACAGCAGACAATTGAGTAGTAGCCGTATGGATCGTTCCCCTGATCTTCATGTTAGTTCTCTACGTCTGTCTTTAAGCCAATAGATTCAACCGCTTAGCAGGCTTCAAATGTCTGCATTTTGTATATAATATGAGCACCGGGATTGCTACTAATTACCTGCAAGTTTCTTTGATAGCAAGAGGACGTGAGACTGGTTTTCTTTTAAGGCATGAACCAGTTTGAGAAGGTACTTTAAGATCGTGTAAAGCTTCTGTGAGGCAAAATGTGAAGGTTGAAAATATTTCCATCAATTTTTCTGGGTGAAATTTCAATTTCGAAGAGAATACTACTGATTTTTTCCATTATGGAGGTGAAATTTCACTTTCACAGAGAATATCACCAAGGTGCCTATTTCATTTCAAAACAGATTTCATCTTTCAAATGTGATTGACTCTGTTAAACATTTTCCTCAATAAAAGCATACAGAATTTTTAATGGCCAAAATACTTCTATATGTGATAACCAAAATCCTTCACGATAAACAATTCAATCATCGTACTCCAACCTTAAAATATCACCAGATAACTCACAGTGGCTCCTGGCTGTTTAAAGAATTAAATAACAAAACTGATTAATTTAAAATAATGCTGTCATTAATGTATAAGCGTTTTTATTATATTCTAAATATAATACGATTGGTTTATGATTTGGATTTTTTTCAATTAAGAAAAGAATATTGAAATTGTAAATATAAATAACTGCAAATATAAATTGTTATTTGATTGTATAATTAAAGTATAACCCTTTTGGGTTTGATTTATTTATACATTTAAAAATATAATTATAAAAAACATTGAAATTGTGAGTGTAAATTATTACTTAATTATATAATCTAAATCTAATCTAAATGTAATAGATTTACTTAATAAAATTTATCTATTTGTATATTTAAAAATACAATTTAAATAATAACAAATTACAATTTAACCAAAAATTATATAACCTAATTTTAATAATTAATAATAAATCAAATCTTACCTACTTAATATTGAATACTTTCACAAAAAAATCATAAATCAAAGAAACCACTAGTTAAACAAACCACTACATAATATTGAATAATTTCACAAAAAAATCATAAATCAAACAAACCACCTACAGCTACAATTAAAGAAGAAATGAATGCAATGACTATGACCATATCATGGATAAATTTAAAATAGTGCAAAGTTAAACTTATTAAAGAGTTAAATTCTGGAGTGTAGCCTTTTAGCTAGTTGGGTTAGTTGAGTCGGTTGTCACTTGTGTTCGAACCCAAGTGAATGCGAGTTCCAAAGAATTGAAGTGTCGAGGTCGGTTGTCACTTGTCTTGAAAACCCAAGTCACTTCTCACTTCTCTACTTGCAAAGAATCTATGTGTTAACTCGATGGATGATTAAGATCGGTTGTCACTTTCCTACTTTCAAGAATTAAGAGTTAACTTGTTTGATAATTAAGATCAATGGTCACTTGTATTGAAGAAATTAAGTCACACTCGCAAAGAATTTTGTTTATTTAGATTATTTAATTTATGGTTTAAAAATAATATAAGAAAGTGAATGCGATTTGCATTTGATATTTATATAAGTTGTTTATTTATTGGGAGATGCAGCGTGTGGTTCATTTTTATGTTGAATACTATTTTTAAAAATGTGATGGAATATTTTTATGGAGCTTCTTTCACTTAGTTTATATGTGGCGTAATGTTGAAATATTTAATACTAAGTAGGTCCTATAGTTGTCTTTATTTCTTTTATCTCTAGCATTTGGCCACTTGTTTGGTTCTAGCATTTGGCCACTAGTTTGGTTAACTTTAACTTCATGGCCTAGTTAGAGTGGTGTTCCTTGTTATGTTTGTGACTAAGAAACTATGTCAAAGAACCCAATAGAAGCTTGCTTTAGGTTATTATAAAAAAAATCTAGTAGCTAGAGGGTATCCCTTATTAACAAGATTTTAAGTATATAAAAAAGGTTTGTTATTAAAGAGAGAAAAAACTCTTGAAAATAGAGATGAAAGAATGTCGATAGATTTTTTATAAACAACACAATCATTGAATAATAATGTACATAGAACATGTATTGGGCATTATTCAGTACCAATCCAATAACATTATAAAGACTTCAATTTTCATAACTAGACAAATTGCATACTAAATTAGTTAGTAATGTATACTATATCCCTTTTTTTAAGTATTAAATACCAATGACACTTATATTCATCAAATTAATTGAATACAAAAAACAAGAAATAGGAAGCATTTTGTTGGAAACATAATCCTCTTGATTATAGATCTACACAAAAAGTAAATATTGTAAATAAATTGAGAATATGAATAGCCATATAGGAAGATGAAATGGTTGGTTGGAAGATGAAGAGTAAACACCATATGCATTGTATAAATAAAGGCATTGCTATTGAATAAATTTGAATCGAGAGTTATTATATCCTATAGTGGTATCATAACAATACCTTACGTTAGCATTGGAGTTGTACCTTAGTTCTTCCATACATTTTTCTTGTTAGTTTACATTTTCCTAGAATTTAACCATAGTGCTTAGGTTTTAGTTCAGTATTTGCCCATTAATATTTTTATTTCCTTTATGCATTTCCATGATTAATGTAATCAATTTTGGCTTATTTTGTTTTAAATTCTTTCCTAAAGTCTTTAAAATACGATTTTACATGTCAAAACTAACTTATTTGTGAAACTTTGTGCATTATGATTAATACATAGTTTAATACATTCCGACAGTGAACTATATCAGGATTATGCATGTGAGTGTTGTTGGATTGTCAAATCATAAAAGGCAATGGCATAATGCTTGTCTTGAAGCATGTAGGGTTTTAAATGAGAGAATATTGACTCATAAATCATGTCAGAGATTATTCTCTCGCTGTTAAAATCATGATTGAGTTGTATTCACATTTCATTCAATGAATTTCATATACTTCTTGATTTCCATTTAATGATTCCCTGTGGATTCCCTATTTCCTCGGGTTTATCCGTTATCCTGACCCAAAACACTTGTTCTTCATTTGAATTCGTGCTCATCACAGAGTAGTGTGACTTAGCAGGTGTCTGATAACAGGTGTCAATATGAAGAAAAAAAGTGTTAAGCTCTACAGGTTTGAGCTAATTAATATGAAATGGGCATAAGAGTTTCCTAAATGTGCTAAGTTGTTGATGGACGCATGGTGATACTCTTTCTTTGAAAAAATCAAGGGCTACAATGTTGAAGTGACCAAGTCTTTCGCCAAAAGTTGTAGTGGTTCATCTGTAAATTTCCAAACTTTGAGTTTCAAAATAAATGAGGATTTAATTGCAAAGGTGACGGGACCACTCATTGAAGGTGAACGCTAGTTCAAGAAACATCTTTTTGAAATTGATTTGAGTCTATACTTATAGCCTGGTTATGAAGCTTTGGATTATAGCAAAGGGATACATCTCAGTAATGTGAAACATGAGTGGAGAGACGTGCTCAACATCACGCAACATTATATTACTTGTGAAGGCAGGTTTTCCATAGTTTTTAGGTATCATCTGAGATTTCTTATGCATATTAATGGGAAATCAAAGTTAAGTTTTCCCTATTATTTGTTCAAAATAATTGAGAACATGGCTATTAGGGTAAAGAACCAGCATGATCACACAAATTACTATGTTTTCCACCACGGGCTGGTTAAATTGTTAGTATTGACTTAACTCAAAAAGCGAAATCGCTCTTCGAAGCACTTTCTGTTCTGGTCAAGGTTTGAGCTAGAAAATATTCAAGCCCAAAATAATTTCAATAATCAAATCATAGTGAAGATGCAAAAATTTATGTAAATCAGAGGAAGGTCAAAGGTAAAGCTACAAGAGGACAAAAGAGGAAGGTCGAATAGGAAGTAAAGCAGACAAAAAGGGAGTCCACTTTAAAGGATCAACCTATTCCAGAACCAATTCAAGAAGATTTGCAGGAGGAAAATTTTGGAATCATAAAATGTAGAAATAGCTGATATAAATACCCCCAAGGATACAAAAGAGAAAGGTATATCGAATATCTTTCTTCCAATACAAAAGTTGTTACTTCTGCTTTAGAATTTCAAAAAACTAATTGGAGATAAAAGACTAGACCCAAAAATAAGTTAAGAGTGAATATGAAAGTCGTCTTAAATTCTAGATTTAAGACAAATACAATGACCCGTATTATAGACTCTTCGAGTGAAGAAGATCCACAAACTAACAATCTAGAATGTACAGTGGACCAAACCCGAGAAGATGTTTATAAAGGTCTTGAATCATTTCCAAAATTGTTTGAAGAGGATAATAAAGATAAAATGATAAGCAAAAGGTTTCAGAATTTGAAATTGGCATGAGTTCGAAGTCTCCATATATGAAAGTGTTGGAAGAACAGGTTAATGAACAAACAATGGAAAATTTAGTTGAAGTTCAAGAAATCTTGATTGTTGAAGACCATGATGAGATTGCTCCAAGCTTAAGTATAGAAATCCCTGCACATTAAACACCAATAGAAACATTGTCAGAAGTTGAAACCCTCAAAAGGTCATTACACCATTATAAGGCTCAAAATGGAGCTGCACAGGCTCCCCCCTCTCCATCCTATTTTTGGTTGCCTCTTGGTGCTCGATCCTTGATGGGAAGGCATCTTTTATGGTTACAGGTTTTTCTTCGTGGGATGACTTTTCATCGATTTGGCCGATGGGGTCGTTCAGGTTGACTGTTTGATTAATGGTCGGGGTGGACGAAGCTCACGAGATCGTTTTGCTTCGGCCTTTTTCATGATGTTGGCGCATGTCAGGATTTTTCTTGCATCTGGACGCGGTTCTTTGGCCTTGGCTTCTTGGAACAACTGATCGATTAATGGCTGGGTGGACGAAGTTCGGGATCATTTCGCTTTTGGCTTTTTCGTGAAGCTGGCGCATGCCAGGATGTGTTCTCATTTCTTTCATCTGGACGTTGTTCTTGATGTTGGGAACCATTCAATGGGCACTGGGAGGTCACTTGCTCGCTCCAATGGCCATCCACTTCCTAGTGAGGGCTAAAGTCCTTGATTATGGATTTTGGTCGATTCTGACGTGTTATCTTGTTTGATGCTTTGATTTATTGATATTTTTGGGGGTTTGTCTTCTTGCAAGCAAATGTTGAGCAAGAAGGTGGTTCTTTCCCTCTCGGTTCATGTGTACTCTGCGTCGCATGGTCGAAGTGCATCCACTCCCCTCCGTTGGGGGTAGCCTACGACACATTTTGTGGTACTAATCCATCTATCAGAATCATCTTGAAGATCAGTGTTTATGTTGTTGATGCTACTCTTATTGGGGGCTCTACATTTGGTTTTGTTTGTTGGTTTTCCCTTGCGTGGAGACCCGTTTCTTGCAGCGGCGGCGACGTTCTTCAAAGGCGGGGCTTCGTGCTTGTTCTTTGTAGTCGGCAGAATTCCCTCTGTGTGGTGGTGGATGTTGGACAGTTCAGTGTCCGAGGTTGGCTTGGAGGCGGTGTGGTTGTCTGCCCTCAAGCTACCATAGGTTCCAGTGGTCTTGCAGCGTGCCCACCCATTTTCGGTGCGCATCATTAATGGTTATGCCCTAACCGAGAAGTTTGTGTACATGGTTGGCCTAGTGGAGGTAATCCAAAGGGCATTGATGTGCATGATCTGACTGATATTGAAGCTTCAGTCTTTCTTTGCTAGTTTTTGAGATACCAGTAATTTTTTGTTTTCTGTAGACAATGTTTGGGGCATTTGTTTTGTCTTATATACATCTGCGAATGTAATTTTTTGCTTTATTGAATAAAATTATGAATTTTTTCGAGGAAAAAAAAGGCTCTTAATGGTTACCTCAATGATTCAAATGACCAGTTAATGCAAGAAAATAGGAGATTAATAGAGAATATTGAAGAAACTAATGTCAATTACCAAGAGTAATAACAACTTCAAAAGAAGTTTTGAGAAGGAAGAAGCTTACTCAACAGCAAAATGAAGAACTTGATAAACAAACTAAAGAAATCCAAGATAAAGTCCAAATGATGAATGCAGAATATACTCGGTTGCAAAAGAGGTCCCAGTATTTGGATGGACTTACTATATTGGAAGAGGCAACAAGGAACATTTGATGGTTCTTGATTCAACAAACTCTCCTTCCAGTTGTACTAGTTAAACACAGGATAAGAATCAGAAGTTTTTGAAATTTCCAAGATGACTCATCATCACTATCTGTCTGTTTATTAATGATAAATAGAAGTATATGGTAGATTTTGTATTTTTATGAGTCAAATTAGTTAATCTATAAATATTCAATATGCTATCTCTTTCCTATTTTGAGCATATTCGGTCCTAAAAACTTGGATCTCAAACAACCATTTTAAACTTTTGTATATTCATAAATAGGAGAAGAAAAGTAAAGTTAGGGGTTGGGAATTGATTTTGGGATTGGGTCACATATATCATAGCCTGCAATCAAGTATTTTTTTTTATCTTTTGTAACTAAATATGAAGACTATATTCAGAATGATTTTATACATGATATGAGCCACATTTATTCATTGTCGTTGTGAATGCTTATAATCATTTTGTTTATGACTCAATTCTATGATAAAGTTTTTATCTTAGAATGCTCATGAGTAGGCATGCATTTTACCTTATTTCGTGTTTAGAAAGTATTTATGTACATGAATATTATTGAATGTTAGAATTTATATTTGGTTTGTATCATTATATATGATATGTTCACTCATCCTCCTGCTTTACTTTTTTATTGTATCAATATCAATCGTTGATTGTTTACCTTTAAAATTATTATCCTCATCCTCACATTTCACCAATAACCTTATAAAATATAGTCAATTCTTAGTTATATATCCAATTCATTAGATGTTTGGGCTTTGCACTTTCATAGTCTAGGTACAAACTCTAGTGCAAACATCTTATGGTGCCATTGTCAGGGATGAAATTGAATTTTTCCCTGGGATTAATTTCAAAGGATTTGATTTTTACAGTGAAAAAAATAAGTATATATTCAAAAACCTACATCATTAACCTTAGTATTTATGGCTAATAAAGGTGTGGGAACTCGAATTAATCCTTATTCAACAAATATTCAACCTATATCTGACCTAGAAAGGATTATTAGACAAGCTAGGGTTCGACAAAAGGCATGTACTAGTTCTACAACAAATAAAAAGATTGTAAAGAAAGAAATTGAATCAGTACAGGTTACAATAATTCCTAAATTATAAGTCTTCTCACCTAAAAGGGGGGGAAGAGTTAAGATATAATCACTTCAACAACCTGAATCTTTTGATCCTGAAAGTATTTTAAATAAATATAGTGTCCTTATAGAATCAATTTCCACTAGAATTCTTGGTTACCAAAAGTCTCTATATTTTGGTTTTCCTCAAGAAAATTCTTCTTTTCAAAATCCTCATTTTACTAGCTTAAAAGAAGAAGTTGGAATTCCTGATTGAAAGCAAGGTTTGTCAATTTATATTCCTGAACAATAGGATTTTGGTTTAGAGTCACAAACATCTTTTAAAACTTTCACAAATCCATTAGAAACAGATCTAGAAACAAAATAATATGAGTATATACCTCTTACTAGCAAAGCCAAGTTTTCATTACATCCTCGGATTCAACTTGTTTCAACCCAGCCTATACAGTATCAAGCAATACCATTACATACAGTATCACCTCATCCTTTAGTTACTCAATCATTTTGAAACATGGCAGCAACTCAACCTAATAGGATGTAAGCAATCGTTGCTTGTATATATGCTCCATTAGTACTACCCCAACCCCTAATGCTTTTCTTGGTGGTGATTATTTAAAATATCTTCCAAGTTTTAATGGAAAAAGTGAAACCTCGGTTGAGAAGCATTGGAATGCATATTATAGTTAGGCCAATAATCAGAATATTGAAAATGAAGATGTATGTATGCGTATGTTTGTACAAATCCTAGACGGGGAAGCTAGGAAGTGGTTGGGTCAATAAATGGTATTGGACTGTTAGAATACTTTTTTATGAAACAGTGGGGATATTTCAAGGATCATTTATATTACTTAACAGAATTTGCATCTTTGAAAAGAAATCCAAAGGAGTTAGTTACTAGTTTTTCAAAGCATTTTAATAAGCTATATGGCAAGAACCCTGCAGATATAAAGCCAATAGAGACTTCAACTAAGCTTGCTTATGAAAATTCTTTTGATCCAAATCTTTCATTATTATTGAGAGATAATACCCTTATGAATATGTAGGAAGAAACTCTAGAAGTTGAATCAAACATTGGAGCAACAAAAAAATTAAGGGTAAGTCTCAGCATGAAGAAGGTGAGAAAAGAAAGAAAAAGGAATTAGGTCCTACTTCTTCAGGTTCAAAAGAAAATGATAATAAGATTGATGGCGTGCCAAAGCTTATTAAAAGTTTGTTTTTAAATATTTCTAAGTTGGAAATGGAAAATAAAAACCAAAATAAACCAAGTCAAGAGAATGATAATCGAAACCCTGACCAATTTAGAAGGCCATTCAATCCTAGATTCTTGCCTAGAGATAGGAGAAATAATGAAGATCAAAAGATACAACCTCCTTTTTAGAATAACATGGTGCAAAATGATGAATCTAATGAAATTGATGAACTGGAGATTGAGGAATTAGATCCAAATATTGATCAATTGGATGATACTCTTTCTTCCAATTTCTTGACTAAGTATGATTATCATTATGCAAAATTTTATGATTATGATGAGATAAATGGTTTTGAGCAGGTTTCATACATCACAGATGTTTGCCAAGCAACTCCACAAAATACTTATGATCTCAGATCTGGGATAAAAAAGGTTCCAGAGAACAAGAAGAAAGGTAGAAATATTCATGGTAAACAAGGATTAGCTCTTGAAAAGAAACAGGATCAACACGGAAATAAAGATAAATCTACAGATATGGAAGAGATAGGTAAATTTTCTTCTGGTTTCAACCTTGAACATGAAATTAGCAAGATTAAAATTCCTATTCCATTGACTAAACTAATAAAAAATAGGTCATATAAAGAACCTACTCTTGAGTTTCTAAATCCTCAAACCAATTTTGTTCCTTCATATGTGGTTAATCTTCAAGATGAAAATACAACCATCATTTTTGGCCCTAAATCATTTGATCATCCAGCTGATAAGTCATATTTTCCTCCCCCATTTTATATTACTCTCACAGTTCATGATCAAATGTTACATAATTGTCTTTTATATTATGGTGCTTCACACAGTCTTATGCCTAAGGCAGTTATGGAAGCTTTGGGGATAATTTTTACCAAGTCTTACCATGATTTATATGGTTTTGATTTCAAAGTAATTAAATTTATTGGGGTTATCAAGGATCTTTTTATTATCCTTACACAATTATCAATGAAAAGTGTGCTAATAGGTGTTGTTATAGCTGATATTGCACCTAAATTTGGCATGCTATTGTCAAGGTCATGGGAAAAAAAGGTAGGAGGAACCTTGCAGATGGATATTTTTATGCTATGATTATGGTATTTGGAGGGGAGTATAAGAGACTTTACAGGGAGGTACAACTTGCTTATTTGGTAAGTGATAATCAAAATCCCACGAATCATCCTATTTATGCAATTTAAGTAGACATGGGTTCTTGTATGTTACATTTAGATGATGATACCATGGGTGTCTTACAAGTTGAAAAATAACATCTAGTTCAACATAGAATGGAGATTCATGATTGTTTATGGCAGATGTATTTTGATGGTTCATCATGTAAAAGAGGGAGAAGAAGCACATATTGTACTTATTTCTTGAGGAGGTGAGATTATTTCTTTGATGTATAAATTGGAATTTCAAATAACAAACAATATTGTTGAATATGAGGCATTAATAATTGGTCTAAGGGATGCAAAAGATCTAAACATTCAACAACTGGTTGTTTTTAGCGACTCCGATTTAGTGGTTCAACAACTAAAAAAGTGTATCAGGTAAAACAACAATTGTTAAAAGTCTACAGAAATGAGGTATGGGATTTTGTGGATAATTTTTTCTTAGCATTTAATATATATTTCATCCCAAGATATCATAATCAAATATCAGACTCAATGGCGTTAACAAAAACCTACTTTAAAGTTCTAAAACTAACTAAGCTCAAATATCTTATTGAAGTTATATACATGCCTTCAATTCCGGATAATATCAAACATTGGAGAGTATTTCATTATGATCAAGAGATTAAGAAATTATTGGAATTGATAGGGGAATTTTCTACTGCATTAATTGACCATGTTGAAGATGTTGAGATAGATGAAAATGATTCTTGTTTTAAGAATTCAATTGGTGGTCATGATGTAATTGAATTAAAAGGGAATTTTATTCTCAAAGGTCTTATCCCTTTGTAGAGATTGTTTTCCAATAATGACACCTTATTAAAGCCTACTATGCAATCATCTGAAGAGAATATTTTAAGTTGTAATATTGGAACCACAGATGACCCCAAACTAATCAAGTTGTCTAAAGCACTTTCAGATGAACATAGGAGATATATTAAGCCAATGAAAGAATTTGCAGATATCTTTGTCTGGTCCTATGAATATCTGAAAACATATGACACTAATATAATTCAACACAAGATTCCATTAAATCCAAATACAAAGTATTTCAGACAAAAGTTTAAACGTATGAATCCTGTATTGTTACCAATTATTGAAAAAGAGGTAAAAAAGATTTTAGATGCAAAAATTATCGTACCTATTAGATATTCTTCTTGGGTAGAAAAATTGGTGCATGTCTGTAAGAAAAATGGGGAAATAAGGCTTTGTGTAGACTTTCGTAATTTAAACAGATGCTCCCACAAAGATAACTATCCATTTCCAAAAATCAATCAAATTTTGCAAAGAATGGTTGGGTCTTCATTTGGTGGTAGATCAATCAGTACATGAAGGACATCCAACAACACAAAGTAAGAAACATATTCATGACAGATATGTTGATTCCCCATGGTATGGTGACATAGTTTATTTTTTTTACGTTTACAATGTCCCCCCATATTTGAATAAAAATGAATGTAGATCATTAAAACTCAAGGCAATGAAGTATGTATTAATTGATCAAATTTTGTATTGGAGAGACCCTAGTGGAATATTGCTTCAATGTTTGGATAGGATTGAATTTGATTCAATTACCACATAGTTACATGAAGGTGCATGTGGAGGTCACAAATATGGGAAATCAACAACATTCAAAATCATAAGAATAGTATATTACTATCCCACCCTATTTACATATGTTTATACTCAGGTAAAAGAATGCATGCAATGTCAAAAGGTTGTTGGTAAGCAAAAACTTCAGTATTTGCCTTTAAAACCCATTGTAATTCATCCTCCATTTCTGCAGTGGGGTTTAGATTTTATAGGTGAGATTAATCCTCCCTCAAGTGGGAAACATAAATGGATTTGAACAGCTATTGATTTCTTTACCAAGCAGGTAGTATCAATTCCCACAAGAAGAGAAACTGATAAAGTCATCATTAATTTTATTCAAGAAAATATTTTAAGTAGGTTTGGATGTCCACAAAAATTAGTGACTGATAATTCTCCAGCTTTCAATTCTAAATCTATGGTTGAACTTAGTGAAATAAATGACATAATTTTGAAACATTCTACACCCTATTACCCTTAGGGTAATGAGTTAGAAGAACCACAAATAAGAGTATCATTAATAGTGTTAAAAATTTGTTATTTCAAAATAAAAGATCTTGGGACAGTTTGTTGAGATATGCTCTTTGGGAAGATAGGGTGACTACCAAAAAAGCTATTGGCACATCTCCTTTTAAACTTGTTTATGGTACCATGCTATGTTTCATGTTTAGTTGGGTCTCCCAGTGATGAGGTTCATGCAGGATGTTTAGGAAGAACCAAATGAAATCCAAAGAAGAAATTTCCAATTAAGTAAACTGCAGTAGGAAAGGGAAACATTGGTAAAAGTACAAGCACACATGAATAAAGTGAAAGAAAGATCTAATAAGAAAATTAAATAGAATACTTTTCTTATTACTGACATGGTTCTTGTTGGGATATTATAAAACCACTCCATAGTTAGGATAATAATATTTAATCATTACTGATTAATTTCCTACCTACTAGCCTAGATAGTTGGCATCCACTTGCACCATTTGGTCAACACTTGCCATATATATCCTGGGAACGCCTTTATCCTAATTCTAGTTGGATCTTTCCCACTTTATTGACTGCCAAAATTAGTAATTGTGCCTTCCGATAGAATTTTTCTTTATCCTTCTTTATTCCTGCCTTTCAGTGGATAAGGTAAAGCTAGTCAACTAGGAAACTGCTATCTTTTGTTGCCAACCCATCCTACATGATTTTCTCTCCAAATTCCAATATTAGCATGTTTTTCCATCACTCATGACAACTCAATCATGATTTATCTAATTCGTGAGGTCCTTGAAAAAGTTGGAAAGTGATTTAGCCACCTATGGGGGTTTATCATATTTAGTAAGCCTGATTTATGAGCTAGAATGAGTTGTCTTATAGCAACTCAATTTTCATTTTTAAGTATGTATTACTATTGTAATAATCATCAGTTCATTTGATCAATAATACTTGGAAAGATATTGGATCACTTCTCTTTATTCTTCTCTCTATTTTCCTTGTGCATGCTTGTGAGAATCATCTTGTGGCTAGATCTACATCATGTGCTTCTTCTTAGCATCAAGGCTCTATTCCTTCATAGCATTAGATCTGCTATTTCTACATGATATCAAAGCAAGTTGTTCTCAATTTTATCAGAGAGCAAGGTTGCTTAAATTATACAGAGTAGAGGAGCTATCAACTCTCTACATTAGAACACATCCACTGTCCTATCCCTCTCTTAAGAAGACCTTGAATTAAGCTTACAATTTTTCCCCTATTTTTTATTTGTGCAAGTTGCAAAGAGTATCCTCTTGAGTGCATCAACTTCTTAGAATAGATTCCTCTTTAGCTATGATCATGACTCCCTTCAACTATCATGAATGGAAGACCGAAATTGGCATTCTATTACGCAGTAAGGGACTATACATAATTACTTTAGATTTGGAGAATGAGCCTAATTCTATTGTTGAGAAAGCTAAGTGGAATAATAGGTTGGATGAAGCTTATGTATTGATTTTCCTCTCTACTTCCCATGATATACTCTTTCATATAGATGGTTTGACCACTACAAACCAAGTATGGACCAAACTTGAGTCTCTAGTTGGAGTACAAGATGAGATAAGACTTCATCAGTTCAAGAATGAGTTATTCTCATTGAGTCCAAGCAGTTTCAAATACATTTAGGGGTTCTTCACCAAATTAAAGTCACTTGTTCTATTTCTCAAGCGATGCGGTATTGAGAAGAAGGAATATCAATTGATTATTTCCATCCTATCAAAATTGAGTCCCAAATACTCAATTTTTGTGTCTACTTTTCATGCTACTAGGATTATTATTTCTAATTGGAAAATGCCTTCTTTGAGTACATTATTTGATTCACTGACAAAGGAGCAATATAAATTGATCCATATGGTTTCTCTTAGATCTTCCAAGGGAAAGGATCATTCTCTCATAGTTCAAGGAAGTAAGAATTACATTTCAATAGAGAAGAAAATAGTGAAAGAGAAGAAGCCAAACTCAGATAATGAAGATGAAAGTTTGAATTCTACTGATGAAGGTTCAATGAAGAAAGTCAAGAAGAAAGGGAGCACATCCATGTGTTCTTATTGCAGAAATGGATCTCATCCTGAGAAGAAATGTTTCAAGAAGAATATGGGAATCATGTCTCAGCTACTTGAGAAGCATAACATTGAACGTCCAGATGAGCTAGAGAAGCATGTTGAATCCCCAAAACACTGTCATAGTGCGCAGTTCCAAGGTGATATAAAATATGCCTTGAGTGTCAGCATTAAATAATTTCCTCATATCTCTGATATAGATTCATTTTCTGATATATCATAATCAGAAATCTCAATTTCTTTCTTGAATAATCCACCTATCAGTCTCCTAGATTCATCTCCCAATACTTGTGATTTTTCACTAGATCCTTACTTGTCTTTAAGCAGCTCTTCATCACTCCATTCAAATGGTTGTAATTATGATTTAGAAGCATATTTGTAGGCTTATATGCATGTTATGACATCATCAATACCATCTACCATACCTCTAAATGATCCTAATACTATACAAACCCCAAGTTCACTAGTTGATTCCTCGTTGGTTTCCTATGAAATGTTTCTTATATCTAATCATTTCAAGTCTTGTTCATTTTTCATTGGTTGGTTTCCCATGACCTTAGTAATAATTGTAATTATATTACAAATGTTTGTATCTTTTTTAAACACCTATGGTTCAGATCATATTTTTACTCTCGTGCCTTTTCATTTTTGTGAAGAATAAAGTCGTGATATGTTGTTGTGGTTTCTTTGAATGCCTGTAACTAAAAATTGTTGGTGGAAGATTCATGTCATTCTCCAACTGCGTGAAGGTAAAACTTACATACTTTTACTATGGATGAATGTGACTGTTGGAAAACCTAATTTTTCCCTAATTTTGTGAGTGGAGCTTGAGAGTAACTTCTGCAAATATATTAATCATGAATGATGCAGTTGTTGTATGACCCATTTTTGTATGAGCTATGATCACTATGAATGATGTGTATTTAATGTGTTGAAGAAATAATATATGAAGTGTTTCATCCTTATGAAGCAGATGTAATTCTATATATTGCGAATTGTTATTGCATTTTCTAATCATGTGGATGTGACCACACACTATGTGAGAGAATATTGTTGCAACTATCCATCTTCTTGATCTCAACTGTGTAAATAATTGAATTGTCGGAGATGAGATTAGAATTTCTTTCCATTTGCTGCAAGAAGTGTGTTTTGAATTCTATGAAGAGTTGGATTGGTGTTGTACAAGCTATAAAGTATGAGAGTATATTGCTATTGTGCAATAAATCTACTACTGCAATAAGACTGTGAAGTGTACTTCTTTAGACTACATCGAGTTTCTATGCATAGAACCTGTCATTGAAGAAGACAAATCATGCTCCTACAAAATAAGCCTGCTATAAGTTATTGATATTTTATTGTATTCAAAATGTAATTCTTATGTAATATCACTATAGAATAAATAATAATCAGCTACAAAAATTGATTGTAAAGTGGCTGCAAAATTGTGTAATTAGATGAACAATCATTTTTGTAAATTGTAAAGGAGCAAGAACCTAAACTTGCAGCCCATATCTTTTCAAATAATTTGTAAGTTGCAGGTTCCATTCTGAAGATGCACTCTTTGGCATCTATTGTTGGTGTTGTCCTCACTGGCAAGGACACATATCCATAATGGTCCAGAAAGATCAAATCCACCTTCATATACAATGACCTATGGGACGATATTTGTGAAGGAAAGACAATTCAGACAGAATAAGATGCAAAACTAATTTTCAAGAACGTGAAACTAATTTTTTGGGGTGATGCGGTAGTATGTGCAACATATTTGAGAAATAGAATTCCTACTCATGCAATTGAAGACAAGACTCCACATGAAATGTGGTTTGGCCACCTTCCTTCAATTAGGCATCTTAGAGCTTTTAGTTCCAGCTACTATGCCATGATACCAAAGGAGAGAAGAAACAAATTTGGTGTTAGAAGTCAAAGAGGTATTTTCTTTGGGTATTCAGACACTTCCAAGACATACCATATTTAAGATGAGGTAAACAAGAAATTTGGTGTTTCTAGAGATGTCATTTTTCCTGAAACTTATAAAAGTGAACAGTCTATCTAAAAGCATCTTAACCGTCTGGAAAAAAATTCCCATCTAAATACATATTTATGAATTTGATAATTAAACTCCAAACCTTGAAGGGGGAATCCCAATATTGGATCAGGCTCAATCTTTGGAATTTCCTTTTGAAGCACCAACACCCCCTCATGAAGAAAATCATGAAGAAGAAGTTCCCACCACTTCACCCAAACTGGATGATGTTATTGAGAGGATTGGAATATTGAACCTTGAAGATAATGTATCACCTCCACCTGATCAACCTAGACCATCAAAGAAGGTTCCAAAATGAGCTAAAAAGAAACTTGAAAGTGTCCATCCAAATGAAGTCGAAAATATAGGAACGAGAAACTCAACAAGAGAAGATGATGGAGGAGAAGTAGATAACTTAGGTGATGACATGGATGTCTAGTTTGATTGTGAATTGAATTTATCTGCTAATTTTGAACCAACTTCCTTTATAGAAGCTGCTACATGTGATGAATGGAAAGAAGCTATGCAACATGAATATGATGCACTGATAAAAAATGGAACTTGGAAGCTCTTTGACCCTCCAATTGGTTGCAAGTGGGTATACAATAACAAATACAAATCAGATGGCTCACTTGAAAAACAAAAAGAAAGGGTTGTGGCAAAATGGTACGTACAACAACAAGGAATTGACTATAAAGAAACATTCTCCCCCACATAAAAATGGGATACCATTCACGCTTTGCTCTACATGGAAGCACAAAATGGATGGACAGTCCACCAAATGGATGTAAAAATTGCTTTCTTGAATGGAGACTTAAAAGAAGTGTCTTAATGTATCAACCATAAGGTTTTGTTGTGAAGGAAAAGGAACTCAAGGCATGCAAACTTTTCTAACCTTATATTGCCTAAAACAAGCACCACGGGCATGGTATGAAAAGCTAACCGAGCATCTTCTAAAGCTAAATTTCAAGCATTATAATCTTGATGATGCAACATTATTTGTGAAGAAAGTTGGAAGATCTATTGTCTTGTGGTATATGTGGATGACCTATTCATGATAGGTAACAATGAAAATTATATAAATCCATAAAGAAAGATTTGAGAAAATGTTTTGAAATTACTGATCTGGGACATCTTTATTACTACTTAGGAATTGAAGTGACTCAACATCCTAAGTACATATTCATATCTCAGAAAAATTATGTTGGTGAATTGTTGAATAGATTTTGCATGATAGGATGCAACCCTCTCTCAACTCCAATGGAACAAAATTTAATGCTCACATCAAGTGAAGGAAAAGAATTTTAGGATGCGACAAAGTACCAACAGTTTGTAGGAATACTTATCTACCTTACCACTACCAGACCAAAAATTACTTATGTTGTTGGTATTCTTTCCAGATACATGCACAAACCTTGTGAAGGAAATTGGTATGGAACAAAAAGAGTTCTAAGGTACTTCAAGGGGAATCAATACTTTGGAATCAAGTTTACTAAGGTAGAAGACTTCAAAATCATTGGGTAAACTAATTCAGAATTTGATGGTGATAAAGAGACAAGAGTGTCCACTTCTAGATGCATAATGAGTCTTGGATCAACAACTATTTCCTATAGATCAAGAAAACAATCAGTTCCAGCAAATTTGACAACAGAAGCAGAATATGTGGCAGTTACAAAAGCAACAAAGGAGATTGTGTGGCTAAGGAATATAATTGAAAATTTGCAGTAGAAGCAAGAAAATTACAGTACCTTATTGATCGCCAACACTTTTGCAATCAAATTGGCCAAGAACCCTACATTCCATGATCAAACCAAACACATCAACATAAAGTATACTTGTTTTGAAACCATGTAGAGGCCAAGACATATCATTTACAACATTGTTCCACAAATGAGAAAATTGCTGACATCTTCACGAAATCACTTAGACGAGAAAAGTTTGAAATATTTAGAACCATGCTCAAATTCACAAACACCACTTCGGATTAAGAGGGGGATTGTTGGAAACCTAATCCTAGTGATTATGGTTCCACGCAAAATATAAATATTGTAAATAAATTAAGAACATGCATAGTCATGTAGGGAGATGAAAAATTTGGTTGGAAAATGAAGAGCAACCACCATATATATTGTATAAATAAAGGCTTTGCTATTGAATAAAATTGAATTGGGAGTTATTATATCCTACACATTTGAACAATTAAACTAACACATAACCCAAAGATTGTCAGAACTTCAACATTATACTTCACAACTGAAGTAAAAAGTTATTCATATGTCCATATATGTTATACTAAAAAACACACAAAATACAAGAATCTTAGACTGATTGAATGAGACATGGTCCTCATAAATACAAATTCTGTCATATAGAGCTTGACTCAAGTTTTTATGTTCATATTCTTCTCATAGGAAACCAAATCACTCGTAGAAGCACATTTGTGCTCAACAAAAGTTATCAATATTTTTTTGAATTTTTTATTTAAATTCTTTTAAAATATGATATGACATCGGTGGTTGATTATAATATAAATATTACGATAACTTAATAATTTAAAATTAGTTCATAAGTTGTAGAAAATAGGTATTCATGTACAAGGACCCATGATATCTTGGAATGGCTATATATTATTCCTTTTGACCAATAAATCACCATGGTTGACCTCAACACCATAAGGTTTATCATATTTTTTTGTGGAGGGGATAGTACTAATCGATACAAAGAATTGAGATTATTCTCGAAAGCCTTACCAGCTTTCTTGATTGTGTTACATTTATTTTGAGTTGTTTGTGTAAGAATTTTTTTTAGTGATAACTTTCTTAGATTTTAATATTTATGTTGTTCAATGAGAAACTCATAACAAAGATAAATCATTATGGAACTTTCTATTTAAAAATCTTATGAGCTCATTCACAATCAAAGATTTGTCTTGTATTTTTGAGTTAATTTTGTTCCCTCCAATTGTGCATGTTGCTTAATGGCTTTATTTTTCTATATTAATTGTTTTACACTAAACCTAAAATGATCCAATGTAGTAATAATTTGATTGAAAATAATATTTTTTACATCAAGTAAACATGTTGTGCCTACTACATTATTTGAAGCTGCATGTACATATTTTTTCAACTTTTCAATTCTTTGGTCATTATCCATAATGTTTTTGTCATTTTCTAACCGCTTCCCCTACCAAGTTTGTATTGCAATATCCTTCTCTATGAAGAATGTTCTTAGTTTAACAGTTTATATATCCTTCAACTTCAATCCAGCTTCAAGGGTCATGAGCTTATTAAACAATTACTTATGTTTGATCAATTGTTTTAGTTTCGTGTACAATTACTTGTGTTTGATCAACTATTTTAGTTTCTTGTACAATTACCTATGTTTAGGATACTACAACATTCCTCTTTCTTGTCAGATAATTAACATTAAGTCTCACGCAATAATTCCAATCTTTCGAAACATATAGCTCATGAATTATATTCTCTTTTTCCTCATAGGATGTCATCAAGTATTTAGTTTGGATATGCTTAGCATCATGAGTTTTCAATTTAATCTTAAGGACTTCAATCTCTACATCTTTATCTTTTACTAATGCTTTCACAACTTCACCATCTTTAGGGTTTGTCCCTAAGGCCTCCAAATTGTTATCTAAGTCATGAAATGTGAGCATCCTATCCCTATTTATGACCTCTTCTTGTTTGAGATGGATGGTAATTTTAGAAATTATCTTATGAACCTTCCCAACATCAATTGTAGTTTGAATTAAATCTTTGGAAACCATATCACCAATTTTTCTATGCCACTCAATTTTGTCAATAACATGCAATTTATTCAAGTCAAATATAATCACGATATCATCATACTTGGGAGTCTTGATTTCATGCTCTCCTTTGTCATCCTTGGGCTTGAAGTTATCCATATCAAAAATCCATTTATCGTGATCTACAACAGTTAGTAATCTAGGTATTGTTGGCCCTTCATAAAAAAAAATGGGAAATGAATCCTTAATAACTCAATTAGATTATTGTTTAATTAGATCCATCTCAACAAACAAATCAAACAACCATCATTGGTCCCTCAAGGATTTTTCCTTTAGGATCTTGTGCCAACATAAAACTAGATTGATCAACCTCATCATACATATCAATATTTATTATATCAAAGGAACAAATGACATTTGATACCACTTGTTCTTTTTGTTTGTCAACCTGATCAACTGCATCTCCCAGCTTAAGTTTATTTTGGTCAAGCTTTCATGATTCGTGCATATCAAGCTCACTTTATTCCCCTTTCTCAATTATTTTGATAAGTGTGTCATATTTTTTAGGCATTTCTATTGATAATGCCATCCCCTCTACTTGAGTCTTCATTTCTATTGATATATCATCCCTTTTGCTTGAGTGCTCATGTTTGCATTTACCACCATTGTAGACATTGAATTTTCCACATTTTCTAATTCATTGAGGGGTTGATCAAGATCCAACATAACTACTTCTGGCATATCATCATTTTTCTTTATGGAAGCTTGGGTTGATTCCTCTTTGACTCTTGGATGAATTTATGATAGAATATGATTTCCCTACAAAATATCTTAAACCTCTTTCTTGGTTAGCCAACCTTTCAAGCTCTAGATTTGTTTTTTGAATTTATGGTGATGATTTAATACTAACCCTTAAAGAAATAATACGATAAGGGTCATATTTGTATTCTTTCCTATCTTAAAATTTCAAGAATTTTATTATTTTTTCAACAATGGGTAGACTAGTTTTAGTTTTTATTAAAAAGGAAAAAATTTCAACTAGTAAGGAAAGGATGAGTTTCTCATTTCTAACATCGAAACAAATTTGATCAGAATCTAGCCTTTGTCTAATATATTCTAAGGTAAAAAAACCTAGGAGTTAGGAAGATTGGAAAAAGATATTTTTTGAGCTCAAATCTATAAATCCTTATAATGGTGTGACCTTCAAATATATACCAGCCTCCTACTCAAGTGTTGGGATTTAACTGAAGCATCTATTTACATTCTAGGAACAATATTAAAGAATGTTCACCATAAAAATTGATATAGCTTGTGTACATAGACTTATCTACGAATGCCTTAAAACCTATATTTTCAACATGCTTCCCAAGAATAGAGATCCATTCAACAACATGAATGGGTTGTGTTGTATATAAATAAAAATAAAAATTGTGTGTGTAAGTAAAAAAAAATAGGAAAATAAAATAAAAAGTAATAATAAAGAACCTATTTGAATATAATCATACCTTTTCTATAAGGGCATCCAATCAAGCCCGGGTATTATTTACCTAGGCTATTGTGTAACCAAAACACATCTTTCATTCATTTTATAAAATAATTTTATACAAATTTTATCTAATCAATTCGACTTCGTTGTCCAATTGAAATTTTCTCATTTCAGTGGCATCAAAGCCGAGTGGATGTTCATCGTACCATTTGTACCATCATTGTTTAAGACATAGTCGTTGCTAATATGTACACATCAATGTACATGCATACTTTCCCGTACACAAATTTGGTGTACATGTTGACCATACTACCAGTTGTTGTACCTACACACTTGTACACTTTAGATTTCACACTGCCCGTAAATGCCCGATCTGACCAATCTGTCAAGCATCCGTACAATTCTAAATCAAGGTAGATGGTGGTTGAGTCGGAACAAGCATAAAAAAAAGTCACGATTAATCTTGAAAAGGAAATTCCAGAAACCACCAGAGGAATGGTAGATTTTGATACCAAATTAGAGAAACTCGATGAAAAGGTCAATAAGAATTATGAGGATTTAAAGGTAAAAATTGGAAAAAAGAATAACGAATTAGATAGAGCCCTTGAAGATAAGATTGTTACCAAGATTAGGATGGAAATGCAACAAAATGTAAATAACCTATGAGCATAACAAAACCATAATCATGTTGAACTTTAAACTTTAATAGCAAATATGCAATTGCATTCTACCATCCCACCACATACCAATAAATCGCTATTGGATTTGTTTAATGCATCTAACCAGAGCACTCCAAAAATGCCAAATAATTAGTCAATTCCATCTCCCCATGGGTTCCAAATTCTCAACCCGCCACCCCTCTTCTCAAGTCCACCAGTGCACAGGTATTAGATAAGGGTAAATGCATAGTTACCCAAGTTTGATGGGGACGAAAATCAATGTATCACATGGATTAATAAGGATGAAGAATACTTTGACATCCATAATATGCATATTGACAATGAAAAGTTCAAATATGTTGACATGCAGTAGGATGGTAACACATATAACTAGTACATGTGGTGGAAGGCTCGATGTAATTCCCTAATGGTAAGCGCCAAACATATGTATCGATGTTGTCATTTGATTTTATTGTGGAATTAGGTGCTTGGACTATGGACTATGGATATTATTATTAATTTATTATTTATTATTTACCTATAATTAAATAATACCTCAACGTGGACAACAAAATTGGGTGGAGGGTCTTGGATTCCACATGTGAGGGGGTTGGGAGAGTATGAGTTTATTATGTTCCTAATAGTACTATATGTTTCCTAATTTTTATTGTATTGGACTTTAGAGATCCTAGTACACCTATTTGATGTTTTCCATGCACCCATGCACCCTTAGTTGATGAGAATGTTCCCTATCTGAGTTGTCTTCAATTAATCAAAGTAAATTTGGCGTGAAGTCGAGTTGCCTTTAGTCAATTGGAGTGATTTGGGGCAATTCAAGTTGTCTTCAGTCATTTAAAGGGATTGTGGATCAAATTCAAAATATCCTCAGTTAATCAAAGTAATTTTGGATAAATTTGAGTGTTCTTCAATGCATGGGACTGATTTTAGGATAATTAGATTCAGTCTAGATGAGTTCAAGTTGTCTCCAATGCATGGGAGTGATTTTGGGAAGGTTTGAGTCAGTCTTAATAAATTCGAGTTATCCTCGGTGACTAGGATTGTTTTTTCCAGTGGATTCGAGTTAGTTTAAGCATATTCGAGTTTCTCTTTGAGAACTTGAATAGGTCAGTCAGTGGACTAGAGAAACTATCAGTGATTTGGAGTTACTTCTCCATAGGCTTGATACAGTCTCCTAGAGGGAATTTGAATTAGTATTAAGGAATTGTAATTTAACTTTATCCATTCATTCTTCATTATGGAGTTCATTGGTCAATGGTGGAGAGTTTCTCTCCCTTGAATTCAAATTCTAAGGGAATGATTTGAAGGGTATTTCGCACATAGTAGTCGCGCTTTGTTTTGTAGTAGAAGGGAAAAATCCCATGAATAAGATCACATTTGTCATAAATTTGTCTTGCAGGAGAGGGGGGAAATCATGTGAAAGAGATCCTAGTTGGTGCAATTTGTCTTGTAGGAGAGGGGGGGGGGGATATTATGAGGGAGATCCTATATGTTGTAATTTGTATTGCAAGAGAGGGGGGAAATCCTANCTTGCAAGAGGCGGGGGAAATCCTGTGAAGGAGACCATATTTGTTGTAGCTTTGTGTTACATGAGAGTGAGGAAATCCAATGAAAGAGACCTTAATGGTTACAATCTGTCTTGCAAAATATGGGGAAAATCATGCGTTGTGTCTCTCAAGTTGTTGGACTGAGTATTATCCTTAGAGATCGAATTGGAAAGAGAGAGTTCCTTGGCATGTGGATCCATGAACTCAACTCGAGGGTGCTCAAGTAGTTTGTATTGACTGTGTCTAAGGCGAGGAGGAACGTTGTCATGTTGATGCTAGTTGTTCCATAAATAAAAGATAAGTATTCTTGACTATTGTTTACTGTGTTATTGTTGCACATTTTCCCGTGGAGGTTGAGCTAACATATTATTTATGTTTTAAAATTTGATTTCATGTCTATGTTACATGTCTAATTTATGTTGATATATTAGTAGTGCATGGAGAAGTTTTTGTGATGTATTGTTACAACTATTAGAAGTTATAATGGATCAGATCTTACATGGTATTAATTGATCCAACTAGCAGCCGCCAGGTTCACCTTCGACAGGTCAACCTCGACATGTTCGTTTGACAGTTTTTCCTTCGACATGTTCATTCGACAAGTTCGCCTCGACAGGTCCGCCTCGGCATACAACATACCAACATGTTCTGCGACAATTGAACTTCTAAACCGTTATAAATTTTGTGTAACTGAATGTAACGGGTAGTCACCCAAGCGTATCAACATCCTATATAAGCATGTACATTAATGTAATATAGAGAATGATTCCTCCATCTTTCATGGAGCAGAAGTAATAAATTGGTTTGAATTCTTTCATATTGTCTGTGTGTATATTTATTGTCAACATAGTGTATTTCCTACTTTGTTGATTCTTCTTATAAGCTTCCACCATAATAGTACTCAACTCATTCAGTCGATTGTTGTCCCCAGCGTGCACCTGGGAATGACCTAGATCATTGATATCAGAGCAAGATCTTGTTCAGATCTTAAGTTACATAAGCACTTCCATCGAAGTTATTAACTTATTCATGTTCAAACACACTCACAAACTCACCAACACAAGCAGACACTTCCTTCTACTTCAGAAAAGATGGTCGAAGAAGTAGACAATAGACATGGAACTGACGAGATAGAACAACTCATAGAAAAAGCACCGGCTCGCCAGTGAACCAAAATTTTTGCCCAATTCATCTCATGAGAGTTGTTGTGAACTTCAGGGAATCTTCGATGTGACCTCACTCCAATAAAATCATCTCCTTCAAAGTGCAAATGAATCTGGACATATTGAACCTTGAAGGAAAGATTGAAGCGGAATCCGTCAAAAATTGGGTACAACAACTGGAATCTTACTACATGGTGAATCAACTCTCTAAACTGGAAAAGATCACCATTGCATCCTTAAAGATGTCAACCTTCATACACTGCTAGTGGGAGAATCTATAGACAAAGATAGAAAAAGAAGAAGACCCCATATACGCATGGGTAAAATTTGTCGAATATGTCCGAAAGGAGTTCTACCCACCCAAGTATCTTGAACAACAGTATAAGAAGTGGTAGCAGATAGGGAAATGGAAATACCAGTTTGTACAAAGTTACACCAACGACTTCTATCGACTCATGGCTAGACTTGGCGTCCAAGAAGAATAGAAATTTCTTGTCCTAAAGTACATCAGCGATTTATCCCCGTACATTCAGTAAGAGATGGAGTTTTTGATTGTCCATACGATTGCGGATGCATTTAATTACGCCATCAAGATTGAAGCTAAACAGAAAAGAAAATCATTTTTTGCAAACAAGCCAATAAGTCAAACATCCAATAAGAATTCATGAGCTGACTCTGAAAATTTCAAGAACCCTTATCAGCCAACTCCGCCAAAGCTCGATTGTCAAAAGAAGAACTTTCAGAAAGACAAGAGGGATCACAAAAGACAAGATCCTACTGGGAAATGGTGTGATTATCACAGTTCATCATGGCATGATACGTCAAAATGCGAAGCTCGGAAGACATTTTTGGAAAAAATTTTGACATCCGATTTGTTCGACAAAACCCTGGTAGAATCTTATCCAGATGCATCAACTCTCTTGGCTTCTACCTCGACCACTACGGAAGCCTCGACCATCATCAATGAGGAGGAACGAGAGCGTTTGTTCCATACATGAATATGGGTTCAGAAAAATCCATTACATCTGATTGTGGATAATGGTAGCCAAAAGAACTTCGTTTCTAAATATATTGTGAAGAAATTATGTCTTGTCACCACTCCACATCCTCATCCTTACAATATCGGTTGGATGAAGGATGGGCAGGAACTAAGGATCACACGACAATGCAAACTCACCTAATTCATTAAGCCTTTTGAAGATGAAGTACTTTGTGACATGGCACATCTTTCCATAGATGACGCTCTATTTAGTAAACTCTACCTATGGGATCGACATGGTACATATCATTCACGACCTCAGAAGGTGATTGTCAAAATCTAGAATCAATGGTATGGAATACCTAAGCGACAAACCACATCAATGGTTGCTATGACATCTTCCAAACAAAAAAATAAGCTTGCCAATCATGCTCAAAAGTTTGCATTAATCATGATAAAGCCTCAACATTCCAGGAAGATTACAGCAACGAGTTAACTCACCTACCAACGTAGCTCCTGACAACAACAACAGATTGACAATATTCTTGAAGAATACGAGAACATATTTCAAGCACTGGACGGAGTACCTCTGCATTTTCAGGTAAAACACTCCATTGAACTTGTTTCTGGTTCTTCATTACCTAACGCATCTATTTACAGAAGATCCATTCTTGAAAATGAATAGATTCGCAGACAAATCCAGTATTTGATCGACAAGGGTCATATCCTCCCAGCTCCTCTCCTTGTGGAAGTCCAGCCGTCTTAGTTCCAAAGAAAGATGAGACTTGGTGCATGTGCATCGACTATCGATATCTCAACAAAATTTTAGTGAAGAACATATACCCTCTTCCATAGATTGATGAAACATCAACAATCTGAAAGGTGCTAAGTTCTTTACGAAACTTGACCTCAAGTCGGGATACCACCATATCCCAATCGAGTCCACTGATGTATGGAAAAAGACTTTCAAAACCAAGGAAGGATTGTTTGAATGGTTAGTCATGCCTTTCAGCTTAACCAATGAACCTACAACCTTCATGAGAGATATGGATGACCTTCTATGACCTTTCATCGATAAACGTGTCATTGCATATCTCGAGGATATCTTGATTTTCAGTCGATCATGGGAAGAACATGTCAAACAACTTCAACAAGTCTTCGACACTCTTCAACAACATTGACTATATCTGAACATGGACAAATGCTCATTTGCAATAAACAACATCAAATATTTGGGGTATGTAATTGACTCTACATGCATTCATGTCGACCCAGAAAAAGTAAAAATCCTCAAAGATTGTCCCATCCCTCAAAACATTCATGAACTAAGAATTTTTCTTGGTTTGATGAATTTCTATCGATGATTCATCCTCGGCTTCAGTCACACTGCATGGCCTTTGAATCAATTGATGAAAGGAAATGGAAAAACTATCTTCAAATGGACACTGACACAACAACAAGCTTTTGAACAACTCAAAAACAAGCTTTGTAATGCACTAGTACTTGTGTTACCTGATTTGCATCAGCCCTTTGAGATTGATACGAATGCATCAAACTATTCCCTTGGTGCAGTGATCACTCAGTCAGGTCACCCAGTCACGTTTCATTCCAATACTTTCAGCAACATAGTTATAAGGTACTCAATGTACGAAAAAGAACTATATGCCATTGTGGAAGCTCTTAAGAAATGGAGACACTACATTCTTGGCAAGGATACGGTCATACTCTCTGACCATAAACCTTTGTAGTTCACTCTATCCCAATTGATACTACACAAATTGACAACTCAAGTGGATTTATTACCCGCAAAAATTTCAGTTGGTAATTAAGTAGCGCAAAGGCAAATCCAATGTCGCAGTATACCACCCATTACTCTACTGTCTACATGATGAGTATGTAGGGTTATGACACCACTACTTGGCCACAATTGTATTCGATATACTGTGATTTCTCTGCAATTTATCGACAGCTTCATACCGACAAGTTTTCGACTATCGACTACTTCTTGAAGGACACCTTGCTATACAAGATTGGACAGCTTTGTGTACCAACCGATGAGCACTGACAAAAGCTCATTTGGGATGCACACTACAACAAGACTGCAAGACATTTTGGAGTTGAAAAAAGACTTGTTATCCTCCAAAATTATTTCTACTGGCCTTCACTTAAATCTGACGTCAACAAGTACATTCAATCGTGTGTGGTTTGTTCCATTGCTAAACCACCGAATCAATGACTAGGACTGTACAAACCCCTTCCAGTTCCTAGTCGACCACGGGAATCTATTTCTATGGACTACTTGACGGGATATCCTACTACCAAACATCAGCATGACGTGATATTAGTAGTAGTGGATATATTTTCCAAGATGGCTATACTCATGCCCTGCAAGAAGACTATAACAACACAACAAACTGCTCAGCTCTTCTTTGAACATGTGTGGAAACATTATGGCCTCCTGACGACCATTATTTTTAACATAGATGTTATATTTTTCAGCACCTTTTATATAACTCTCTAGCAACAGCTCGACATGAGACTTTCTTTGTCGACAGCCTTCCAACTGCAAACAGAAGGACAACCGAAAGTTATAAATCTCGTAGTCATAAAATTGCTTCGCATGTACAACTACAAGGATTGTTGAACATGGGATGACAACCTTCCATACATACAACACAACTACAATCATCCTCAACACATCTCTACGTGAAATAGTCCATTTGATATTTTTTACGAATTTCAACCCTCGGCGGCTATCGACTTAACCAGTTCCTCGACAACTTCGAAGGACTAGAAGTGGAGAAATCATTAAAGTTCATAGATCAAATATACAACATCCAGAAACAAGCACAGGAGATGTTGCAACGAGCTAATGAAAAATCTAAGTCCTGACACGACAAGCATCATATTCCTAATTCATTCCAAATTGGGGATCAGTTCTGGTTACATCTAAAGAAGGAGCAATTCACTGGTCCATACAAAAAGATGAAACCTTAGCGATATGATCGATACAATATCCTTAAACAGATAGGAGAAAATGATTTTTAGCTTGACATTCCTGCATGCCTTGGCCTACATCCAGTTTTCAATTTATATCTACTTCAAACATATCATGCACCATTGTTGGAACCTCAGAATCTGAAGACATCCATCCATATGTTCAGGAACCTCTTCTTTGTGACACCATTGCGGGATGATGCATACGCCATACAAGGATGAACTCAATTCCCTTGATTCAAGTGGCTAAAGCTAGACAACTCCCCACGCAAGGAAAATGGTACTATGTTACTGAAGTAGCCAACAAGTTTCCTCACTTGAAAGAATACACAATGGAGACCATTGTTTCTTAAGGAAGGAGGAATGATCCAACCAATAGCCGATAGATTTGCCTTTGACATGTATGCCTCAACATACAACATACCAACATGCTTTGCTATGGTTGAACTTCTGAACCATTATAACTTCTTTGTAACTGAATGTAACAGGTAATCACCCAAGCATCTCAACATCCTATATAATCATGTACATTAATGTAGTAGAGAGAATATGATTCCTCCATCTTTCATGGAGCAGAAGTAATAAATTGGTTCGAATTCTTGCATATAGTCTATGTGTATATTTCTTATCGACCTAGTGTATTTCCTGCTTTGTTGATTCTTCTTATATACTTCTGCCATAACAATACTCGACTCATCTAGTCGACTGTTGTCCCTCGTGTGCACCTGGGCATGACCTGGATCATTAATGGTTGTTAATTAATGTAGTAAAATATGACATGAAGTAGTGTCATAATTATGGTTTAATCAAGAGTAGATTTCTGATTTACTTGTTATTTTAGAGGTTAATTTTCTTATGAATTATGGTGATTAAAATATTTGGTTTTGGGGAAGACCTTATTTCCATGTATGGTTGTTCTAGATAGGATATTACATGATATTAATGGTTGTTAATTAATGTAGTAATATCTGATATAAAGTAGTGTCATAAATTTGCTTTTATAAGGTGTAGATTGTTGATTTACTTGTTGTTTTAGAAGTTAATTTTCTTATGGATTACGACATCTATAAGATCTAGTTTTTAGGTAGACCATATGGCCATGTATGGTTGTTCTAGATCAGATATTACATGGAGTTAATGGTCGATAATTAATGTCATTTATTTGATGTATTGTGATATTAGAGTTCTACTTAAATAAGTGTCATATTTCTACCTTACTTATAGATTAGAAGTTGAATTCTATTGACATTATAGAGATGATGTTATTGATTTGGTTAAATGGGGACGGGAAGATACCCATAGATGTGATGATAAAATAAATTTACATGTGAAAAGGATTACTAGATCATTTCTATTCATGTGGCATCATATTGCATCGCATGTACATTAGGAAATAGTCTTGCATTGGAAGGTCATCTTCCTTCTAATGACTTATTGTTTTTAAATATTTGGTATACCAGCAAGTTGGCCTAACCCTAGAGAATATTATTCTGTTGTTCTTAACTTAGAATCAGTATTTCCCCATTAGAATCATGGAAGTAGTTGAACCCTAATGATGTGTTTGGGGTCAAGTACGTTACACTCCAACAAAAGTGTACTCTTTTAGCTAGAACAATTTCAAGGACGATTTCCTTAAAAGGTTTTAAGCCTCCAACAAGAAGTATCTTTTTGCAAAAATGGCCAGAATAAAATAGAAGGACAATGTATACGAGTACACATATGAATGGGAATCATTGGAAACCTGGGTTCTAGAACTAACAGATGAGCAACATCTTCCAACTGATGTGCACGAGTTGAAATAATGCATACGAGATGAATTAGAAATGCATAACATTACAAGCATGGAGAAGGAAAGTCATCATGAAATAATAATTGAGAATAAGTTTAAAAGATATTCTAATACTAGTTTCGATAAAGTATCCTCAAGAGGGAAACTACCCCAATCAAAAGATGTAGGAACTTCAAAATGCATGCCTATGCATCTAAGGGAAGGGGGAAAACTCGATTTGGAGGACTAAATAATTAAGGAGGGAAAATGTAAGTATTGTGGAGAAAAGTGGGAAAAGCATAGATGCTCTCAAAAAGGAACCCTCAAAATCTATATAAGTGTGAAGCAGAAGAAGAATTTGACCCTAATAGTGAAGGATCAAGTGAGTATAATGCAGGAAATCATCAAAACCATTCCTTAGATATAGAGGATAATGCACCAAGGGTATCACTTCTTTCCATGCCATGGATATACCAAACTCAAACATTAAAACTAAAGAATCATATAAAAAATAACAATGTCATGGTCCTTATAGATACAAGGAGCACCCATAAATTTATCAATGTTAACCTTGCAAAGAGGTTGAACTTGTTTTTGTACCTAGTACTGAAGATGAAGGTGATGGTGGAAAATGGTAAAAATATTGAAAATGTGAGAAGGTGCCGCAGGGTTAAGCTGCAAATGAAAGATTATAACCTAGAATCTAAATTCTTCACAGTACCTTTAGGAGGATTAGATGTGGTTTTAGGGATTCAGTGGTTTCAAACATTAGGAACTTACTCTACTAACCATCAAAAGAACTTTATTAAGTTCAAATGGATAGGGCAAAGGTACACATTTTACGGTTTCCAACCACCCCAAATACAAATTTTTTCATCACATCAAATCGAAAGGATAATTCAAAAAGGAACACCAGCATATGTAATACAATATCAGGAGATGGATTTGTTAACAGCCAAAATGGTAGACTCTAAACCATTAAAAATTCAAGAATTAATTCAAAAACAAAAAAAAAGGTGTTGCAAGATCTACCTTCGAAGTTGTCACCAAACAGGAAGATTGAACACATAATTGAGGTGGAACCAAGGGAAAGAATTTTCAATGCAAAACATTACAAATATCTGTATCATCATCAAACAAATATTGAGAGATTAAACCAATATGTATTAAGATGTGGTTTCATTTAGAAAAGTGGAATTCCTTGTGTAGCCCCGGTACTGTTAGTACAGAAGAAGGATGGATCTTTCAAGTTATGCATAGATTGTTTTTTGTAATTTAGAGTATGTCCTTCTATTGCCTTGGAAAGAATATTATAGATATCCTCCTAAATTGAGCCTTCCCAACAAAGGGAAAATAGTCTCGAAGAGTTTGATTTTGACAGAGCCCTCCCAAAAGAGGGAAAACAAGTTCGGAAGTAAGTAATACATCGAAGTTCTTCCTATGAAAGAGACTAGGCTAAACCATTTACAAATAGAGTTGTTTATCACTATTCTATTATTGTTTTTCATTCAACAAAAATAAAAATCTCTTTACCAAGAGAAAATAGAAACTAACCTATTTCAGGCTTCACCTCTGAACTAGATGGGGCCTGCACAGTGTTGTTGGTCAGCTTGATTCCTAGGAAATTGGAAATTTGTTGCAGGTGACTCGTGATCTCATCGAGTAGTAGTATAATCTCCCAATGAGCTTCACCTCATTCAATAAGCATGTTTCTCATGAAGTAATTCTACATCCATGAAAAGTCAAGCGTCTTCAAGTGTTGCGAGAATCTACCACGGGAGTAACCAGGATCTAGGAGTAAAGCTTCAAAATCTGATTGAACTTCCTCGTCCAAGATGCAACCCCAAGTGGTTTTGGCCTCATCTTCCACTTCTACAATTTCGTTCCTAATATTTTCATGAATCTGTTGTTTATACGGGTGAGCATTGTGCATTATGCTTCGCATGACACAAGTAGGAGGGGTAGGGCGATCAAATGAAGGGCCTGCAACCCCAGGGTTCCTCGCGTGGTAAATTCTCTTTTACAGAGGCATCCTTCCCAAGGGTTTCAGAAGATGCACCGAGTTGGGCCAAAGTAGGAATAAAGACATGAACATGTTAAGCAAATAGAGATCAGAGTCTAGGTTGAGCTTGCAGGGAGTGAGCGCAGTTTTTCCAGTCACGAGCCAACAGTGAGTGGGTTTAAATCCCCCAAGAGTCAGCCAAAACACTAATAACCCGTACCCATAAAGAGAAAAAACTCTTAGTCTGCAAGTCGGGATGAGCACAAAAAAAAGAGAGCCAAATATTAACTGAAGGTGAACCAAGGATCCTCCCTCAGTATTGAGAAAAATTAACAAAATAACCTTGCTTCTCAGAAATCCAACCTGAGAAATCCATGAAGGAGCTTCCTTCTTTTGTAGGCTGAACACTGAGGTTGATTGTTTTCCATCTGCCACCCTGCGTAATGAGGAGACAACTCATTATCGACCATTATGTGCAAGTGTTTTCATCATTGTAGAAGGTGATAGGTGCATATCACATGCTTTCCAAATCTTGCATGATCTCAACCTCGTCTCGGTGCTCTGGAACATGGGAGCGACTACGCAAGGTAACATATGAGTAGGTGATCAAACGCTAGAGGAGACGACGTCTTTCTTATCAAGGTTAGATGGGATGTTGAAGTGGAAGCACGAGCACCTTGAGGGTTGGACACATGCCCCTCATGCATCCCACCATAATTATCCTTTTGCACCCATGGTGGGGGGAAGTTATGCATAGATTACAAAGGTCTAAACAAAATTAAAATTAAGAACAAATTCCCTATTCCCTTCATATATGAGATGTTGGATAAACTTCATGGAACTAAGTAATTCTTAAAACTATATTTTAGATATGGGTACTATTAGATCAAGCTTAAATTAGAGGATCTAGCAAAAACTGATTTTCGAACACATGAAGGTCATTATCAGTTCAAGGTAATGCCTTTTGGACTAACCAACATTCTAGCTACATTTCAGGTCACAGTGAATGAATTATTCCAACCATACCCGAGGAAGTTTGTATTAATGGTTTTGGATGATTTCCTTATATATAGTAAATCATGGAAGGAACATCTCCGGCACTTAGACCAAGCACTTAGCATCTTAAAAGAAAACCAATTCTATGCAAAAACGTTAAAATGCACATTTGGAAAAAAGAAAGTGGATTTTTCGGGCCATGTGATATCACAAGGAGTAAAGGTAGATCCAATTAATATCAAGGCAATCACCGAGTGGCCCAAGCTAGATAGCATATCTAATCTAAGAGGATTTATGGGCTTGACAAGATACTACCAAATATTTGTGAAAAATAATGCTCATGTGACTACCACGTGACTACCCCCCTAACAAATCTCCTAAAGAAAAATCATTTGAATGGAACGATGACGTCGAAAGTGTTTTGAAGCATTAAATAAAATTATGTCATCAACTACATTATTAGAAAATCCAAATTTTACAAAACCCTTTGTTGTTGAGTGTGATGCTTCAAGATTTGGGATAGGGGAAATATTGATGCATGAAGATCATACAATTGCCTTTGAAAGTAGAAGGCTCAAAAAGAGAGAGTGTTTGAAGCATACTTGTGATAAATAAATACTTGCCATCATACATGCCTTGGAAAAGTGGCGAAAATACCTTATAGGAAGCAAAATTATGGTATGAACAAATCACAATAGTCTTCAATATATTCTACACCAAAATACATTGTTAACGGAACAACAAAATACATTGTTAATAGAACAACAAAAATGGATAGAAAAAATTGCAACCTTTAATATGGGGATATTACACAAAAGAGGAAAGGACAATGTAGTTTTTTATGCTCTTTCTTGAAATGATGAAGAATCTAAGGCCTATAGAATTTCAGTTTCAGTTCCATAATGGTTATACAAAATTTGAAGTGAATATGCCAAGGACCCAAACACATATTCCATATTTGATAATGACGATCAAAATCCTAAATTTGAATGGAGGAATAACATTTGTTGGTATAAATGAGGGATTTACCTAAGTTCAACATCAAATTTTACATCCAAGGTCTAAAATAATCCCATGACTCACAAATTATAGGACATGTAGGATTTTTCAAGACTTACTACAATGCCAAATAGTCATTTTTTTGGAAAAGGATGTATAAAGACATTCAGAACTATGTAGTAGAATATGACACATGTTAGAGAAACAAACGTGAAAATGTCTTGAATCCTAGGTTACTCCACAACCTACACATTCCAATCCAAAAGGGGAAGAAATTTCCATGGATTTCATACAAGGGTTACCCTTGTTAGAAGGGAAAGATAAAATCCTAGTGGTGGTGGACCGACTAACTAAGTACACATATTTTATGGAATAAGGAAAATTTATTCAACCAAACAAATTATGGAAGTATTCCATAGAAATATCTACATATTACACAGTTTTCCCAAAATCATTGTTAGTGACAGAGATGCGAAATTTAAAAGCATTTTCTAGAAGGAATTCTACAAACAAATTGGGACATCTCTTAACATGGTTTCATCCTACCATCCCCAAACAGATGGTCAAAAAAAACTGTCAACAAATGTTAGGAAACCTATATTCTTAGTTTTTTTAGTGATAAGCAAAACAAATGGTTGCATCTTGCAAAATGGTGGTATAAATCCACTTACCACACTTCAACCAAAATGACACCTTTTCAAGCTTTAGATGGCTATGAACCACCCAAGTGGAAGTAGTTTTCCCAAGAAATGCCAAGGTACCTTCATTAAGGAATCATCTTGAGGAAAATCAGAGGATAATACAAATACTCAAGGATAACCCAACAATGACACAACCATATGAAGAAGCAAGTTGATCATCATAGAATAGAGAGAGAATTTGAAGTAGAAGATTGGATGTTTGGAAGACTCCAACCATATAAACAAAAATTGCTCAAGCAACAAGGAAATAATAAATTCACACCCAATTTTTATGGGCCATATCAAATTAGTAGGAATATAAACTAATTATCATATTAATTAGACTTACCATATAAGTGTTGGAGTCATTTACCCAACATGCACACTTATTTAGTCAATTTTGGCCTATTTACCAACTATCCTAAGTTTAATTGACTTACTCGGCATCAGATGAGCACACTATGACATCCCCGTGAACACACCCATGCCCTCCTTTAGTCAAGGAGGCCAACTAGTCCTTCTCCTTCATTCAAGGAAGCTAACTAGGATTCCTCCTTCAAACAGGGAGCATTTCTGGGGTGATCCGAGTGTCATAAATGCACCTGCTTAACTTATTGTTAGGTGAAACAACAATAAGTTAGCAATTAAGTGCACATATGACACTCAGATCGCCCCAGAATTGCTCCATGTTTGAAGGAGGAAGCCAAGTTATCCTCCCCGATTGAAGAAGAAGGCTTAGTTGGCCTCCTTGATTGAAGGAAGGCATGGGTGTGCTCATGTTGATGTCATAGTGTGCTCATCTGATGTTGATTAAGTCAATTAAACTTAGGATAGTGGTTAAATAGGCCAAAATTGACTAAATAAGTGTGTAAGTTGGGTAAATGACTCCAACACCCCCCCCTTAATCTATACTCAAGAAGAGTAAAATAAAATGCATGAAATGTTAGTGCCCTGGAAACAAAGTCCATAGGTCACCATGTACAAAAAAAGTGGGAGCAAAACCCCCCCTCAAGCTGAACACTGAAGAGGAATTTGATCACCCTTATGAACTCACCCCCAACAGTGAATGGAGGTAAGTGAACGTTTTCTCTGTAAATATCTTGGTGAATATATCTGCAATCTTCTCATCTATAGGGCAGTATTGCATAACTATGGTCCTGTCATGCACCAAGTCCTTGATGTAGTGCATGTGAATCTCTACATGTTTGGTCCTCTGCCTGGTAACTAGATTTGTGGATATATTAATAGTACTTTGATTGTCACAAAATATGACTATGGACAAATTACTACCAATCTCAAACTTTGAAAGAATGCCTTGCAACCAAACAGCTTGGATGCATGCATTCACTGCTCCCATGTACTCGGCCTCTGTTGAAGACAATGCAATGGCGATCTAATTTTTACTGGACCAGAAAATGGGTCCAACACCAAACATAAAGACATGCCCAAAATTAGAATTTCAATCTGTAGAATCCCCTACCCAATATGAATCTGTATAACCAACCAACTCTAGCTCAGAGTTTGCAGCATAGTGAATGTCGTAGGTCCTATTACCCTGAATATACTGGAGGATCCTCTTGGCTGCCTTCCAATGGAGATCATGATGCTTCTGGATGTATATTGATACATCATTCATGGCATAACAAATATCAGGCTGAGAATGTGTCAAGTAAAGAAAGTTACCAATCAACTGGCGGTAGATAGTGCAATCCATGGGTGGAGTGTTTTTTCCCTCTTCAAGGTTGATTCCTGAGAGGAAAGGGAATGGTGAATCCTTAAATTCAGCCATGTTAAGCTTCACTAACAAGTATAAAATGTATTTAGACTAAGTTACCATTATCCCATCAAGATTTTGTGCAATTTCGAGCCCCAAAAATTGTTTCAGCAGGCCCAAATCGCTCATCTCAAATGCATCATGAAGGGCAGTTTTAGTGAATGAAATGGAAGCAAGTGTGCTACCAGTAATCAAGAGATCATCAACATATAAAACAATTATAAGTAAATTACCATCATACTGCTGTAGATACACATTCGTATCAGAGTCATCAGACTTACACCTTTGGAAGTTTTGTGAAAGCAGAAAGGCATCCATCTTGGCATACCATGATCTTGAGGTCTGTCTCAACCCGTATAATGACTTCTGCAATTTGCAAACCAAATTAGGATCTGAAATGTAGCCCTCAGGATGATTCATGTATATCTCCTCATGAATATATCCATGTATAAAGGCACTCTTGACATCCATATGATGCACCTCCCAGTGCTGGATGCCGCAATGGCCAAAGCTAGGCAGATGGAGTCCATCTTTTCCACTGGTGCAAAGGTCTCATGATAGTCCACACCTTGGACCTGAGAGAACCCTTTTGAAACCAGACTTGCCTTAAACTTTCAGTTTTTTCCATCAGAAGCAACCTTTTTCCGAAACACCCACTTGCATTGAACTAATTTCCTCCCAGGTGGAAGAGAAACTAGCTCCCAAGTAGCATTTTTTGAAGAGAATTAAACTCTTCGTCCATGGCAGCTTGCCATCTCGGATATTTCCAAGAATGGTAATAAGACTTAGTATATAACACAATCATTAAATAACAAGTCTTGGACATTAATTCATCATGGAAAGAGAGTGCAATACCTGCTCTTTGAAATTCAGACTGGGTTCTTCTTGGATCTGTAGGATTTCCAATGTTTTCCCTAGCAGAAGAAAGTGTCTTCTTGGCCCAAGTTGGGAGATTTGTTTGCACTTCAGAATCTGATTTTGAATATGATATTTCTTTCTAACTGATATCAGATATCAATTCTACAAAATCAGAGTCATCACTCACACTTTTATCACCCAAATTGTCAGTAGAACAAGGAAAAAAGGCATAATTTTCTTCAACTAGCTCTACCTCTTGTAGAGGTTCATCAAACCGAACACTTCTTTTGATGAAAATTTGTTTTGTTCTGATATTCAGCAACTTGAATCCCTTGTATTCTTCTATATATCCAATAAACAATCATTCAACACTTTACGGTTGCAAATATTTCCTTTTGTCAAACGGAATCCGGGCCCATGCAGTGGATCCAAACACCCTGAAATTTGACACATCTGGCTTGTGTCAAAAACAGGCTTCGAAAGGTGTCTTACCTTTCATGGAGGACTGTGGAACTCTGTTTTGAATGTATGCAGCAACATTCATTTCCTCATCTCACAAATTTGCATCCAATCCTTTTGCTTCCATCATGCATGTGCTCATCTCCTTGAGAGAGCGGTTTTTCCTTTCCGGTACACCTTTTTGCTAAGGGGTGTAGGGAACAGAATGTTGGCTCTTGATCCCACTGTCTGAAAATATCTGCAGCAATTCAGAACTGATATATTCCCCTCCATTATCATATCAGAAAGATTTGATCTTTCTCTCAGAGGCATTCTCAACCAGTGCTTTCAATTCAATGAATTTCTCCAACACTTCAGATTTTTTCTTAATGAAGAAAACCCAAGTGTACCTAGAAAAATCATCTATGAAGATGAGAACATCCTGGGATACATTCATGGATGTGGTTGGCATAGGTCCACTAATATCAGAATGAATCAGCTCCAAAATACTCTTTGCTCGGTTTTCCTTCCCCCGATCAAACTTGTGCTCAGGGTGTTTACCGACAATACAACCCTTGCAAATTCCTTTGGTAGATTTGATGACTGGGAGGCCTTCAACCATGGAATTTTTCTGAATATGCTGCAAGTATTTGAAGTTCAAGTGACCAAACCTCTCATTCCAAATCCTACTGACCTCATTTCCATGACTCAGAAGAGCAGTAGGCTTTGCATCCACAAGAAAATGGGAAAACTCATAGGCTTTTGCATCATGATTTGATAAGCCTTTTGCAACAAGTTTACCGGATGCAATCTCATTGATTTATACATCACTAGGGCTGAAGTTTACTCTCTTGGGAACTCTAGTATGAGTCATTTGATATACACTTAGGAGGTTGGAGTCCAAGGAGGGTACATACAGAACATTGAAAAAAGTGCCATATTCAAGATTTATTGTACCTTGTCCCTTCGAAATAATGGTAGAATCATCTCCCATGTGGATGGGGATGCTTTTGCCAGTGTCCAGGGAGGAAAAATAATCTCTACTTTCCATCATGTGATTCGAAGCTGCAGAGTCTATGAGGAGAGCATTGGGCTTAGAGGTGCTTTCCATGAGAGCATGACCTCTTTCTTGCTGGAAATCCCGATCCTGGTTATCTTTCTTCTGAATGTTCTTCGAAATATTAATGTTGTTTCTCTTAAGGAGAGAGGTTAACTCATCAAGTTTATTCTTCATGGAGGAATTTTCAGGGTGGAAGCACTTCCCGCAATAGGAACACTTGACTTTCTCATTTCCTTGGTTTCCCTTGTTCTTGTGTTTCTTTGAGTCGGAAGGCTCTTCTTGCTGGTTCTTTTCTTTAGGCTTTGGAGCATCAAATTTAGCCTTTGAATTCTTTTGCTTCCCTTTCCCTTCGAATATTTTGACCTCGAAGCAAATAGAGCTTGATCTTTTGAGGATCTGAGGATCCCATCTGAACAAGCTTGTCATGCTCACTTGTAAGGGTTTTTGATGAAGGCATCAAGAGAAGGCATTTTCCAGTTTGGGGTTGTAAGCTTCCCCATATGAAATGTTGAAACAAAGACCGAATAGTCTGGACCAACTTTGGAGAGGATGGCTAGGATGAGTTGGTCATCTTCCTTCTCCAGGCTTGCACTGATTTAGCTGGAGCACTAGATGTTTGAATTTTGTGAAAAATTCATTCATGGAATTGAAGCTGCTTGGATTCAAGGAGATCAACTCGTTCTCAAGCCGATAGATCCAAAGATCATCTTGTTTATCAAAAAAGGTAGCGAGATGGTCCCAAATCTCATTCGGAGTCTTCAATCCCGAGATGTGGAAAAGAAGATCCTTGGAGATAAACAAGCACAAGAAACCATAAGACTCATCTAGCTTATTCCAATATTTTATCTTCTCTGCAGCAGCATTAGGCTATAATTCTGTGTTCATTGTGACCCGGTAGAGCCAGGCTTGAACGGAGCTGAATCTCCATATCCTCCTTCCATTTGTGGTAATTGAAGGAGTTAAGAGGATCCATAGAATGAGCCATGGAGATATTGTAGCAAATGCAGTTAAGAACCTGTAAAAACCTACAATCAACACAATGAAGTCACCGTAAGGTTGGACATCCTACACATTTCAGGTTTTCATCACACCCGGCATAATTGATCAAGCAAGCTTGATCAACAATTCCTTTACTTGGGGTATTAAGTGGTAAACCTTCGGCTTTTGGTGCAGTGCTGGAATTTGAGCTTTTGCTCAATTTGCATGGCAAATCAGGAAAAAATCATCTTTTATTAAAGAATGAGCTTCATCCTACCATGAGCTCTGATACCATATTAATTCTATCACAACAATATTTAAGACAAAGTACATACTCACAAGAGATTCAAGACAAATTAGACATGAAATGATGCAACGGTACTGCAATAGGAGGTTGCAGCTTTGTATTATCAAAAAAAGAATGAGTAATACAACACAATATCATGTAGAATGTAGGAATACCAAGTCAATTCGAATTCACAAGGAGGTCATTCGAATTGCATGGATGGGTGTAGTTTAACTGAATGTCAGCAACAATGGACACCCTTAGTTAACCACTAATCTAGCCATAATTGACTCACACTGAGTCCTAACTAAATTGAAGTGCAATAGATGACTAATTCTAACTAAATGTAACTCAGACACATGTCACTACATGCCAAATAGTAGGTGGTAGCGCATCATTAACTCCAAGTAGCTCCGATGAAGTTAACTGAAGTGATACTGGTCAACAGATCAGTTGGAGGCGCATTAGCTAACTGATCCAGTTCATCCCGATCAGCCCAAAATAGTTAATTGCATGATGGAGGCACCTTTATAACTCAATTTAACTGATTGTTAGGTGAAACAACAATTAGTTATCAATTAGGTGCACTTGTGACACTCAGATCACCCCAGAATTGCTCCCTGTTTGAAGGAGGAAGCCCAATTTGCCTCCCTGATTGAAGGAGAAGGCTTAGTTGGCCTCCTTGATTGAAGGAAGGCATGGGTGTGCTCATGCTGATGTCATAGTGTGCTCATCCGATGCCGATTAAGTCAATTAAACTTAGGATAGTGGGTAAATAGGCCAAAATTGACCAAATAAGTGTGTAAGTTGGGTAAATGTCTCCAACAATCGTGTCCCCTAATATTTGATGGGGACTTTTATTATGAACACATGATATTGTGTTGGTAGCTTCTACCCTTACGAACATAGGTAGATATTGATCATGAATCATTCCCTTCACAACTTCTACAATGGACCTGTTCTTTCTTTCTGTAACCCCATTTTGTTGAGGATTGTAGGGGACTATCAACTCCCTCTTAAACCCTTTTTCCTTGCAAAAAACATTGAATTCCTTGGAAGTGAACTCTCCTCAATTATCTGATATCAACGTATTGATCTTCTTCCTTGTCAAGTTCTCTACCTGATCCTTGACCTCTTGGAATATGTTGAAGACTTCGTCTTTGGTCTTCACGAAATAGATCCATATTTTTTGGGAGAAGTCATCAATGAATGTTACAAAGTATAAGAATCCTCCAAAGGATTATATTGACATTGGTCCACAAACATCTGAGTGCATAAGATCCAAGATCCCCCTAGATATTCTACTATCATTGTTTGGAAAGGAACCCTTGGCATTCTTACAAAGTGCACAACCTCTGCATATGCCATCATGTTCTATTTGAAGTTTTGGAAGACTTGTAACCATCTTCCTCGATGTTGGCGAATCTCTATAATGTAGGTGGGAAAATATTCGATGCCATAGATCACATAAGTTAATATTATTATGTAGCAATGGTTGATATAGATGTCCTGGCACTCTGTATATTCATCCCTCTTGAATACCAATTACTCATGTTGAGTCTATGCTTGAACCCTTTGGCCATACAAGAACTTGACCATCCACAAATGCAACTTTCTAAACTCTATAATACAAATCCAAGATAGATAGTAGGTTCTTCTTTTGTCGCGGTACAAGTAATACATCTTTCACATATAGAGAATCTCCGTAATCTAGTTGGACTGATGATGTTCCAACTCCTTTTACTATTAGAAAAAACAAGATCTCAAAGCAATAACAATAAACAATAAACAAGATGCAAATATTAAAACACATTACATGAGGAACACAGATATAACATGGTTCACCCAAGATGGCCTATATCCACACATAAATTGCCAATCTTTTATTATTATACCATCCAACAAAATGAAGGGATACAACCTGTAGCAACCTTGTTGCACTTCCTCTTCACTCTTTCACAGTCTCTCTCACACAATCGCAGAGATTGTTTTAAAATGCTACAATACAATACGCAGTCGTACTACAATGCTTTCCTTTTATAGGGGACTTTCCATGGAAAAATACCATGGTTCACCCAATACCATGGGCCTATAAAATGTTGGTGAACAAACATCCCAGAAATTTCTATCGGAGGCTTCGTCCCTAGACCCCCATGGGGGGGATATTCCCCCCCCCCCCCCCCCCCCCCCCCCCCCCCCCGCCGCACCCCCCTGTTGGGACAAGTGTATAGTAAAAATGGGGTACAAACATGACTGAACAATAACATCTCTTAATCTGGAATATCGGGCTCCACAACCAACAATCTTTCACTTGGAGACTGATCACAACAACTCCATCGTTGATGCACTTGTTGGAATCTGCTCTAAACCTTGTACTTGGTAAATTTCTCTTCTTCACCTTCATGCTTGAATGCCAACTAAAACCAAGAAGGAACTCAGTTTCTCTTTGGTTACTACCTTTTTCAACATATATGTAGGATTATGGCTAATATATATATTTTCCAACTTTAACAGTTCATCTTCTAGAACATATCTTATGGAATGGTACTTGAGTTGTATATGTTTAGTCTTCAAATAAAAGGTTGGGTTCTTTATAAGATGAATGGCACTCTAATTGTCATTGTACAACCTGCTATTCACCTACTTCTTACCTAATTCCTCCATGAACCTTTGCAACCAATTCATCCCGTTACTAGCCTATATAGTAGCAACATACTCTGCTTTCATTGTTGAAAGTGCAAAAAACTTTTGCAGTTTCAAAATCCAACTTATTGTTATTCCACCTATAGTAAAAAACATACCTTCTGGTGCTCCTCGTGTTGTCTTTATAACCATCCATATCTACATCAACATATCCATGTAGAACAATGTATCAACCTCCAAAACATAATGCATGAAAAGTGGTACCTCTCAAATACCTGAGAATCCATTGTAATATCGTCTAATTCTCTTTACCTGAATTGTTCATATACCTGCTCACAATTCCCACTACGTGTGCAATATATGGTCTTGTGGACACCATGTCATACATCAAGCTGCCAACTGTTGATGAATAGGGAACCCTGGACATGTATTCTATCTACTCATGTGTCTTGAGACACATATCCTTACTTAGTTTGAAATGGTTATCCAAATGTGTACTAACTAGTTTTTCATTCTGCATTATAAACCTCTCCAACGCCTTTTCTATGTACTCACCTTGAGACAATGTCAATTTGTGATTTTTATTGTATCTTGTTATTCTCATACCAAGGATTTGCTTTGCAGCACCCAAATCCTTCATCATAAATGATTTAGTTGGTTTCCTTTTAAGCACATTTACATAATGCGTGTTAGACCTTGCAACAAGCATGTGATCCACATACAATAACAAGATAATATATCTTCCATTATCTAGCCTCTTGGAATAAACACAATGGTCAAAATGACATCTACTATAACCATGTTATGTTGTAAACTTGTCAAATTTCAAATACCACTATCTTGGAGTTTATTTCATCCCATACAAGCTCTTCTTCAACCTGCAAACCAAATTTTCCTTCCCTTTAACCTCATACCCCTGTGGCTGCCACATATAAATCTCTTCCTCCAAATCCCCATGGAGAAAGGATGTTTTTACATCTAACTGCTCAAGATGCAAATCTTCTACCACCACTAGACTTAAAATAGTCCTAATTGAAGTCATTTTAATAACAAAATAAAATGTTTCATCAAAGTCTATACCTTTATTTTGTGCAAACCCCTTTACAAAGAGTCTAGCCTTGTACCACTTCTTGAATCCATCTTCTTCATTCAACCTATAAATCCATTTATTCTGTAATGCTTTTATTCATGCAGGAAACTCAAAAAAATACCAAGTCTTGTTTCTTACCAACGTGTCCATCTCCTCATCCATGCCTTGCTCCCACTTCTTTTAGTTTCCACCTACATTGCTTTCATAACATTCTAGTTCACCAAAATAAGTCATCAATAAATAATACAGTGAGGGAGAGAATCGTTCAGGGGGTTTACTTATCTTGGTAGATATTCTTACAATTGCAGGAGTTTGAGGTACCTATTACTGCTATTGATTTTCTGGTGCCTTTGTAACTTCATTTTCTTTGATTTCATCAAGCACTCTATACTTTGTGTTTTCCTTTTCCTCTTTCTTTCCCTATAACTAATCTTTGTGTTAGCACCATTTTTGGACTAAGTAATTGGTAAGGGGTTTGGCCGGTAAATGGAGTAATAAGGTTTGTAAATTTTCATATCATAAGACCTTAAAGGATGTTGATGAGTGTTTGCAGATGTTCGAAGGGACATTTCTAGATTAGAAATGCCAAATACTTAAGAAATTCTGAGTTTTGGCCTTAAAAATGCATATAAATGAAGAAATATGCTCATAGTAGAATGATGACAGGGAATGGATTGCCTGGATACACAACGAACAAGATCAAAGGCCAAAAATATTTTCTACCAAAGCAAAATCTGAAGAGAAAAGGCGAAAAAAACAAGTTTCGGTAGTGAAAAGTGATAAACCCGACTTTCACTTTCTGCAATCCGAGATCCGACGGCTCAAAATGTTTCCTCCAAAGATCAACGGTTCTAAAAGGTAGGAGCGGAAATATCAAAATTGAACTTTGAAGAAGTCAAAATATCGATTTTTATTTTCCGCGGTCCAAAGATCTGACGGTTTAGAGCACTTCCTCCAGAGATCAACTGCTCGGAAAAGAACAAAGGGCAGAGATCGAAAACCAGATATACCAAAGGATTTTATCATGAAAAGTTGAAATCCCACTTTTCGTGATCCTCAAGATCTATGGTTCAGAGAGCTCCCGCACAAGATCAACGATGTGGAGAGAAAAGGCGGAAAGGAAAACATCAAAAGGCGGAAATGCAACAATTTGGCTAGAAAAAGAATGGAATCCCGCTTTCTGATTTGTGCCAGATCAATGATACGGAAAGTTCCCGCACTGATCAATGATGCAGAAAGAAAGGGGTGGAAAGGATAAGGAGGGAGATAAAATATATAAGATTGAGCCTTAAGAAGGCTAGAAGACCATTTTCCACGATTCGCTTCCCGCCACTTTGATCCTAGATCAACGGTGTAGATCTAAGAAGGAATCACATCAACGGTGTAAATTCATTCCGTTGATCTAACTTGCACGAAGAAAATAGCTATCCATATCTGTAGAATCAGTTAAATTCCTACATGTTTCGATGGACAGGATTAAGGATAAGGTAATATCAATGGTAGAGGTGAATTCTACTGATTCAACATGCAAGGATTAATGAACAATTGACATCAGCAAAATCAGGTACAAGGTGCAGGTTTCGATGGTTTAGATCAAGTTTTGATCTAGATCCACGGTCGAGAAAAATTCTGCTAGTTTAAAGTGTCATTGATTTAATGTTCCAAAATTCAGGGAAATTTTATAGAGCGGGCAGGTTCAGGCACGTGTCTTTGTATCCTTGTTTGATTAAAAGATCAACGGTCCATAAGCAATTTCGTAGGTAAATATGCAGGCATGAATGAAATGTTGTAGGTTGCTCGAAGGTGCTCTGAAATGTCATTATCATCAAGCAATCCTGGTTTCCAATTGTCGAAATTCTCAAACTGACCCACGATACGTGTTCCAACATGCTTTTTTGTTTGGTTTATGATCATGGTGAATCTACTAGATCAGCATTTGTTAGGATTTTCATTCCCATGCTGCAATTGTTTTTGGCTCTGTTTCAAGGTTGGTCTCGGGAGCCTATGACAGTATAAATATATACTCAATAGAGGAAGAAAGGGTTGGAACCCGTGATATTTTGTGTTATGCATTTTGTGATCTATCATTAATAAAATTACAGATCCGAATGTTGGCCTATTGCTACAAAGATTCTTGTGTATTTCATAGTTACAGTCTCTTATTTCCTTTTCTATGTGCACGTCCTTCTTGTTAAATTTTCCATCATGTGTTCTTCATATCCGAAATAAGTGTGTAATAGTTCACAATCCATATTGTTTTACTCTGGTTATTGTTTCAGGTATTCACCAATCTTTCCTTCCAAAGTTGATGCAGAATTCATATTTTAGGTGCTCTGTGTTGATGGATTGTTCTTGTTCCTTCTTTATCACCAGACAAACTGCTTTACGACTGTAACCAAGTGCTACCTTGCCTTTGTGGAATTTCACCTGCAAACAATTATGTGATTCATAAAATATTTGTGACTCCATAGCCCAATGGATGCTTACCCTGTTTCAACCACCAATTTAATTTGAATTTTGTTTCAATTTATATCTGGCCCTATTAAAATATTTGAGATATCCCTATCTTGAAAGGAAGAAGCCAGCTCCCTTTCTTAAAGTGGTTATGTTGTTACCTTGGGATTTACCTTCCACAACCTTGGGTACAATTATGAGTGCTAACAAATTAGCGTCGTTACCGAGGACGAAAGTGCATATCAACCCTGGAAAAACAACATTGTCTTAGTTCTACGACCTAGTTGAGTAACCGGTCATAGACACATATAGGTTGTATATGCTCTAGTGACTCTACTCAAAGCTTCTTGAAGGTGACTTCACTGGGGAAAATGGTGGCTAGAAGGACCGATATGGGGAGGAGGGTTCAAATCTTCCCTGGGTATGAATGATAGAGTTTTAGATGTGATTGTTGATGGTGGACAATGATCAAACATCAAGAAGGTTGTGCCTCTTTCACTTGGCAACTCTATCTGTGAAGATTCCAGTCTTCATAATGTTTTATGGCAGCTCCACCGTCAAAAGGGGTTGCAAAGTTTGAGAATAGGATTCAGTTTCTCCATCATCAAGATGAGTTCTCGGGATGTAATGTATGGTCCTATGAATCTTGCTCACATTCCTAGTTTTCCAAATCGAATACCTCATGTAGGTTGGAAAGCATATCTTCCAAAATTTAGAGATCAAAAGAGTGATGATGCTGCCATTCATTTGTTTAGATTTCATAAGCACATACATAAGTTGGGGAGGGTATGGCATGAGGATTCTTTAATGACAACATTCATGGTTAGTTTAGAAGGACATGCAAGGTCATGGTATGAGGGATTTTCAGCAAGGAGTTTATCCTCCCTTAAAGACTTTCATACAACATTTCATGAACATTTCAAAGATCAATATCCTTCTTTGTTGTTAGTGCAATATTTTTGCACACATGGTAAAGAGTTCATTGAAAGTTGGAAAGACATATACGGTGATGATCAGTATATGGATGATGAGATTTTAGAAATATTACATGAATACTCAACTCAAAAAGAAAGACAAACCAATTTCCATGATGTGCAAGAAAATTCCCAGTAGTTGGTACTGTCTTCCTTAACTGAAGTGGACATAAGCCAAAGCTCTGTATCAACCAGATATATCTCTTTTCCTGAAACTGATGATAGTTTGCAGAATTCTTGTCATTCTCTATGTGACCTAGAAAGAAGTTGGGATTGTAAATCAAACCTTTCCTCATATTATTCAGCTCCTGAAAGTTTGTCACAAGAAGAGGATGCCCATGTTCAATCAAAAATCCCCTTTTTGCAACAGCAATTTCTTCAAAGACAGAATGTGCTTTATGAAGAATGGCATCATCATGTTACAAGCCATGTTAGTGATGGTTTTAAAAAGGATCTTAGTACACCTATATATGTTGAGTATGAGGAGGACTACTTGGATGTTATGCCTAAAAAACCAGCTATAGATTTTGTAAGTTCAGGGCATGTTAATGAAGAAAATTCCATTGCAATCCAAGGTCAAAGGGCTGAAAACAGAGAAGACAGTGAGTGTGATGAAAGTGACAGTTTGCCTTTGTGTTATGCTTCATTTGAATTGCTGAGATATATATGTAAAATCCCTAAGAAAGCTCAAAAACTTGATGATATGACATATTCATAAATAGATAATGAAAAGGGAAAACAATCATGCCATCAATCCCAGCCTATGGAAGAAACAACAACTTTCCATGAGATGTCAAATAACAAAGAAGGAGATCGAAAGGGTAAACAAATAGGACTTGCTCTGCTTTCCAATCCATCTTTTGATGAGCAAGAAGGTAATCAACCTAGTGATGTACAGGAAGAGAGTAATCCTAATTTGCTTTATGAAGAATGCAATGAGAATGTTGAAAATTATTTTGGTGATATTTTTAAAGAATATTTCAGCATGCCTTTATATTATAAATGTGAGGATGGACACTTAGATGATGCACCTCAAGCAGAAGACTACAGTAATAGATTGGATCACCAAGAATAAGAGGAGGATTCGAAATTGGATGTTTCTTTATTTTTTTTAAATTCAAAAATTATTTTGCCTGATTCTATTGAAGAACACAATGGTATTTCCTTTGAGAAACTTGTAAGGAATCGGGTTTTAAATCCTGACGTTTTAGATGAAGAAGTTGATGTCTCATTTGAAAATCGACAGGAGCATTCCTTGCAGGATTCTTTTGAAGAACAGTTTAACAGTGTGCGGGTGGAGATACAATTTGAGCAGCCTTTTCATGACATGTACATAACAAAAATATTTGAAGGTTGTCAAGGATTTTATGATCCAGTAGTTGACTATGTCGAGAAGCTTTGCAGTGGTAATGGTTGGTTATGTCTTTGCAGTAAAGATCAATTTATTTATCATAGCTTTTTTCCATTAAGTCCTTCATTTCTGTTTTTGATCAAGCATGAGGAAAAAGCTAAATTTATGGACCAGTTACTTGATTGGCTTCATTGGAAGTCCGAGTTTACTTGACTGGGCATTTGTGTTGAATCAAGTAGGGTAGGTAAGTAGATATGAATAAGCTCGACATGGCGATCATTTCTTTTAGTAAATTTCCAGTTTGTTTCAGCATTAGTTTAGTTTTTTGTCTTCAGAGCATGTTGGGAATTTCAGGAAATCTTGGGAGGAGCCCAATGGATTTGGTACCTAGTCCACGGGATTCTTTGCTACCTCGCAGGGAGGATAACATCCCTAGTTGGAGGCAGTTGTTAGCACCATTTTTGGGATAATTAATTGGTAAGGGGTTTGGCCGCTAAATGGAGGAATAAGGTTTGTAAATTTTCATATCATAAGACCTTAAAGAATGTCGATGAGGGTCTGCAGATGTTTGAAGGGACATTTATACATTAGAAATGCCAAATACATAAGAAATTCTGAATTTTGGCTTTGAAAATGCATATAAATGAAGAAATCCGCTCATAGTCGAATGATAACAAGGAATGGACAACCCAGATACACAACAAACAAGATCAAAGCAGCCAAAACTATTTTCCACCAAGGCAAAACCGAGAGCAGAAAGGCGAAAAAAGCAAGTTTCAGTAGTGAAAAGTGATAAAACCCGACTTACGCTTTCTGCAGTCTGAGATACGACGGCTCAAAACGTTTCCTCAAAAGATCAATGGTTCAAAAAGGCAAGAGCGAAAAGATCAAAATCTAACTTTGAAGAATTCAAAATCCTGATTTCCATTTTCCACAGTCCGAATATCCGACGGCTCAGAGCGCTTTCGCCAGATATCAACGGCTCGAAAAATAACAAAGGGTGGAGATCGGAAAGTAGGTATACCAAAGGATTTCATCGTGAAAAGTTGAAATCCCAGTTTTCATGATCCGTAAGATCTACGGTTCAGAGAGCTCCCACACAAGATCGATGGTGCGGAAAGAATGCGGAAAGGAAAACATCGGAAGGCGAAAATGAAATAGTTTTGGTTAGAAAAAGAATGGAATCCCGATTTCCACTAGATTGACGATCCGAAAAGTTGCCGCACAGATCAATGGTGCAGAAAGAAAGTGGAGGAAAGGATAAGGAGGGAGAAAAAATATATAAAATTGAGCCTTGAGAAGGCTAGAAGCCCATTTTCCTCGATCCTCTTCTCCCTGCTTCAATCCTAGATCAACGGTGTAGATCTATGAAGGAATCAGATCAACGGTGGAAATTCATTCTACTGATCTAACTTGCACGAAGAAAATAGATATCCATATATGCAAAATCGGTTAAAGGCCTGTATTTTTCGATGGCCAAGATTAAGGATAAGTTAAGATCAACGATGGAGGTGAATTTTGCTGATTCAACATGCACGGATTAATGAACAATTGAAATCAGCGAAATCAGGTGCAAGGTGCAAGTTTCGACGGCTCAGATCAAGGTTTGATCTAGATCCATGGCCTAGAAAAATTCTGCTAGTTTAAAGTGTCGTTGATTTAATGTTCCAGAATTCAGTGAAATTTTACACGGCAGGAAGGTTCAGGCATGTGTCTCTATATCCTTGTTTCCATTAAAATATCAATGGTCCAGAATAATTTTTAGAGGTAAAGATGCAGGCATGAATGAAACTGTTGTAGGTTGCTCGAAGGTGCTTTGAAATTTTATTATCATCAAGCGATCCTGGTTTTTAGTTGTCGAAATTCTCACACTGATCCACCGGGCGTGTTCTAGCGTGCTTTTCTATTTGGTTTATGATAATGGCAAATCTATCAGATCAACATTTGTTAGGATTTTCATTCCCATGCTGCAACTATTTTTGGCTATGTTTCGAGGTTGGTCTCCGTAATCTATAACACTATAAATATACCCTCAATAGAGGAAGACATGGTTGGAACCCGTGATATTTTTTGTTATGCATTTTGTGATCTATCGTTAATAAAATTGCAGACCCGAATGTTGGCCTATTGCTTCAAAGATTCCTGTGTATTTCGTAGTTACAGTCTGTTATTTCATTTCCTATGTGCATGTCCTTCCTATTAAACTTGCCATTATGTGTTCTTCATATCTTAAATAAGTGTCTAATAGTTCAAAATTCATATTGTTATGTTTTGGCTATTGTTTTAGGTATTTACCAATCTTTCCTTCCAAAGTTGATGCAGAATTCATCTTTTAGGTGCTCTGTGTTGATGGATTGTTCTTGTTCCTTCTTTGTCAACAGACAAATTTCTTTACGATTGTAACCGATTGTTACCTTTCCTTTGTGGAATTTCGCCCACAAACAATCTATGATTCATAAATTCTTTGTGACTCCATAACCCAATGCATGCTTCCCCTATTTCAACCACCAATTTAATTTGAATTTTGTTTTAGTTTATATCTGGCCCTGTTAAAATCTGTAAGAGATCCCTCTCTAGAAAGGAAGAATCCATCTCCCTTTCTTAAAGTGGTTCTGTTGTTACCTTGGGATTTACCTTCCACAACCTTGGGTACAATTCTGAGTGCTAACACTTTGTACATAACATTTTCTTTGAATACTACATCTCTACTCCTAATGATTTTGTGATTTTCATAATCCCATAAGCAATAACCAAAAACAACAACTATGTATCCAATAAAGGTACATTTCTTGGATTTAGCCTCAAGTTTTGTTCTATTTTATTTATCAATATGGACAAATGCTTCACAACCAAAAGTTCTCATAAATGAGTAGTTTACCTGTTTACCTATCCATGCCTCCTCTAGAATTCCACCATCCAAAGTTCCTGGAGGCCCTTTTTATTAAATAAAAAATAGTATTTACATCATAAGCCCAAAACTATAAGGGAAACCCTACATGCAATCTCATACACGTTGCATGCTCCATGACCGTCATGTTCATCATTTATGAAAAACCATTTTCTTGTGGTGTTCTTGGGACTATCTTCTCTCTATGAATCCCATGGTATGAACAATAACTATAAAACTCCTTGTTATAGCATTCACCTCCATCATGAGATTTGATACATTTCAACATTTTTCATGTCTCATTCTCAACCAACGCTTTCCACTTCTTAAAAGTAGCAAACAATTCATATTTTTGTCTAATGCAATAAACCCAAGTTTTTATAGTTGCATCATCAATAAAAGTAACATAATAATGAGATCCACCAAGAGATTGTATCTAAGTCGATCCCCATACATCTGTATGCACAAGCTCTAACTTTTCACTCTTCTTTTGTTTCCCAACCCTGAGAAATATAACTCTTATGTTTTCCATAAACACAGTTCTCACATAATTCTAAATTTACTTGCTTAAGATCTAGAAGCAACTTCTTTGAGTGGAGAATTTGCATCCCCTTCTCACTCATGTGGCCAAGCCTATGATGCCACAACACTGCAATTGTTTATGTGGAAGCTACAGAGATAGAATAATCAATATTATGAGGACATAAATACAATGTACCTATCCTATCTCCTTTTTTATTACTAGTGCTCATTTAGTGATCTTCCACCAAGTTTTTCCAAACGTAAACAAACAACCACTATCTCCCAACTGCCCTATTGAGATCAGATTACTTTTCATAGCAAGAATATGCCTTACATATATTAGAAACCTTTCATTTCCATTATTTAACTTAATATGTACATTACCCATTCCAACCATTTTACATGGTTCATCATCTCCCAATAAAACATGTCCAAAATCATGTGGAACATAATCATGAAAGAATTTCCTATGGGGTGTGGCATAACATGAAGCCCTTGAATCTACTACCCAGTAATAAATAGTATTACCTAATGGAAGAATCAAAGCATAATGTAACACATCACCTGCTACATTTTCTTCCAGAGTACTCTCTCGTTGCCCGTCTCCTTTCTTCTTTGCAGCTCTACAGTCTTTCTTCAGATGTCCTCTCTTACCACAGTTCCAACACTCTATCTTTCCCATTCTGGACTTGGATATTCCCTTTCTAGAATTTTTGTGATTACCTAGGCTCCTTGAGTCTCTCCCTTTCTCTTCCCCTGATGTTGGCAAAGCCCACCAACAAAGCTTCGTCGACAGGGGTTCCCGCTATGTCGACACCATGCATCACATTCTCCCTGAGCACCAGCCCAGATAGGTTTTAACCTGCTCGGCAACGTTTGTAGAGCATATGAGGTCTCTCTCGAGGCATTCAAGGGAGATCTATCAGAACCAAGTTTCTAAAAGTGGGGAAGGAGGATATGGGGATCCGACGGAGGGAGATGATAACTTTTTCAATCCTCAAACATTATCAAAATATCACAGCATTATTCATCATACTGCATCAAGCATAAATTATAGAAACTTAAAACCAACAGATCGCATGGATATAGCAGAAAGACATTGAATCACACCTATAACAAGTCATTTTAACAAAACAGAGCCGCAGCATCACAACAGATCTATAACAATAGACAAGAATTGAGCCATATGCATCGCATCATATATCAATCTTGTACAAACGCACCACATTACATAATCCTTCTCCAAAACTAGAGACTACATACATCAAAAAGAAGCCCAGATAAAATCGCAGTCAAGACAGGAAAATCTCCATAAGACAGATCACACCAGATCGTATCCCTTACAGTCGCACATGCAATACGATTGTTCACAACTGCTCGCATATGATGCTCTATCTCTATCTCTCTATGTGTGTTTGTCTATGACTCTCCAAAATGGATCTATAAATAGGCCTATGCCCTTACATCAAGGGTCCACTAATAACTGACTTTTAACCGCTACTGACCTATTGCAACAAAACTTGGTCAAAGTATACATAAAATATTCAAAAACGGTTATTTTCCCACTTAGAGCACTAATCTACCCTTACGCGGTACCGCGTGAGCTTGCGCAGATGTCACAATGTTGCATAACTCACTTGTCCCAAACCCCTTTCCAAGAAGCCCCCAAGAGAGTTTTGTGGCTTTCCCTTGAGCCACATCAGGTCGACAGGGTGTGGGTCAACGTCTTGTCCTTAAAATATTCAAATCGTTGCACAACTTCATGGACCTGCAGCTGGAATTGACTAGCGATACTCTGACAATTAGTCAGAGTCTGCTGCACTGGGTGCTCCTCACTCGCCTTGCTGTCAACCAGTTGACGCTTCTCTTGAACGGCCTGGAGTGTGGCGACGGCCTTAACAACCAACTGGCCACCGATTTCTTGGAATTTGTCGAGCTGCTCAGGGCGCTTTTGCTGGCGTTCTTGGGCCCTGGTAGCTCACTGTTGTAGGTCCTTTAGCTCGGCAGCCCAGGTGATCTGCACCATCAGCGGCATGGCCTTCAGCGACGTCTTTAGGGTTGTCAACTAACCCTCTGCCTCTTGCACCTATGCAGTCAACTGATCAAGCTGCTCATCTTGAACAATACTTTTCCAAAACTACGTGGTTGTCTCCATAATAGTTTTAGCCTCTTTCTCCATGGTGTTGAACTGAGTGGCAATTTCTTCAATGGAGGTCTTGCACTACGAAACTTTCTCCAGCGACATTGTGGGTTGTACCTGGGCCTGAAGCATCAAGTTAGTGTCCTGAAGTTGAGCTAGAGTCTGCCCCAATCGCTTGCCCTTTTCCACTGGGGTGAGCGCTGAGGTGTTGTCAAACATGTTCTAGAAGGCATCAGAAATAGCCTTCCCAACCTTGCTGCACCTTGCACACAGCTACTCCTACTCAACAATATAGCGATCTTGCACCTTCTTGAGATCAATGATCTCTTCAGCAACCTTCCACTGCAACTCAGCCTGTGCTGCCTTCAACTAATTGATTTCTTGTAACTTCTCCTCTGCTAACTACACATGGACCTGGTGTAGCACCTTGGCTTCCTTCTGCAGCTTCGAAGAGGTATTCCTGAACTGAACATAGCCCTCAGTCAACTCTGTCTGCCTTGCCGCCAATTCCAATGAGGCACCATGTTGCAACTCGACGAACGTTGTAGAGAATAGTTTGTTTAGATCCAACATCACACTTTGGATTGGGTGCAGCTACTGGTGCACTTCTTCATTACCAGCATCGATTGTAGTTGGGGGAACTTGCACGTTCCTAACCCAGGGCTCAGTGATGATCGACGGGTTGTCCTGCAGCAAAGGTCTCACCAATGGTTGCTTGGAAACAATATCAAAAATGGACTCTAATCTACTTCTTACCACACCAAATTCTTCATGGTTAGATTCATGGATCGTCGTAGTGGCAACTGTAGATGAATCCCCGATGGCGTTGATAAGCCACTGCAGCTGGTCTTCCATCCCCGTTTTGTAACCACTGTCGGCCTCATACTCCTCTGCGTGATATCTTCAGGGTCTGTCGATGACTCATTGTCAGAGTCATGGGTGCTTAATTCCGGAGGGGCAAGGTCTTCAGGGGCCTCTAGGGGTAGCTCCTTATCTAACTCTTCTTGACTCACCGGGATGTGCTAGTCCCCTGGCCAATCTTACACAATAGCGTCCAACTCTTCTATGGTGACCTTATAAGGTAATGGCAACCACTGTTGATCAGGATCCTGCCTAGCTTGAATATGAATGGAGTGGCGTCCAATAGCAAATCGAAGGATCCGATGATACTTGGTCGTGGCATAGGGAGAAACTCTAGGAACGGCGACAGCGGCAGTCTACAACGCTTCCCAATAGATATAGAAATGAATAGCACAGTCGGTTTGGTGACTGGGTTCTTCGACCCACCATAGGTTTTGATAACAGGCACCGTGGCAAACCTTGACTGCCTCAACCACCATTGGTTGGTAGTCCTCCGGTTCCATCCATGCAACAAGAGCAATGAGAATCAAAAGCCAACTATAGGAAAAAGGCCGCCCCATCTGAGTAGCAAGTGCATCCTCAAGTAACTGATTCAACAGAAATAAAGACCAATTCATCTGTACCCCCTCGGCACATTTCTGGTCACAAGCGACAACCCTCGAATTGCATTGGATGGGTCAATTGCCATGAACAACCTTGCTAGACAAAATTCTTGTGCCAATGTGCACCGTCTATGAATTGATACTGTCAATGCGATAAGCACAACCGTCCCTTTGTAACCCGAAGTGCTCCTTCAGCTAGTTCACAAGTCACTTATCCATATCTCTCCCACAAGTATATTGCATTGGGTCCTCCCCAGCCTTAGGCAAACCCGTAATACTTGCAATCAAGTCGACGGTGATAGGGATTGGCATATTCAACCACAGCATCCCTCCATGGAAACATGCCAACAATTGCTTCACACATGCATGTGCTTCGTTCAAACGGCCAAAATGGGGCATATTGATGGAACCCCAGTAACCTAGACTTCTCTAATCCATCGGCGCATGGTTTTGAAATTCGCTGAACGGGACCACCAGGCGTCGTATAGATGAATTCATATGGCTCATCCCGGACATCTTTAAGCAAAAGCAGGTCATGGTCATCGAATTTGAGCCTGATCAGCACAGGGATGATGTCAACTGAGCATTTTATCCCCTCCAGCAACACTGGCAAATTGGGTGGGTACTTTTGATTCTTCAACATCTGTCATGGCTTAGCTCCTAGATGTGTAGGAGCAACGTAACCCAAAATATCATTCACCGAGACACCCCAAGGTTCCATGGACTCAATAGCTCCTGAGCTCAATGGCCTAGTCTATGTAGTGCCTTCTCCGTGCACCTTTGCATACATCTAAGTTTTCCTCTTCTCTGGCAGCGTAGGACTGGGTCTCTACATCTGCTGCTCCCTCTTCGGGATGGATGACGAACCCATTGGCATACTCATGACTTCGACTTCCATAGTCGTGGGCCAAACGGGAGACTCGTATTCACTCAATATTTCAATAGAGTCAAGGCCAATCAGCATCCCTTACTCCTCAAAGCCTGAAAATTCACTCAACAGCTCAACCTATACTGCACTCAACACTTGCACATAATTCACCTTCTATCTCTGCTCTTCGCAACTGAACAATGCCATCCGATGCATCCCGCGCAATGTTTTATAGCCACTTCCAATTCTAAATCCATCATTACCAAATCTAACTTCATCATTATTGCCAAATCGGGTAGTAATGATGCCAAATCCATCAGCGATTGTATGCTTCTAATGGTTGGATCATCCATTAATGCGGCCTTCGCTTCAACAAGCATCGCCAGCCAACTGGTTTAACTACCTACATTGATTACCTGATTTAACCACCCCACAGCCTGAGAACTGTCATAAAGGGTCAACTGACTGTCGCTAACAATTGTAATATTGCGCAGCCTCTCTCTCAAGGCTCACCTTACGCTGCTAAACTAAAATTCTCAAAAACAATTTTTTTTTCAAACCTCAAGCGACTCATGTTGATGAGTTTCGGCAACATGGCACCATCTAACTATTGTAACTGAACTGCACCACCAGATGTAATCGATTGAACAAGATAGGGACCTAACCAGTGCGTTTGCAACTTACCCGGATGCTTGATAAACTTATTGTCATATAACATCACCAAATATCCTGTCTCAAATTGCTTATGCTTAATATGGCGATCATGCCATGCCTTCTATCGATCCTTCGCAACCTGCTGGTGGAAACCTGCAATGAAACGATCTTCTTCAAGATGAATCAACTACACAGCACGTTCTTCTAATGTTGTTGCATCATCCATACCCGTTGATGCGGCAATGCACAAGCTAGGAACGATATACTCCATAGGCATGACTGCCTCTTTCCCACAAACCAACTTAAATGGTGTCTGACCTGTTAGCCTTTTGCAAGTAGTGCGATAGGCCCAGAGAACTGCGGGAATTTTTAAATCCTAATCATCGTCGTTAACGTTAAATACCTTGGTTAGCGTCGTCTCCAAAAAAAAAATCAAGGCCTCGATGGTACCATTTTCCTAAGGATGGTAGGGTGTACTCTTCTTATGCTGTATCTAGAGCACTTCGGTTAGCGCTTTTACTATCTGGTTAACAAAGTGACTACCCTGGACACTCATCAAGATTCTTGGACACCCAAAGCATGTCACAATGTTCTCAAAAATAAAACGGGCTGCCTTCACAGCAGTACAATGACTGGTTCAGCCTCCACCCATCGAGTCAAGTAGTCAGTTGTAGTAATAATATAGCGGGTGCTAGTACGCTTACCTGGTGGATTGATAGGACCCACAAACTCAATAGTCCATTTATCAAATGGTTGCAGAGTCACCTGCGGCACCAGTAACATTTCATCCCTCTGTGATGGTTTACCCACCCGTTGGAAGACAACACAACTCCTTGCATAGTCTACGGCATCATTATGCAACATGGGCCACCATAGCCCAACACGCAACACCTTTCGTGTAGTAGCACGCCCTCTATAGTGACCTCCCACAATTCCAGCATGCGCTTCTTCTAGAATGGGACCCTACTCATGCGATAATACGCACCGTCGCAATATTTCATCCGGTCCAAGTTTATACAGTTTTCCAACAATGAGTTGAAAATCAGAGGCTTTTACGACCAGCTACTTCTTTTGGTTAATAAACATGTCTGTTGGGGTGACACAAGTAGACAAAAATTGAACAATTGGTGCATAGTGATCATCTGCAACTTCAACTCGGAACAATTGTGCATCTGGTAAGCCATAGTCAATATTGGTTGGTTCTTCACCATTCTCAACGCGTGACAGATGATCTGGGCCAACATTCAACCGTCCTGGCTTTACCACTATTTCAAAATCAAATTCTTGGAACAACAGCAACCACCTACAGATTCTCCCCCCCAACATAGGCTTATTGACTAGGTATTGCAAAGCAGAATGATCAATGAACATCTTGAAATGTCCACCCAACAGACAGTGCCTGAATTTTTACAGAGCATAAACCATCGCCAGGCCTTCCCTTTCAGTCGTGGTATAATTTCGTTCGAAAAATGATAAATTTCTACTAGCATATGACATTGGATGATCCTAGTCGCCTTCACCTGGCTATGTAAGAACAACCCCTAGTGTAGTATAAGAAGCATCAAGATGCACGTGGAATTCTTTATTCCAATCAAGGAAAACTAGTATTGGTGCAGAGGCCATCTTGGCCTTCAGGGTGTCGAAGCTTCCTTGACATTTCGAATTCCATTCAAACGCAGCGTCTTTCTTTAGCAGCTTTTCCATGGGCACAGTAATCGCAGCGTATCCTCAGATAAAATTACGATAGTAGCCCGTATGTCCCAGTTTTGTGCGGAGCATTTTTACATTCGTTGGTGGTGATAAATTAAGGATCAACGCAATCTTCATCGAATCAACCAACATACCTTCTTTACATGCAATGTGCCCAAGTAGTATGCCAAAGGCTACACATAAAATACATTTCTTGGAATTGAATGCAATCCGATCCTGCCTACACCGTTCAAGCATCAATCGCAGATTGTCCAGATGGTCTCTAACCAAGCCATAGATGGTCCAGTCATCCATATATACCTGCAGGAACTTCTAAATAAAATCTTTAAATACGGCAACAACTACGCGGGAGAATATAGCAGGTGCATTCTTCAGCCCAAATGGCATGACGGTATATTGGAAACAACCCCAGTCGATGACAGATGTGGTCTTATGGCAGTCCTCCTTTGTAATCCGGATCTGGTGGTATCCCGAAAATCCATCTGTGAATGAATATACCTCCCGACCACCTATGCCTTCTAGGACTTCATCTGTAAAAGGGGTCGGGAACGGATCGTGCACACATGCATCATTCAACTTTCTTAGATCGACACAAATACAGATTCTGCCAGTCTTCTTATCTTGGACCACCATCGGGCTTATCCAATCTGATTCTTCTACAGGTTCAATGATCCCAGTGTCGAGCATCCTATCGATCTCATCTTTTACGCGATCCTTATACCGTGGGTTCAATCTATACGGCCTCTGGTGTACCAGTTTCGCATCTGGCTTGATTGGAATCTTCATTTCCCATCACTGAGTATCCCCTTCATTTCTAAGAATAGCATTGGAAAAAGGTCCTGAAATTCATGCAGTAGATCTGTGACTTTGGCCATCGTCTCTTCTCCCCAATAATATCCGACATTAGTAAATTTCAGATTTTTTGAGGATCGAATGTTAACTTTTAGGATCCTCAGCAGCTGGTTCATCGATTATGTCGGTATGTCGGGACCTACGACACCATGGCTTCATTTGGACTCTGGAATATTAACATTCTGTAGCTCGTCATCATCTTCAAGTTCCCTAGACAAGTTGTAGCACGTCATCATGGATTGGACAAATAAATGCACATGAAGATCAAGAGGATATGCAACAAGGATGACTTTTAGTACTACGTCACAGATAACATGCAAAGCATTACATACCTCGAGGTTGGCGTCCTGGAATTTAAACATTTGCACATAGCAAACTGACAACTCCTCCCAAGTGGTAATGGTTCTGTGCAATTATGCTGCCAATACCAAGACCGTAGCATCTCTTCTAGAGTATGAACAAAAGCGTGAACCCACGCATCCCTAGGTCATGATGTCCATAATGGTTGACATTCAATTACTTTATCATAGCTTTTTGCAGTAAAGATCAATTTCTTTATCATATACTTTTGCCATTAAGCCCTTCATTTCTGTTATTGATCAAGCATGAGGAAAAAGCTAAATTTTTGGACCAGTTGCTTGATTGGCTTCATTGGAAGTCAGAGTTTACTTGACTGGGCATTTGTGTTGAATCAAGTAGGGTATGTACGTAGATATGAATAAGCTCAACATGGCGATCATTTCTTTTAGTAAATTTTTAGTTTGTTTCAGCATCAGTTTAGTTTTTTTGTTTTCAGAGCATGTTGGGAATTTCAGGAAATCTTGGGAGCAGCCCAATGGATTTGGCACCTAGTCCATGGGGTTCTTTGCTACCTCGCAGGGAGGATAACATCCCTAGTTGGAGCCAGTTGTTAGCACCATTTTTGGGATAATTAATTGGTAAGGGGTTTGGCCGGTAAATGGAGGAATAAGGTTTGTAAATTTTCATATCATAAGACCTTAAATAATGTCGATGAGGGTCTGCAGATGTTTGAAGGGACATTTATACATTAGAAATACCAAATACTTAAGAAATTCTGAGTTTTGGCCTTGAAAATGCATATAAATGAAGAAATCCGCTCATAGTTGAATGATGACAAGGAATGGACGACCTAGATACACAACGAACAAGATCAAAGGCCAAAAATATTTTCCACGAAGGAAAAACCAAGAGCGGAAAGGCGAAAAAAGCAAGTTTCGGTAGTGAAAAGTGATAAAACCTTACTTGCGCTTTCCGCAATCCGAGATACGACGGCTCAGAACGTTTCCTCCAAAGATCAATGGTTTAAAAAGGAGGGAGTGAAAAGATCAAAATCGAACTTCGAAGAAGTCAAAATCCTGATTTGTGTTTTCCACAGTCCGAAGATCCGATGGCTCGGAGCGCTTCCGCCAGAAATCAACGACTCGAAAAAGAACAAAGGGTGGAGATCAAAAAGTAGATATACCAAAGGATTTTATCGTGAAAAGTTGAAATCCTGGTTTTCGTGATCTGCAAGATCTATGATTCAGAGAGCTCCCTCACAAGATCGACCGTGCGGAAAGAAAAGGCGGAAAGGAAAACATCGGAATGCAAAAATGAAACAGCTTTGGCTAGAAAAAGAATGGAATCCCGCTTTCCACCAGATCAACGATCTAAAATTTTCCTGCACATATCAATGGTGCGGAAAGAAAGGGGAGGAAAGGATAAGGAGGGAGCAGAAATATATAAAATTGAGCCTTGAGAAGGATAGAAGCCCATTTTCTGCGATCCTCTTCTCACCACTTCGATCCTAAATCAACGGTTTAGATCTACGAAGGAATCAGATCAACAATAGAAATTCATTCTATTGATCTAACTTGCACGAAGAAAATAGATATCCATATATGCAAAATCAGTTAAAGGCCTGTATGTTTCGATGGCCAGGATTAAGGATAAGGTAAGATCAACGACAAAGGTGAATTCTGGTAATTCAACATGCACGGATTAATGAACAATTGAAATCAACGAAATCGGGTGCGAGGCGCAGGTTTTGATGGCTCAGATCGAGGTTTGATCTAGATCCATAGCCTAGAAAATTTCCCCTAGTTTAAAGTTTGTTGATTTAATGTTCCAGAATTCAACGAAATTTTACAGGGCGGGAAGGTTCAGGAACATGTCTTTGTATCCTTGTTTTAATTAAAAGATCAATGATCCAGAATAATTTTCACAGGTAAAGATGCAGGCATGATTGAAACTGTTGCAGGTTGCTTGAAGGTGCTCTGAAATGTCATTATCATCAAGCGATCCTAGTTTTTAGTTGTCAAAATTCTCAAACTGATCCACCATGCGTGTTCCAGCGTGATTTTCTGTTATGTTTATGATCATGGCGAATCTATTAGATCAGCATTTGTTAGGATTTTCATTCCCATGCTGCAACTATTTTTGGCTTTGTTTCGAGGTTAGTCTTTGGAGCCTATAACACTATAAATATACCCTCAATAGAGGAAGACATGGTTGGAACCTGAGATATTTTTTGTTATGCATCTTGTGATCTATTGTTAATAAAATTGCAAAGCCGAATGCTAGCCTATTGCTGCAAAGATTCCTGTGTATTTCGTAGTTATAGTCCGTTATTTCATTTCCTATGTGCACGTCCTTCCTGTTAAACTCGCCATTGTGTGTTCTTCATATCTTAAATAAGTGTGTAATAGTTCAAAATTCATATTGTTATGCTTTGCCTATTGTTTCAGGTATTCACCAATCTTTCCTTCCAAAGTTGATGCAGAATTCATATTTTAGGTGCTCTGTGTTGATGGATTGTTCTTGTTCCTTCTTTGTCACCAGACAAATTTCTTTATGATTGTAACCAATTGTTACATTTCCTTTGTGGAATTTCGCCTGCAAACAATCTGTGATTCATAAAGTCTTTGTGACTCCATAGCCCAATGTATGCTTCCCCTGTTTCAACCACCAATTTAATTTGAATTTTGTTTTAGTTCAATTAGAGGAAATTTGGGGTCTAAAATGGGCCTCCTAAGGAAAACAATAAAATAATAGTTAAAATAATAAAATAATAGTTATTAATTTTGGAAGAAGAATGAAAAAAACTACTTTTTGTGTTTGTATTTTTTACATATCTCCCTGTGTTTTTCCTCAAATTCTGAGCGGGAGAGCTCGTTGGATGCGGAATTTAATTCTGCATCCAACAAGTACCCACACTGCATACTTTTGACGGACCCCACTACCCCAAAAACAATAAATACCTGAAAAACGTGATGATGACATCATCATCACATTTTTTAGGTATTTATTGTTTTTGGGGTAGCGGGGTCCATCAAAAGTATGCAGTGTGGGTACTCGTTGGATGCGGAATTAAATTCCACATCCAACAAGCTCTCCCACTTGAAATTTGAATAAAAACATAGGGAGATATGTCAAAAATACGGACAAAAAAATAGTTTTCTTTTATGACAAATATGTCAATTCAACCATTATGGTTGACTCATTTTATTGAAATTATATTGGTTCTTGAATTCCAACTCACAAAATTTATTATTGGCACGTTTTCTTATAAGGCCCATTTTAGACCCCAAATTTCCTCTAATTATATCTCGCCCTGTTAAAATCTGTGAGAGATCCCTCTCTAAAAAGGAAGAATCTAGCTCCCTTTCTTAAAGTGGTTCTATTGTTACCTTGGGATTTACCTTCCACAACCTTGGGTACAATTCTGAGTGCTAACACTTTGTACATAACATTTTCTTTGAATACTACATCTCTACTCCTAATGATTTTGTGATTTTCATAATCCCATAAGCAATAACCAAAAACAACAACCATGTATCCAATAAAGGTACATTTCTTGGATTTAGCCTCAAGTTTTGTTCTATTTTATTTATCAATATGGACAAATGCTTCACAACCAAATGTTCTCATAAATGAGTAGTTTACCTTTTTACCTATCCATGCCTCCTCTAGAATTGCACCATCCAAAGCGCTTGAAGGCCCTTTTTTATTAAATAAAAAAGAGTATCTACAGCATAAGCCCAAAACTATAAGGGAAACCCTGCATGCAATCTCATACACCTTGCATGCTCCATGACCGTCATGTTCATCATTTATGAAACACCATTTTATTGTGGTGTTCTTGGGACTATCTTCTCTCTACAAATCCCATGGTATGAAAATTAACTATAAAACTCCTTGTTGCAGTATTCACCTCCATCATCAAATCAGATACATTTCAACCTTTTTCATGTCTCATTCTCAACCAACACTTTCCACTTCTTAAAAGTAGAAAACACATCATATTTTTGTCTAATGCAATAAACCCAAGTTTTTATAGTTGCATCATCAATAAAAGTAACATAATAATGAGATCCACCAAGAGATTGTATCTGAGTCGATCCCCATACATCTGTATGCACAAGCTCTAACTTTTCACTCTTCTTTTGTTTACCAACCGTAAGAAATATAACTCTTATGTTTTCCATAAACACAGTTCTCACATAATTCTAAATTTACTTGCTTAAGATCTGGAAGCAATTTCTTTGAGTGGAGAATTTGCATCCCCTTCTCACTCATGTGGTCGAGCTTATGATGCCACAACGTTGCAATTGTTTATGTGGAAGCTACAGAGATATAATAATCAGTATTATGAGGACATAAATACAATGTACCTATCATATCTCCTTTTTTATTACTAGTGCTCATTTAGTGATCTTCCACCAAGTTTTTCCAAACATAGACAAGCAGCCACTATCTCCCAATTGCTCTGTTGAGATCAGATTACTTTTCATAGCAGGAATATGCCTTACATATTTTAGCAACCTTTCATTTCCATTATTTAACTTAATATGTACATTACCCTTTACATGGTTCATCATCTCCCAATAAAACATGTCCAAACTCATGTGGAACATAATCATGAAAGAATTTCCTATGGGGTGTGGCATAACATGAAGCCCCTGAATCTACTACCCAGTAATAAATAGTATTACCTAATGTAAGAATCAAAGCATAATGTAACACATCACCTGCTACATTTTCTTCCAGAGTACTCTCTCGTTGCTCGTCTCCTTTCTTCTTTGGAGCTTGTTGCAGCTGCAACCGTTCTCCCCAAATTTCTTAAATTTCGGGCCCCTCCTCATGATTTAGCATTGTTTTTAATCGTCTGATCTGTGAATTGTTTTCGGTCATATTTTAATTTTGGATGATTTTTAACGATTTACTTGCAGCCTGTCCCCGGAGGTTGTTTATGTTTGAATTTTGCCGTGGGTCGCAGATTTGAGTTTAGTGTTGCTAATTGTTCTGTGATGGGCCGTTTTTTCGAAGGTGAAATGGATTTGACCGCTGTTGAGTTTTAAAGCTGTCCGAACACTTAATTTTTTCTATTGATCGGGCATCATTTTTGTTTAATCGAAGCCCGTAGCTTTTTCTCTTCCGTCGTTGCGGCTGGGAAAGTCATTTGGCTTCTGATGTGATGTCTTCCGATTTCCGACTAAAGCTTTTCCCACCCACATTTCGCATGTCTTTAGCCCTTGTATCTTCCGTCGTTACGGCTCTTAAAGCAACTAAGCGTCCGAAGTCCAAAACGCTCCACTAGCCGATGCATCAGTATTTAGTCACTTGCTCGTAGTCTTTTCCTTTTCTGACCGTTGCGGCTCCTAAAGTAGTTAAGCCTCTGAAGTGTAAAGCCTTCCGACTTCCGATTGAGAGTGTTCCCCCCCGCGGGTCGTGTATACCTAACCTCTCCTTTTTCGCCGTTGCGGCTAGGAAATCCTTTTCGTGTCCAATGTCGATATCCTTCCGGCTTCCGATTCAGAACTTTCCCACTCGAGGCTTAGTCAAAAACTCTTCCATTTTTTAAAATTCTCAGATCAAGGGATGCACCTGGACGTTTTCCTGTGGATTAGCCGTTTCAGTTGGTGTAATTTGACGTTTTATTTTTGGAATACAACCCGGTGAATGATGCACATTTGTTAATTGCAGGAAGATCCAAAAGACGGTTCATATGGCTACAGCGCGAGGGTACTGATTGGAGATAAGAGCTCAAGGGGTGCGGGTAAAGTAAAGACGAGATCAAAAGCAACAAAGGCATAAGTCTGAAAGGTCCGGCAGTTACTCAGCCAATCATGAGTATGCGCTGAAAAGATAGAGGAATATGAAGCGTTGGGGAACTGAAAGGTCATACGTTTGGGGGGCATCCCAAGCAGTCTGCTCTTGTGGTTTAAATATTGGAAAGTAGAAATTAAAGAGGACTTTTTTTTTCCCTGGAAAAACTTGCAAAACCTTTTGCTTGTAAGAGGAACTATTTCGTTTTACAATTAGAAACTGCAACTTTTTCCTGTTGGAGAAAGCGAAATGTGGAATGTATCAATGCGATTAAATGAGCAATGTTGAAGAGGAACTATTTCATTTTTAGCTATGTTTCATTAACTGTGAGAGTGTTTTAACTTCCTGAACCTATGTTCTGGTTTAAATGTTCTTCAGTATATTTTGTGATGTTTTCCACTGTGAGTAATGAATGTTGTTCATAAAACAATTGGCTATCTGGTTGTTTAAATATTTGTAATTTTTCATGTGTCCTAAAAGAAGTATTCAGCTATCTGTAACTTTTCATAATGCATGTACAAAAATGTATTACTCACCAATGAATGATAATCCTGCTCCCTAGGGATAGTTTAGGTAGTTAGTTTAATTTCTTGTTGTATGCGATTCGGATGCTCGTGAGCCTTAAGACGAGAGGTAAGAACCTGTGCATCACATTGTGACTGCTCCTTGCATCTTTATCACCCTGCATTGCTAATTAGACACTTGCATTTCATAGCTTAAGTCAAAATACAAAAACTCAGTGGACCGGGCCGTAACCGGTAAAGCCCTTTGTTTTGTACTTGACCTACGGTAGCCGGACCGCAAACCCGATGGATTCCCCACACCAAACAGTCACGGGCTAGTTGGGAACGTTGACTGGGGAGAATCCCTTACTGTTGTTGCCTACGAATTTCGGGGCCTCAACAGTTTTGGCGCTAGAAGGAGGGTATCCAGTGTATGGCTGGCCGAGGAAACCCGTTTTCCCGAGATTATTCCACCGGTAACAGTTCTGAGAGCAGTGGGCTTCATAATCCAATTCCAGAAGAAAGAGAACATCTATATTCTGTTGGCAATGAAGTTGTTAATGATCTGAGAAGACACACCAAGGCATATGTAAAGAAGATTGGAGGATTGCCAATCATCCCTGAATTGCCCAGAAGAGAGTATAAAAAGAAAGATCGCCCTATAGCGGAAGACTCAGTGTTGGTCAGAGACTGGGAAGAACTTGTAGAAATAGCCTTACATGAAGTTGTGCTACCTTTGAATCAAGAAGGCCCAGATACCCCTCACAATTCTCCTACTCATACTCCAGTTGGCTCACCTCCTCACTCTCCACCTAGACTCATGGCAAGAGTAAATGCTAATCCACCACCTAACCCACCAAATCCACCACCCGCTTGGAGAGCCAGATCACCATTAAATCTAACACCTCCATTACACGATCTACCTCAAGCCTTTGACAAGATGTTGCCCAAGTTCGACCCAAATGAGAAAATACTAGTAGATGATCACCTACAAAGTTTTTACTTGGCAATTGAAGGATTAAGGGCTGGGGAGTATGAAGATGTAGTTTGCAGACTGTTCCCGCATACCCTTAAAGGAGTTGTAGCATCATGGTACTTTGGGTTGCCTGTTAACTCAATCCCTGATTGGGATACCTTCGAAATAATTTTCAGAAGTAAGTATGCAACTCAGAAAACTCATGCAACCCTCATGAAAGGGCTATGCGCCTTGAAAAAAGAAAGAAAGGAAAAGGTGCATAGTTTCACACAAAGGTTTGCAGCCTATCTCAAGAATTTTTATGAAACAGATAAACCGTCAAACAAAGTTCTGATTGAATATTATACTTCAGCTTTAGGCCCTGATTTGGCTATGTTTGCCAAAGGTAGGGCCAAGCCTACTTTGACGGAAACCTATGAAGAGGCAGAAGTAGTGGAAGCTGAAAGAGAAAGTATTGAAGATTATCCAGAACAGTCAGGAGAGAAAGGCACAGGAAGGAAATCCTTACTATTTACTAAGCCTAAGGAAGAGAAATCGCCAGACTATGAAAATATGGCAAAAATGATGCAGAAGCTTTCCAACAAAATCAAATATTTGGAGAAAGAGAAGGAAACACAAAAGTTTTATAAGCCATATTATAAGAAAAGAGAGGATAACAATCAGTCTCAACCTCCTCCTCACCATACTGCATCCATGAATTTAACAGAGGTAGGCATGGACAATTTTTGTACTTTCCACCAACAGCCACATTCTGAAAAGAATTGTCCTCAATGGATAAACTCGATGACATTGGTCAAGAATCAACTGTTGGATTCTAGATTAATAGAAGATGGAGATGAAGAGAGAAAATTGAATACTATGTCAACAAAGGAACCATAAGAGGAAACCATTGTTTTATGGGATTATGTTTCATTATTTGATGTTGAAGAGGAAAAGAATCAGGGCTACAAGGACGTCATGGAAACCAACGTGGAAACAAGGAGCCAAGGGCCAATTAAATTTCAAAATAATTCCTTAGCTGATAAGATTCCAAGATCCACTATTACCAGCCAAGATCCTAGGCAAAAAGATACGCTGGCCAAGCCCAATGAAGAAAAGGTGAATACTGATAAACCGCATCTCATTGAGCCACAGATGGATTATGATATTGTGGAGGACATAAAGAAAATAAAGGCAAACGTTTCACTGTTCGAAATGTGTAAAGTGCCGCAGCAAAAAGAAATATTATTGAAAGCACTTGAAGCTTCGGATGAGGGGCTGCCCACTGACAATCGGCCTTAGGAAGAAGAAGAAATCAGCGAAACCAGCGTTGAAGGTAAGTCTAAAAGCAAACATCCACCTTTCCTCCTCACGTTTGAAATTTGCAATCATAATGTGCATAATTGCTTGGTAGACTCAGGGGCGTCGATTAATGTCATGCCAATATAAGTCTGTAAAAAGATCAATGGGCAGCCTAAGCCATCCACATGGAGGGTTGTTCAGTTGGACAGGACGGATGTAAAGGTAATTGGTGAGATGGAAGATGTCCTAGTCTGTCTGGCATCAAATGATAAAGTGTGCCAAGTCATTAATATTGTGGTGGCTGATATACTAGACGCGTACAGTCTTGTCCTGAGCAGAGATTGGTCGGCCAAACTAAATGGATACTTTGCCTCGGATTGGTCGCATCTGTGGCTGCCGTACAAAGGAAGTCCAAACCAGATCAAGATGTTAAGAGAGCCTCACATGAAATACAATGTCACTCGACTGGAGGAGAAGAACGAACCAGTGGATTCTATATTGGGAAATTATTTTATTGAGTTGGAACCAAGAAATTACCAAGCAGAAGAATCCAGCCACGCATCAGACACTCAGCCTGATCTCCTTCGATTCTCACAGGCTGATGAGATTGACTGTAAAATAGTAGACTTAGCAGTAGGAATAGATTCACATTCAGTAGTTAGTGATTTTTGGACTTTGTTTTTTGATGGCTCTAAGACATTAGAGGGGTCAGGAGCTGGCTGTGTCCTGATCGATCCCCAGAAGAATAAACATTTTCTTTCATGTAGATTAGAGTTTGAGTGTACTAATAATATAGCTGAGTACGAAGCTCTGGTGCAGGGTTTGAGGAAAGCGATTGAATTAAAGGTAAGTAATCTAAAAGTTTTTGGGGATTCTGAAATTATTGTGAAACAAACCCGGAATCAAATACATTGTGTTTCCCCTCACTTGAAAGCTTACCAAAATGAGGTATGGGACCTGCTTAAATGTTTTAATGCATTCAATATTATTTCAATTCCAAGACTTAAAAATGCAGCAGCTGACTTGTTGGCCACATCAGCCGCTAGGCTCGTCCCCGCTAATAATTGATGCTCCGTCGAATTGCTTTTCAGGCCCTCAGTACCGGATATGATCACCAACCTGTGAGTGTTCGACAATGATCAGCAGATAATAGAATGCTTAACAAATGGCGAGGTGTTCAAATGGGTGATTATAGATGATGAAGAACATCAGGCTGAGATGAAATATGACAATTTCATCCCTAAAGGAGTCAGAACATTGGAAAGAATGTTCGATTTAAATGAAAAGTTCAGAAGACCAGCCAATGTGAAGACCCACAACTCATCTCTACAATCCAAGCTGATAAATTTAGGGACTGAGACAAATCCCAAATTTGTGAATCTCGGCAAATGTTGTTCACCAGTAGAAAGAGACAAATTCGTCAGTCTATTTAAACAATATAAAGATGTTTTCGCATGGACATACGAAGATTTCAAAACATATGACACCAGCATCATCAAACATGTCATTCCCATCAAAGCTGGTGTCAAGCCATATCAGCAACCTTTAAGGAAAATGCATCCAAAATTGGAACCGTTGATTCAGAGTGAAGTGAAGAAATTATTGGATGCTAGAATCATTTTTAAGGTCAGACACTCGGAGTGGGTATTAAATATGGTACCAGTGAGAAAAAAATCTGGAGAAATCAGATTATGCGTGGATTTCAGAAATCTAAACTGTGCTTCCAACAAAGATAACTATCCTGTGCCAGCCATGGAGCAATTGTTGCAAATGGTCTCAGGTTCTGAACTGTATTCGTTATTAGACGGTTTCTCTGGCTACAATCAAGTATTAGTAGCCGAAGAAGACAGATTGAAGACCACATTCAGGACCAAATGGGGAACCTTTGCCTACAGGAGAATGCCCTTTGGGCTTATAAATGTTGGAGCCACATTTGAGAGGGCTATGGACATAGCTTTCTGTGGATTGATTGGCCGAAGTGTTGTAGTATACCTTGATGATATTACAATATTCTCGAAGAAAAGAGAAGAGCATGCGTTCCACTTAAGGCAAATTTTCGAACGTTGTTGGAAATATGGCATCTCACTCAATCCTAAGAAGTGTGTGTTCGCTGTCACGGAGGGCAAGTTGCTAGGTCACATAATTTCGAAGAAAGGAATATCTATAGATCCAGAAAGAATTAAGGCTATTGAACAAATCCCCTTGCCCCATAATAAAAAGGGGATGCAATCATTTATGGGAACGATAAACTTCGTGCGAAGATTTGTGCCTGATTTTGCTCAGATTGTCAAGCCGTTGCAGCAGATGGTAAAGCAAAATGCACTATTCAAGTGGAATGAAATTGAGAAGAGCGCATTCAGCAAAATCAAAACTATTGTTGCACACGCACCCTCCCTGAAAAGCCCAGATTTTGACAAATATTTTATCTTGTATACCTTTGCATCCGATGATTCACTAGCAGCTGTGCTCGCCCAAAAGGAAGATGGGGGGGATGAATTCCCAATATCCTTTATGAGTACTGGTCTACAGGGGGCCGAATTGAATTACCCAGTTGTTGATAAACAAGCTTACGCTGTATTCAAAGCAGTAAAGAAATTCAGGCCTTATATTTTAAAAAATAGAACCAAGGTGATCGTCCCCTACCCAGCTGTAAGGTCTTTTCTTGTACAGAAGGAGTTAGGAGAAAGAAGAAGCAACTGGGTAACAGCTCTTCAAGAGTAAGACCTTGAATTCAAGCCAGCGTCTATAGTTAAAGGACAAGGGTTGTGCAAAATGATGACTGAAAATGAAAAAAATGAAGAACACGCCTGGGAAGATGAAGTCGAATTACATGTAATGGAGGTATGTCCTTTGTTTACAGCTCCCGAGTCTTGGTATAGAGACCTTGTGCATTACCTGCAGGTAGGAATATTGCCAGAGCATTGGAGTTCCAAGCAAAGAAGAGCCCTGCGTCTTAAATCAGCTTCCTATCAACTTGTTGAAGGAGTATTATTTAGAAAGAATTATGACGGGGTTCTTCTCATATGCTTAGAAAAGGAAGATGTGAAGAAAGTAATGTCAGAGTTGCATGGCGGTCCTGCTGGGGGACATTATTCAGGAGATACGACAGCCCACAAGATCCTCAAGGCAGGTTACTATTGGCCTACACTCTTCAAAGATGCACACGCACATGTCAGGAAGTGTGATATTTTCCAAAGGTGTAGTGGGAGACAACCTAAAGCAGCAGCACCCCTAAATCCTGTGATGATCACATAACCATTTGAGCAATGGGGGTTGGATATTATTGTAGAAATAAAACCAAATTCCTCTTTGCAACACAAGTACATATTGACCGCGACCGATTATTTCACTCGCTGGATCGAAGCTATCCCGCTGCGCAAGATAAATGAAGACAAGGTCATCAACTTCCTACAAGATCATATCATGACCAGGTTTGGAGTTCCAATTTCATTAGTTTTTTATAATGCTAAGTACTTTTCATCAATTAAAATAACTGCTTTTGCTCATGATAAAGGGATAAAATTGCATTATTCTGCTAATTACTATCCACAAGGAAATGGCCTGGCTGAATCCTCTAACAAAAATCTGATTAGAATTTTAAAAAAGACTGTAATAGAAAACCAGAGGAGTTGGCACTCAGCACTACCAAATGCCCTGTGGGCTGATAGAGTCACCCCCAAGTCTACGATAGGAGTGTCTCCATATACCCTTGTCTATGGTAAAGAAGCCATTCTCCCTCCCAATATCATGCTACCATCTTCCATACTAGCTCGAGAGTCCACAAGGTCGGAGAATGAAGTTCTGCAGATGAGGATATGCAATCTTCTGAAAGCAAAATAGGCTAGATCTAAAGCCAGGGAATGCTTTAAGCAATAGTAGGATTTAGTAAAGAGATGGTTCGACAAACATAAACCTGGAACAAAAGACTTTGAGGTAGGAGACTTAGTCCTCAAATGGGATCACCCCCGTGATAAGAAAGGAAAGCACACTAAATTCCAGCAGTTATGGGTAGGCCCTTTTCATATTGCAGCAAAGCTTGGCCCTTCTACTTATAAGTTGCAAGATCTACAGGGGTGGGAAGAGAACTTACTAGTGAATGGTTTGGTTCTCAAGCCTTATTTTTCCTGAGTTTCGTTGAGTTCTTCTGTCTTGTATATAAATAATCTGTTTGGCTGTCTTTTGAGTCACGTTTTTTTTTTTTTTTTATCAGTTTGCTTTAGTTTGATTTTTTCTTGATTCCAATAAAGGGAACGAACCCGCGGTTGCATGGAGAACATCAAAATGTTTGGGAATGATCAACATTTTGAGTCTCAGACTGTGTGTTGCTAAAAGAACTTCTTCCAGTTTAGCAGTTTTCTCGAATAAGCTCTGTGTGCATTGAAGTCCTGCTTAACCCCTGTGAAATAAACCAGATTCAAAGATTCTAGAGTACTATGTTGAGGTTCCATCCACGTCACACTTAAAATGTTCTAAGGAGCGACAGCAGAGGACCCATGGAAAGGAGCAAGGTGAACGGTATATTAAATATAAATGATCCCATGCCAGGAAACGAATGCCAAAAGGAAAATAAGAGTCAAAAAACTCCTATGAAATCATCATACATCAAATGCAGATATTGAATCATAAGTACTAAATTTCTGGAAGATCCTCTTCATCCGTGAGCTAAAACATGAAGTACATCGCTCACACAAAAGGACACTATGGGATAGAGGATCCTGAACTAAAATTCAGTAAGAAAGGCATGCAGGAGGACTCATATAAAAGGGGACAAAAGTCCAAAAGCACAAAAAGTGCTAAAGTGGCATGGGAATGCAGAACAAACAAATATTTCTGGTCACCATATGCTACAACCTTGTGGTGTCCAAGCTATCTGCTACCTGAAGACAAAAGTAATAATGAAACTCATCCTCTGGCCTCAACAGAGTTATCTGGACTTGAAAATCTTGGTTTCCACTCTCCCAAATTGGACTATCATCAATGATTAAAGGTACACACTTCCTTCATTTGAGAAATCCAGAGACCTGGAAGAATTCAATACATGCATTTGTTGTTAGACAGTCTGTCACTCAAAGAATAATCGCCCAGAGATATAGGTTCACCAGGTAATCGCCAATTGTTGCAGCTGCAACCGTTCTCCCCAAATTTCTTAAATTTCAGGCCCCTCCTCATGATTTAGCATTGTTTTTAATCGTCTGATCTGTGAATTGTTTTCGGTCATATTTTAATTTTGGATGATTTTTAACGATTTACTTGCAGCCTGTCCACGGAGGTTGTTTACGTTTGAATTTTGTCGTGGGTCGCAGATTTGAGTTTAGTGTTGCTAATTGTTCTGTGATGGGTCGTTGTTTCGAAGGTGAAATGGATTTGGCCGTTGTTGAGTTTTAAAGATGTCCGAACACTTAATTTTTTCTATTGATTGGGCATCATTTTTGTTTAATCGGAGCCCGTAGCTTTTTCTCTTCCGTCGTTGCGGCTGGGAAAGTCATTTGGCTTCTGATGTGATGTGTTCTGATTTCTGACTAAAGCTTTTTCCACCCACATTTCACATGTCTTTAGCCCTTGTCTCTTCTGCCGTTGCGGCTCCCAAAGCAACTAAGCGTCCGAAGTCCAAAACGCTCCGCTAGCCGATGTGTCAGTCTTTAGTCACTTGCTCGTAGTCTTTTCCTTTTCCGACTGTTGTGGCTCCTAAAGTAGTTAAGCCTCTGAAGTGTAAAGCCTTCCAACCTCCGATTGAGAGTGTTCCCGTCCGCGGGTCACGTATACCTAACCTCTCCTTTTCCGCCGTTGCGACTAGGAAAGCCTTTTCGTGTCCGATGTCAATATCCTTCCGGCTTCCGATTCAGAACTTTCCCGCTCGAGGCTTAGTCAAAAACTCTTCCGTTTTTTAAAATTCTCAGATAAAGGGATGCACCTGGCCGTTTTCCTGTGGATTATCCATTTCAGTTGGTGTAATTTGAAGTTTTATTTTTGGAATACAACCCGGTGAATGATGCACATTGGCTAATTGCAGGAAGATCCAAAAGACGGTTCATATGGCTGCAGCGCGAGGGTACTGATTGGAGATAAGAGCTCAAGGGGCACGGGTAAAGTAAAGACGAGATCAAAAGCAACAAAGGCATAAGTCTGAAAGGTCCGACAGTTACTCAGCCAATCATGAGTATGCGCTGAAAAGATAGAGGAATATGAAGCGTTGGGGAACTGAAAGGTCATACGTTTGGGGGGTAGCCCAAGCAGTCTGCTCTTGTGGTTTAAATATTGGAAAGTAGAACTTAGAGAGGACCTTTTTTCTTCCCTGGAAAAACTTGCAAAACCTTTTGCTTGTAAGAGGAACTATTTCGTTTTACAATTAGAAACTGCAACTTTTGCCTGTTGGAGAAAGCGAAATGTGGAATGTATCAATGCGATTAAATGAGCAATGTTGAAGAGGAACTATTTCATTTTTAGCTATGTTTCATTAACTGTGAGAGTGTTTTAACTTCCTGAACCTATGTTCTAGTTTAAATGTTCTTCAGTATATTTTGTGATGTTTTCCACTGTAAGTAATGAATGTTGTTCATAAAACAATTGGTTATCTTGTTGTTTAAATATTTGTAATTGTTCATGTGTCCTGAAAGAAGTATTCAACTATCTGTAACTTTTCATAATGCATGTACAAAAATGTATTACTCACCAATGAATGATAATCCTGCTCCCTAGTGATAGTTTAGGTAGTTAGTTTAATTTCTTGTTGTATGCGATTCGGATGCTCGTGAGCCTTAAGAAGAGAGGTAAGAACCTGCGCATCACATTGTGACTGCTCCTTGCATCTTTATCACCCTGCATTGTTAATTAGGCACTTGCATTTCATAGCTTAAGTCAAAATACAAAAACTCAGTGGACCGGGCCATAACCAGTAAATCCCTTTGTTTTGTACTTGACCTATGGTAGCCGGACCGCAAACTGGACGGATTCCCCACACCAAACAGTCACAGGCTAGTTGGGAACGTTGACTGGGAAGAATCCCTTACTGTTGTTTCCTACGAATTTTTGGGCCTCAACAGAGCTCTACATTCTTTCTTTAGATGTCCTCTCTTACAACAGTTCCAACACTCTATCTTTCCCATTCTGGACTTGGATATTCCCTGTCTATACTTGTTGTGATTACCTAGGCTCCGTCCTCTCTCCCTTTGTCTTCCCTTGTTGTTGGTGAACCCCACCAACAAAGCTTCATCGACAGGGGTTCCCGCTCTGTCAACGCCCTGCAGTGCACTCTCCCTGAGCATCGGCCCAGACAGGTTTTAACCTGCCCGGCAATGTCTACAGAGAAAACGAGGTCTCACCCGAGGCATTGAAGGGAGATCTGTCAGAACCGAATTTTCGACATTGGGGAAGGAGGATATGGGGATCCTAAGGAGGGAGATCATAACTTATTCAGTCCTCATACAGTATCAAAATATCGCAGCATTATTCATCATAGCACATCAAGCATAAATTATAGCAACTTAAAACCAACAGATCGCATTGATATAGCAGAAAGACACTAAATCACGCCTATAACAAGTCATTTTAACAAAACAAAGTCGCAGCATCATGAAGCGAATAAGTATTCGCTTACACAAATAATATTACCAAAAGACTTGGAATATTAAATAAGCCATAATAATATATAAATTGATGATAGAATAGATATGATGATAGATTACAAAGTGAGTGCCATATATATACTAATCGTAAAGGCACTTTGGATACTATCCATGAAAGGATGCGTCATTTTAGAATTGTTTACTAATAACTATTTATTAATTATTAATTATTAGTTATTAATATCAATATGTCTTAATATTAATAATTAATATTGATATTTAATAGTTATTATTAATTATATAATAGTTATTTAGTGATTATTTATTATATATATTTGTGTTCATTACATTGCCTCTCCCTTAGAATTGCTTTGTCCTCAAAGCACAATTATTGAAGACTTTACCCTTGTTCTAGCTCGTAACGCTTTCTCATGACATTGTGTGTTGGTAGTTGCAACATTTGACGAAATAAGATGATACTTTCTTTTAAACATTGTGTGGAAATGTTGCATCAATTGTGAATTCATCCATCCGAGATATACCCTTAACAGAATTATTTGTGGATCGATTGTCGAGAGTTGTCGATTTTGTCTTTGCTCTTTGTAGGAATAATACTGGTAATTTTCCTTTTGATTTTTGTGTCTATCATAATGACTCTTGTGATTCGGATCGCAATAAGGAACTCGAATTGCCTGTGAAGTGTTTACTAGAACTTCAACTTTTGGTGCTTCTAACAATTTTTGTAATTGTTTTTCGGAACCATTTTTTGTTGATGCTTGTAGCGATGTGACAATAAGATTGTTATTTTGAACTTTGACGAGATTTGCATTGCTTCCCTTTTCTAATGTTTGAATTTGAGCCTTTGATGACTTCTCTATTGTGTTAGTCATCGTTTCTGCTTTAATTTGATGTTGGTTGCATCGACTTCTGTGATTTGGGTGACAATAAGGTATTTGAAACGTTTGTGGAACCCTGTAGAAACTTTAATTGTTTGTAATTCTTGTGATTTACTAATTGATAATAAATCTAAGGATTTTTGTAACTTCTCATTTTTTTATTTTTTTATTTGTTCAGTCAACCCTTGATTCAAAATTTTTAAGCGAGAATTTTCTTCATTTTTTCGTAATAGTTTCTTATTGAAATCATTTTGGAGATCCACTTCCTTTTGGTGGAATTATTCTTAGCTTTCCACTTCCTTTTGGTGGAATTTTAGTAGATTGGGTGGTTGGGAGGAATTAGTGTTACCTTCCCCACCTAAGTTCAAATCTCACTTGTTTTTTAGTAGAAATTATTATGCACCCTTTTTATCTTTTTTTCCCCTTAAGTTTTGTAAAATGTGACTAGATTGGGTGGTTGGGAGGAATGAGTGTTAAATTCCCCACCTAAGTTCAAATCTCACTTGATCTTTATTAGTAATTATTTTACACTTTTATATTCAAACTCAAACCCACTTTAAGAAACCAGGTGTGGTTTCACTTTTACCCTCTCTCTTTTTTTCCTTTTACTTTTATCTTTTCTTTTTCTTAACTTTTTTTTCCCTTTTTTCTTCTTTTTTTTATGTTTTTCTTTTTCTTTTGGACAATGTCCAATCTTTTAGGGAAGCCCTAAAATGAGGCTATAATCCAAAAATCAGACAAGGTCTGAGAATTAAGGCCCCAAAGGCCCAGATCAACCAAACGAGGCTCTGATACCACTTGAAGCGAATAATTATTTGCTTACACAAATAATATTACCAAAAGACTTGGAATATTAAATAAGCCATAATAATATATAAATTGATGATAGAATAGATATGATGATAGATTACAAAGTGAGTGCCATATATATATTAATCGTAAAGGCACTTTGGATACTATCCATGAAAGGATGCGTCAATTTAGAATTGTTTACGAATAACTATTTATTAATTATTAATATCAATATGTATTAATATTAATAATTAATATTGATATTTAATAGTTATTATTAATTATATAATAGTTATTTAGTGATTATTTATTTTTATTTTTTTCATTACACATCACAACATATCTATAACAATAGACAAGAATTGAGCCATATGCATCACATCATATATTAATCTTGCACAAACGCACCACATTACATAATCCTTCTCCAAAATCGGAGACTGCATACATCAGAAAGAAGCCCAGATAAAATCGCAATCAAGACACGAATATCTCCATAAGACAGATCGCACCAGATCGTATCCATACAATCGCACATGCAATACGATTGTTCACAACTACTCACATATGATGCTCTATCTCTATCTCTCTATGTGTGTCTGTCTATGAATCTCCAAAATGGATCTATAAATAGGCCTCTACCTTTACATCAAGGGTCCACTAATAACTGACTTCTAACCGCTACTGACCTATTGCAACAAAACTTGGTCAAAATATACATAAAATATTCAAAAACAGTTATTTTCCCACTTAGCGTGCCAATCTACCCTTGCGCGGTACCGCATGAGCTTGCGCAGCTTCTGGGATGCTGCGCAACTCACTTGTCCCAAACCCATTGCCAACACCTGCTCTCCATGGTCAACGCATTATCTGATGTCTCACATGTATTTTTTATTCACATTTCCTCACTAAGAATAACACCAATAACATCATCAAATTTAAAACTGTTTGAACCAGGGATAGAGTTACTTACAACCATGACCAAGCCAGTCCAACTTTCTAGAAATGAGCACAGGATTAGAAGATCCCTAACCTCGTCATCATAGTTCACTTTTACGTAACTTAGTTGACTACTAATCGTATTAAATTCATCTAAATGGTCAACAATAGATCCACCTTCTTACATGTTCATATTAAACAAACGCTTCATTAAAAATACCTTGTTGAAGTCGATGGTTTTTCTATAGATCTTATCCAATGCACTTATCACACCCTTCGTTGTCATTTCTTTTGAAATATTAAAATCCATCGACGAAGCCAGGCATAGTTGTATTGTTCCCAGTGCATTTCTGACAAGAACCTCCCATTCTTCATCCTTCATAGTCACCAATTGTTTTGTTTTTCATCCCAACAGTAGGTGTAGATCCTTCTGGTACAAATAGTCCTCCATTTGAATCTTCCATAATTGTTAGTTTTAGCCATTAAATTTCATGACCCTAAACTTTCCTTCATCGGCCATTTCTCCCACTCGAACCAGGAACCCTTCTTTCCTACGAATTTACCAGCAAAATAGACCTTTTGGCTCTGATAACAATTGTTAGAAAAAACAGGATCGCAAATCAATAATGATAGACAATGAATAAGAAGCAAATATTAAAACACATTACAAGAGAGACACAGATATATCATGGTTCACCCAAGATGGCCTACATCCACACATAAATTTTCAGTCTTTTATTATTGTTAGCACTCAAAATTACACCCAATGTTGTGGAGAGCGAATCCCAAGGTAATAGCAGAACCACTTTAGGAAAGGAGATTTGGCTTCTTCCTTTCCAAAGATGGATCTCTCATTGGATATTTATCTAGGCCAGATTTAGAGATAAAACAAATTCAGGTTAGGTGGGTGGTTGAAACAAAGCAAGCATACAATGGGATATGGGGTCAACACATATAAAAGAATTACAGAACAGTTTGCAGGTGAAGATCCACAGAGGCAAGGTAACACATGGTTACACTCAAATAGTTGTTTGTCTGGGGATAAAGAGAGAATAAGAACAGTCCATGGACACAGAGCATCTAAGGATGAATTCTGCATAGATTTTGGAGGAAAATATTTTGGTGGATACCGAAAAACAATAGCCAGATCATACAAGATGAATTATGAACTATTATACACTTATTTTGGGCATGAAGAACACATAATGGACAGATTAACAAGAATACATGCACATAAGAAAGAAATACCGGACTGTAACTACGACATACACAGGAATCTCTGCAGCAACAAGCCCACATTCAGCTATGTAATTTTATTCAAGGCAGATCACAATTTTCATAGCCCTGAACCTCATGGGTTCCAACCTTGTTTCTCTCTATGGAGGGCATATTTATAGGTTCCTAAGCTCACGAGACCAACCTCGAAACAGAGCTAAAAACAGTTTCAGCATGAAAAAGAAATTCATAACAAAATGATGATCTGGAAAATTTGCCATGATCATAAAATCAAACAGAAAACACGCATTGGAGTGTTCATGATGAATCAATTGAGTATTTTTGACAGCAGGGATGCTGAAAATGACTGGGTCGAGGGTTTCCACCATGGCCTACAATGTTTTTCCTCCTTCTTTGTAATTTTCGAGTCAAAATCATTTTGGACCATAGATCTTCTCTAGAGATTCATTCTGCATCGTCTATCTTTGATCTGCAGAATGTGGAAGATGGGATGACGGCCTTTCCAAGGCTCAATTTTGCATTTGCCCACCTTTGCATGATATTTTCCGCCCCTTTGTTTCCTACACTATTGATATGCATTGGATATATTTTCAGTCGTTGATCTAAGGTCTGCGGAAAACCCAAAATCCTATCTTTTTTGGCTTTCAACCTTCTAATTTTCCTTTACCTTCGAGATCAATATGGACCATTGATCTAGATGCAGATGGTTTCTCGACCTTATATCTAGTGGATATCGGAAATCATAAATCAGAACTTCAGCTTTTCAAGACCAAAACCTTTGTCTTTCCGGTTTTCGGTATCTTCCCTTCTTCTTTCTTTTTTCACCGTTGATCTGCACATAAGAATTTCTGACTGTAGATCTGGTAGATATCATAAATCAGAACTTCATCTTTTCATGCCCAAATCCTTAGACTTTTTGTTTTCTGATCCTGGATAGCAGAAATTGGAAATCGGGACTTTAGCTTTCTGGGACCGAACTTGTCTTTTCTTGATTCCATCGAAGCCATTATTTACCGTCGGATCTAGACTGCAGGAGGCAGAAGTTGGATTTAACACTTTCGTAACCAAACCTTACCCTATTCCGGACTTTCGCTCCTGATTTTCCTTGTGCGGAAATTATTTCTGGCCTTTGACCTCTTCCATGGCACAGCTAGACCATCCATCTCTTGTCAATAATTTCTCCTAAGGGAATATTTCCTGATTCATGAACATTTCAAGGTCAAAAAACATAATTCCTTCAACTTTTTTTCATTCTTACTCTGGAAATCCCCCTTCCAACACCTGCAAAACTTCATCACTAATCTTAAGGGTTAGATGATATGAAAATTTATAACCCTATTTCTCTTTTTGATGGACAAACCCTTCACTAAATAGTTAGCCCAGAAATGGTGCTAACAACTGGATCCAACTCGGGATGTTATCCTCCCTACAAGGTAGAAAAGAACCCCATATACCATGTGCCAAATCCATTGGACGACTCCCAAAATTTTATGAAATTCCCAACATGCTCTAAAAATCAAAACTAAACTAATGCTGGAACAAAACTGAAAAACTAAAAGTGAAACTGGAAACTGCTGAAAGAAATGCTCACCTTGTCGAGCGTATTCACATCTACTTACCTACCCTACTTACTAAGCACCGATTCCCATTCAAGTAATCTTTGAATTCTAGTGAAGCCAATCAAGAAAATGATCCCATAAACAAAAAAATTCCTCATGCTTGATCAAAAACAGTATTGAAGGACATAATGGTAAAAGGTTATGGCAGAAAACATGTTCTTTACTATACACACATAACCCACTACTTCTACTACAAAGATCCTCCAGATACTCAACCACTGGATCATAATAACCTTCAAATCTTTTTGTTATTTGTTTTCCAGGATCAATCTTAGTCAAAAACAGAAAGGAAGAACTTAATGGAAACAAGTTATGATGGCAGATATGATCTTTATTGTAATCCCACAACCAACCATTCCCTCTGCAAAGCTTCTTCGCATAGTCAGCTACTGGATCACAAAATCAAATGGAAGTCTTCAACTTTCTATGTCATTTTCATGCCATAACCATGATATTCCAGAGTTAGAGTTCTCTATACAATCATCCACATAAACATTATAATTTTGAAGAAACAGTTGCTGCCAAAGGGTATTTTTCGGATTGGATATGGGCAATCTCCTCATGTGGAAAAATTTCAGGGGTTGAAAGACATGAGGGAGGATTTGATTTACAGTCCCAACTTCTTTCTTGGTCACACAAAGATAGACAAGAATGCTGCAAAGTATAATCAGCTTCAAGAAGAGAGACATAGCTAGTTGAGACAGAGCTTTGGATTATGTCAACCTCAATCAAGGAAGACATTACCAACTGCTAATAATTTTCTTGCATATCATGGAAATTGGTTTGTATTTCTTTTTCGTTTCCTATATTCTGTTGGCTACTAGAATATTGATTTTGATTGAACCTTACTTCATTTATAATAACATCTCTATCTCTCAATTTTATCTTTCTCTGGAGCTCACCTATAGCTTACAAATATCCTCTTTGGTACTATTCTGAATCTTCCTTAGCAAGGTATATTTCAGAATCCAAATCACCAAAATGATGAATATGATCCTCAATGTCGTTAGCCTCATCTTCATTCGCAACATATTTCTCATGAAAAGGGGGCTGCATTTGTTGGTCATTTTGATTCCTAGGATTCCTCATGTTCCTCTATCTATCCTTGTTTTTGCTCTCTGCTTTATCTTTCCACTTGCCATCGTATTAGCTTCCACTTCTGAAGCATATTGAAACATGGCAGGAAGAATTGTTGATTTTCTCTCTCTTAACAACAGAGCAAATTCAATGTCAAAAGCATCAGCATAGTGGAGTTTTGCTGCACCTACCAATGGTTTGATATTAGCAGGGATAGAGTTATACACCTTCATAAATCTACTAGAAAATTCATGGACAGACTCAAACCCCCCCTTCTTAAGACCATTGTACTGAGAAAGCACCTACAGAGGGATTATCTTGTCATCCCATCTTTCTAGGAAGGAAGTTTGAAAGGCTGTAAAGGTGAGAATAGATCTAGCAGGTAGATCCCTGAACCACTTCTTTGCCCCCCCCTAATAGAATTTGTGCAAATAACCTCATTTTCACATCATCGTAATCCACTTCCTCCAAGTCAATGAAGTCTTCAAATCTATCCACATGGTATATGGATGTGAAGTTACCATCTCCATCATATAAGGTAATTCGTTGGGAATAGTTTAGGGGAAGGTCATGTAATGCAGCAGGTAAGGCCAAAGGAGAAAACCTAGCAGCCATTGTTCTAGGTGGATGTGGAACAAGAGGAGGAGCTTGAAAAGGTTGAGGGGCTTGGGCAACTAGTGGGATATAAGGCTGAAATTTTTGAGTGACAGGATTTCTTACACAAGTTCCCCCAGGGTTTTGAAAGTTTTGCCAGAGAGAGTCAAGCAGATATGACTCTAACCTACTAAGATTTAGTTCTGTGTATTTCAAGTCAGATTCTGATTTAGACTTTAGTAATGGCCTTTCAAAATTTCTTTCCCACACAGAATCTTGAATGTTATAAAAATATTGAGTAGATGAATTTCCAAATTGAGGAATATCTAGTTAGTCTTTATCTTTATCTCTAAGCAATTTACTAGGATAATCCACACTTAGTAATGTTTCAGTGTTAGGGTTACCTCATGTATGTGACCTCCTAAGGGCCAAGATATGCTTGGAAATCTTGCTTGAAACAATGTGGAGTCTCCAGGTGAAAGAGGTATAACCTTCTTGATGTCTGACCATTGTTCACCATCAATAGTCAGATCTAAAACTATGTTGTTCATATCTAGGTAAGATTTGAAACCTCTTCCCTGTATCGGTCCCTCTAGTCGTCGGTCTCCCAGTGGATTCACCTTCCAGAATATTTTAGTGGAGTCACCATGGAAAATGATACAACCTTTTTCAAATGTAGGAGTCTTTGTTTGCCCACAAAAACCCTTTCTCCTTAGAATCTTTGTCGTTTTTCCCAAGGATGATTTGCACTTTCGTCACCAGCAATAGCACCAGTTTGTTAGCACTCAAAATTACACCCAAGCTTGTGAAGAGCGAATACCAAGGTAACAGTAGAACCACTTTAGGAAAGGAGAGTTGGCTTCTTCCTTTACAGATAGGGATCTCTCACAAGATATTTATCAAGGCCATATTTAAAGATAAAACAAATACATGCTGAGTGGGTGATTGAAACAAAACAAGCATACATTGGGCTATGGAGTCAACACACATAAAAGAATTATGAAACAAATTGCAGGTGAATATCAACAGAGGCAAGGTAGCATTCGGTTATAGTCAAATAGTTGTTTGTCTGGTGATAAAGAGAGAATAAGAATAGTCCATCAACATAGAGCATCTAAGGATGAATTCTGTATCGATTTTGGAGGGAAATATTTTTGTGGATACTTGAAAACAATAGCCAAAGCATACAAGATGAATTATGGACTATTATACACTTATTCCAGGCATGAAGAAAACATAATGACAATATTAACAAGAAGACACACATAAGAAAGAAATAACAGATTGTAACTACGACATACACAAGAATCTCTGCGGCAACAAGACCACATTCGGCTCTATCATTTTATTAAAGGCAGATCACAATTTTCATAGCCCTAAACCTCACAGGTTCCAACCTTGTTTCCCTCTATGGATAGCATATTTATAGTTTCCTAAGCTCTCGAGACCAACATCGAAACAAAGCTAAAAACAATTTCAGCGTGAAAACGAAATTCATAACAAAATGATGATCTGGAAAATCGCCATGATCATAAAACCAAATAGAAAGCACATGTTGGAGCGTGCATTATGAATCAGTTGAGAATTTTTTATAGTAGGGATACTGAAAACGACCGATTCGAGGGTTTCTACCATGGCCTACAAATCTTTTCCTCCTTCTCTGTAATTTTCCTGTGAAAATCATTTTGGACTGTATATCTTCTCTCAAGATTCATTCTGCACCGTTGATCTATGATCTGCGGAATGCAGAAGACAAGTCGAAAACCTTTCCAAGGTTCATTTTTTCATTTTTCTGCCTCCACATCATCTTTTCTGCCCCTTTTTTTTCACACCGTCGATTTGCATCGGATCTGTTTTCAGTCATTGATCTAAGGTTTGCGGAAAACCCAAAATCCCTTCAAAACCCTATCTTTTTCAACTTCTGGTCTTCTAATTTTTGTTTACCTTCGGGATCAATCTGGACCATTGATCTAGATGCGGATTCAGGACCTTAGATCTGGTGGATATCGAAAATTGAAACTTCAGCTTTTCAAGACCAAAACCTTTGTCTTTTTGGTTTTCGGTATCCGCCCTTCTTATTTCTTTCCACGCCATTGATCTGAGTGAAAGAATTTCTGATCGTAGATTTGGTGGGTATCAGAAATTGAAACTTCATCTTTTCACACCCAAATCCTTATACTTTCTGCTTTCTGATCCCGGATAGTGGAAATCGGGGACTTTAGATTTCCGAGACCGAACTTGTCTTTTCTCGATTTTGAATTTTACTCTCACGCTTTCTAGCCTTTGGTTTACCTAAGAGCCATTATTTACCGTCGGATCTAGATTACAGAGGCAGAAGTTGGATTTAACACTTCTGTAACCAAACCTTACCCTGTTCCAGACATCCACTCCCAATTTTCCTTATGCGGAAATGATTTCTAGCCTTTCATCTTTTCCATGGCGCATCTAGACCATCCATCTCCTGTCAATAATTTCTCCTAAGGGCATATTTCCTCATTCATGAACATTTCAAGGTCAAAAATCATAATTCCTTCAATTTTTTTGCATTCTTACTCTGGAAATCCCCCTTCCAACACCTATATAAATTCATCAACAATCTTAAGGGTTAGATGATATAAAAATTTATAACCCTATTTCTCTTTTTAATGGCCAAACCCTTCACTAAATAGTTAGCCCATAAATGGTGCTAACAATTATTATACCATCCATCAAAATGAAGTAATACAACCTACAGCAACCCCACTGCACTTCCTCTTCACTCTCTCATAGTATCTCTCACACAATCACATAGATTATTTTACAATGTTATAGTACAATACACATCCATATTACAATGATTTCCTTTTATAGGGGAATTACCACGGGTCCTCCAATACCATGGGCTCGTAAACAGTCGGCCAACAAACATCCTAAAATTTTCTTTCGAGGGCTTCGCCCTAGGACCCCAATGGGGAGACGATGTCCCCTACACCTCCCTACTAGGACGATTGTATAGTAAAATTGGGGTACAAACACGGCTGAATAATAACATATGTGAATCTAGAAGATCACGATCTACAACCAACTTTTACTGCATACTTGGTATTGTCTCCAAGTTCTACTTTGATCCAAAAATTACATGGTCTACTAACACTTGAATTTGCATGTGAATTCTTAAACCAGTTAACTTATAAGAAGTCTTGAAATAACAAGCTTATAAAAGGCTCACAAATAACTTAAAGAATATAAATTAACAAATAATGCAAACCGTAAGAATGTGGACATCGTATGATAACGGAGTTCGTCCTTGATGGACTGCGTCTCTGAGTCTAGCTCCAATGAAGATCAATCTTATTAGTCTTTAAAATGCTTAAACATATACAAAATTCCTTCTTCACAACTACTACAAGGGTACTTAGGATTCAACAATGAATTCCTCTCACTCTCCAAAATCTCCCAAGAGTAGCTAAAAATCCTCTTACAAAATGAGCAAAGCTTACAAATCCTTCAAAGGCTCTTTGGCATCACATCACCAAAAACTTCAATGCATTTTCCAATGCCTACCCATGGAAAATTACATTGTTTATATAGCCCAAAATTTCATAATGTATCCCCAAATACAAAGGAATTTACAAATATTTAATCCCAAACTTAATGGGATAAAGATCCATTTAAAATGGGGTAAATATGGGCAAATCTCCCTAAATATACATTTTGTTTAAATAAAATAAAATAAAATAAATAAAAAATATATAATATATGTGGTAAACAAAACCATATAATAATGAATTTGTTTTAAAATTGGGTCAAAAGGAAGGCACGCCCGTATTCGAATAAACCCTGACCAAAGGTAATATATAAAAGTATTATAGTTTAACTCCCTTAACAAGTGGAGTTTGTGGTGTAATGGTTTGGAGTGTTGGCATTGGGGGAGGAGGTCACGGGTTCAAACTTACGAACCTCTCCCCATATCATGATTTTTGTTGGCATATAATATGTGTGTTGGTTTGTTGTTAGACCCTTGACAAGGGAGTATCCGTTGGTCCAGTGACCCTAGGGTTTGAATATAATATGGTTACAAAATAATACATGGGGCAGATGGCTTAGCCCTTTTGATGGCATATAATATGTGTGTTGGTTTGTTTTGGTTTGTTGTTGGACCCTTGACAAGGGAGTATCCGTTGGTCCAGTGACCCTAGGGTTTGAATATAATATGGTTACAAAATAATACATGGGGCAGAGGGCTTAGCCCTTTTGTTGGCATATAATATGTGTGTTGGTTTGTTGTTAGACCCTTGTTGGCATATAATATGTGTGTTGGTTTGTTGTTAGACCCTTGACAAGGGAGTATCCATTGGTCTAGTGACCCTTGGGTTTGAATATAATATGGTTACAAAATAATACATGGGGTAGAGGGCTTAGCCCTCGGTCCCACCCCCCTTTTTCAAAATAGAGCACATTTCAAATTCAAATAGATGTGGCCCTTTACAAGGTTAAGAAACAACTGGTGGAGATCACGGTTACACACACAGTGTGGAGACTATGGCGGAGGATAAGTTGTGGGTTCGATCCTCCCCAAATCCAAAATTTTTGGTAACCAAACCAACAAAGTGTTAAAATAGCTACCACATTGCAGGCCCTAATTGCTCCACATGGATACCAAGCCCACCACTTTGACTTTCACATGAGCTGACAAATCAGCACCATAGTACCAACTGCACTGCCACCTCAACACTGTACTACCACTGGTTTGCCACGTTATCTTCATACATGTCATGTGTCACCCTTACAGTGGTGCCATGTGGTACTTCTTTTTGCCCAACTTTACTCGTTTTTTCGAAAGTTTAGAACTTAATAAATTTCACATTTGAAGTCCATTTTGCACGAAAAGCATGTTGTCGGAAATCTATCGCCGAGCTCTACACAGTTGTAAGATTTTATTCACAAATTGAATCCTTTAATTTTGATCAATCTCATAGATCCTCCTAGATCAAACCTTCCCACTAAGAAGCTTTTGAAACACCAAAAGGCTGAATCATTCAAAATTCAAGTGAGAACATGTTTGTCTCACCTACCCCATATCATTTGTCCATTCTTCCTAGGATCTATACATTTGACTCACCATAATGACAATCAACATACATTTTTAAGTACATTAATCCTTTTTTCAACCAAATCTATATTAAATATTGTCGGAACCAACCATATATTGTTGATTGATAGAAAGATGAACATTTAAATTGAACATAGGAAAGAGATTGTGCCCATGACATGCTTATGTTTTATCATAGGATCACTATCAACCATAATATATGTATTGTGATGCAACAACACTTCCTTAAATTGCATAGACATAAGTGTCAAATTTCGACTTGTGTTAACGACCATTTTCAATTGTTATGTAGTTTGCAATGATCTGCCTTTTTTAAATGCATGTGAATGTACTATATACTTAATTCCTTCCTTAAACAAATGATACTAATTATGTTTTCTATAGTAAATTTCCTTTCAACCATGTAAATAGGGGTTATCCAACATAATTCCACAGATATCTAGGGGAACCACATTAAAATCAACTTCATCTACAAACTTGGATGTTATTGCAAACTTTAGATCACGTTGCTTTGTTACTTGTAATATTTTGTCTTTACATACCCAGCCTAATGGATAAGGTTTCTTGTGTGGTTTTGTTTTTAATCCCAACTGCTTAACTACTTCTTCTGAAATGAGATTAGCTTGGGATCCATTATCTATGAGTGTGTCGATATTAGTTTGTTTTGTAATTACCCTTATATGAAACAATGCATTCATTTTTCTATCCTTAGAATTGACATGATCTTTAGAAGTAGAAGCACATGAAGAACCAATGTTAGAATCATTACCAATAAGATCGATACCTTTCACACCTACGATTGTTATATATGTTTCGTCCTTAGAAGCTGATTCAAGGTCGTCAACAATAACCATGGCCTTTTGCTTCTCTTTGTGATCCTTAAACCACTTCGCTTTCAATTTTGGATGTAGTACCCAACACTTGCTTCTTCGTACCCCTTCTTTTGACAATGTGATCATGTAGGCCTCTCATCACCTTTCCTCATTGTAGTTGTATGCTTACCTTTCATTTTTCCCTTACCTTCTTTCGACTGGCTAGATTCAGCTAAGGAAAATTTATCATGAGCATTCTTCCCTTTGGATTCAATGTGTGTATCTTGCACACATAACTCATCAATGTTAGTAGGACTAAACATAAGTATTATATGACGTAAATAACTATGTAATCCTCCAATAAACTTGAGAAGAGTTTATTGAGTGTAAAGAGGTATACCCAGAATCAAAGCTCTCTTTCTGAATGACTAAGTGTATTCTTGTACATGTTGACCTTTACCTTGCCTTAATTTTGTCCAATCCATTATGGCTTGTTGTATGTAGGCTAAAGGATAATATTGCTTCTTTAATGCAGTAGTAAATTCATACCAGGAAGAAATAATTTTACCTTTTGTAAGGAGTTCTTCATGTGTCTTACTCTCCCACCAGATGAGTGTAGTGCCTCCAAGACGGAGAGTAGCCAACTGGATCTTGTCGTACACCTAAATTTGCATGATCTAATCATCTAGATTTTATACGTTAAGTTCACCATTATATGTAGGCAATCAAACTTAATATCAAGTTTTAAATATGGTAAATTAAACTTAGACTTCTCACGTTGTTTGTTCGGATTTGAAGAAGTAGTACGAGAGCTTTCACAAGAGGAAGAAGAAGATGGAGAAGAAGGCTCATAAGAGTCTCCTCCTTTTCCCAAATGATTATCCTCTACTTTCTTTTTCTTCATTTTCTTCTTTTCCAATATCTCTTGATAATCTGCAAACAATTTTTCTACTATGTCTGTCATCTGATAGAAATCCTTCACATCTTCTTCTCTGTATTCTTCATCTGCCATTTTCTTTATTTGATGTGCATGCCCAATATCTGGATTTAAAGTCTCAAGTTGGCCTTCATCTCACTTAAGCCTTGATCGAGTTAATATTCACACTCTGCAATTCCCTGGTTAGCCTATTCTGATACCAAACTTGATTTGAAAATGACAAGATCTATTAACACTTGAATTTGTATGTGAATTCTTAAACCAAATAAATTATAAAAAGACTTGAAATAACAAGCTTATTAAAGGCTCACAAATAACTGAAAGAATATAAATGAACAAATAATTCAAACCATAAGGACACAGACCTCTTGGACTACACGAATGACTCGTGGCAGGGTAAGCCCATATTTGTTGCCTCAAACAATCTGACAACAGAAGACCATGTTCCTTCGCCTCCACCTTCAATGGTTTCGCTGGAGAGTCTGTCGCAGCCATGGATAAAAAGGAGGATGATGAACCCCTATTTTTCCCGACGGTCTCAAATATATCACTTTAACCGCCAGTGGTCTTCACTTCAGAATCGGCTACAGGAATCCCTAGCTTTTTTCCTTCACCAACAACAGTAGAGGGGTTTTTCACCTTAGGAATATTTTTCTCACCAAAAGCTTCAGCTACCAGTGAAACTTTGTTTCCCTTAGATATTGATTCTTCCTTCCTCAAACAAACCCTCCCAGATCTTGGGGACCTACAGGAAAAAGGATGGTCTGACCCTCTCCTTACGCTTAGCTCCCATCCAACAACAGAACTGCGTCCCTCAGAAGGGGACTTCAACATTGAAGGCTTCAACAATTCCATTCTGAAGACAGTTGAGATCCCTGAAACCCTACCAAGATCTGGCTCAGACACCAGCCTCATCCCTTCAATGGAAATTTCTCTGAAAGAAGAGGGTAAAAGAGGAAGCTTGGGATAAAAAAGACAAACAAATGTTTGGCCCCAAGTGGTGGAACCCTAAATCTCATCTGCAGTGTTAAAGTTTCTATACAAGAAGTATAATATATGGTGGATTTGGTCGTTGTGGGGAAGATTAGGGGAAGGAACCCTAATCATGATGAAATGAAGGTTTGGGTGCAAATGAACTGGATGGGGCAGATTCCAACAACGCCAAAGGTAAATGTCTTATCAAAGGGCTAGTTTAGCTTCACTTTCAGCAATAAACAAGAAGCAGAGCAAATTATGAGCCAAAATTAGTTTTTCGGTACGGTTCCCATCATGTTTAAAAAAAGACACCATTGTTTGATGCTGACAGTGAGAGAATGGAAAAAATTATGGTTTGGGTACATTTGTCGAGTCTTCCACTGGAATTCTGGAACCTAGCCTCTCTGAAAGATCTGAGAAATGCAATTGGGGCCTTCTTGGAATCATATTTATCCTATTTAAAAACCCATCAGAAATAAGTGGCATGAATACTAGTATCTTTGAATATCATAACAGAGCTCAGGGAACACTTAAACCTAATACAAGCCTCTGTAACCCATCAACAAATCCTGGATTATGAGGGTTTTCCCTTCATATGTCATCAGTGCCATAAGGTAGGACATTTGGAAAAGAAATGTCTTTTTGCCCCTCCCCCAATCTTCGATCGAAAGAGGATATTCTCCAAGGAAAATGAGCCACAAGTCACAGGGATAACAGTGGCAGGAACTTCAGTATCTGGGCCAACTCAACCCCGAAACTCCCTAGAAGAAAAGGCAGTGCTTTTTTCTGAATAGGTCACTCCACATCTCTCGAGTATGTCTCGTGTTCTTTCATTAAAAGAGCAGTTAAATGTTTTGAACTTGAATTATTCAACACCTTCTCATTCTTTCATTCATGTCATGGAAAACCCCCCTGTTCCACAAGAAAAACCTTATCCTTCCCCCTCTCAAGAACTTTTCCCCCCTTCTCCCTCATAGGAGCTTCCTGCTTATTCTCAGCCGACCCCCCTCACTTGGTCGACTCACCTCAGCTTCAGAATTCCCCTGCTCTCCCTCTTGTTACCACCTCCCCAATCAAATTCCACCTCCTATCAAGGGACATACATGCACGAACTATCCCTTCACCTCCCCCTCTTAGTTTAGGCACAAACCCTATTCTCTCAACTAGGGACAAGACAAACCCTCTTTTCTCCCCTTTGCACAGCAAAAAGCTCTTTGAGATCAAGCAAATGGTAATCAGAAAACTCTTTTGGGGCACTTAGAGCAGTGCAGGACCTTGGAGGGGGTCCCAAATAAAACTTATCTCCCTCGACTACAAGGGTCTGGAAAGTGCCTGAAAAAAACTTGCCTTAAAAAGGACGATACAGGTCCAAAATCCATATATCATTCTTCTACAGGAAACCCCGGGTTCAGAAGCTGAGGTTTCTTCTTGTTTATCTTCTATTTCAAGCAACTTCTCTTTCTTGGCCTAGAGTGCAAAAGGACTCTCGAGTGGCCTAGAAATAGGATGGAACCCATCCACCCTACGTTGTGTAAACTCTTGGGGAGCCTCTATTGGCATGGGACTGGAACTCTTCTAAGCAGAAGCAAACCTACTTCTAAATTGCATAAACATCTATGGGCCATACAACAACAGAGTGGCAATATGGGAATCAGTTCAGGCCTCCCGGTTCTTAAAAGGATATAATGTGGAAATTGGCAGTGATTTGAACTTCACCCTTTGAGTCCATGAGATATGGGACCGAAAGCAAGAATGATCTCTTTAGCCACTTTCTTTAAAAATATCCTCCACAATCTTAAGTTGGTGGATCCAGAACCACAAAAAATCAAGCCAACCCGAACAAACAAAAGATCTACGGAAGATCGAATTGCAAAAAGACTAGACAGATTTCTTCTAGGTGAAAGTATAATTAAAAAAGACCTGATGTTTAAGCAATGGGTTGACTCAAGAGTCGACTCAGACCATATGCCCATCTGCATGGAAATTTTGAGAAACCCTAAAAAACCAGCCAACCCCTTCAAATTATGTGCAGCTTGGCTAAAACATGTAGAAGTCCTTAGGCTCATTCACTCCAACTGGATTCCTTATGTAGCAAAGTATGGATCACATGTTGCTACTCACTTTGTGCAAAACCTAGCTTAAATTAAACGTCTCTTGAAGGATTGGGATAAGAACAAAAAAATCCAAGATGATCAAGCCCTTATTTAGATTGAGACAGATTTGGCTAAAATCCACATCTCAGAAGGGGGGGTTTCTCCACACAAGAGGTAAAGGAAAGATTGATCTCTCTAGAATCTAGCATAAGGAATATTCTGTAGGAAAGAGAAAATTTGGAGAATAAAGAGTGGAGCCATTTGAATGACCTATGGAGATGACAACAAAAAATTATTTCAAGCTTATGCCAAGGAAAGGAAACAACAGAATACAATATGGGAATTAAGGAACTCAAATGACGAACAAGTATCCACTTTCGAAGGAATGGTTGATATTGGAAAATATTACTTTGAAAACCTCTTCAAATCAGATCAATAGGCCACTATTGCAGAATTTATCCAAACCTCACTTTTCTTCTCCAAAAGAATCAGAGAAGAAGATAATGCAGACTTGATGGAAGAAATCTCAGAAGAACTGAGAACCATCCTTCACAGCTTTGAGAAAGACAAAATCCCCGACCCAGATGGGTGGACCATTGAATTTTTCTTGGCAGCCTATGACACAATCGGTCATTTGATAGAAGAGTCCCATGTAAATGGACATGTACACCCTCCCCTCAACTCAACTTTCTTTGCTCTTATTCCTAAGAAAGACAACATGGTCAACTTAGAAGACTTCAGACCTATTTCCCTCTACAACATCACTTACAAAGTGATAGCAAAAGTGATTGCTCAGTGGCTAAAGAAGGTTCTCTCAAAAATCATCTCTCATGAAGAGTTCGATTTTCTTGAAGACAGGAAAATTCATGAAGCAATAGGTGTGGCTCAGGAAAGAATGCACACTGTAAAGTCAAAAAATCAAGAAGAGCAATTCTTAAAATTAACCTTTAAAATATTTTGACAGAGAAAGCTGGATCTACCTAAGGCTTCTGCTTACTCATCTGGGCTTCAACTACTCCATTATAAAATGGATATTTTCATGTATCTCTAAAGAAAAAATTATAGTTCTCATAAATGGCTCAGCCTCCTCTTTCTTCCACTCAGAGAGAGGACTCAAACAGGGTTTCCCTCTCTCCCCTCTCTTAATCTTGCTGATAGTAGAAGGTCTGACCAGAGCCAACATGGATGCAAAGAGAAGAGGTCATCTTGAAGGGATAAAGGCTAGCCACAAATCTAAATATTACCCACCTTCTGTTTGTGGATGATATCCTACTTTTCTGCAATGGTACCATCCGAGAGGTAAAAAAAAATTTAGCAATTCTACAGACTTTCTGCAAAGCCACAAGGATGATCCTAAGTGAGCAGAAGTCCTCTCTCACCACTTTCAATCTGGATGAAAACATTGTAAGGAGGATATTGACCCTTTTCCCTTTCCTGGGAACACCTTTAGATGACGAGATGAAGTATCTACGTTTCAGGCTTAAACCAAATTGCTACAAAAAGAAGACTGGAACTGGCTAGTGGCAAAACTGGAACAAAGGGTAAACAATTGGTGCAACAGATGGCTCTCGAGAGCAAGAAGATTAGTTCTTGTAAAATATGTCCTTGAAGCAATCCCAGTCTATTGGATGTCTTTCGCTTGGATCCTAAAATCTATTCTGGAAAAGTATCAGAAAATTTGCTCAAAATTTCTTTGGATAGGAAAGAAGGAACAAATGGTTCTCCCATGGGTAAAATGGGACCAAATAGAAAGACCTAAATCACTAGGAGGATGGGGGCTAAAGAACACTGACCTCTTTGCCAAAGCTTTGGCAGCAAAAGTAGGGTGGAGGCATCCTTTGGACGAAGGTGGTCTACCACAAGTACATAAGCCTAGTACCCTTGTGGGAATGGATCAGAAATTCAGCCTTCAACCCCTCAAGGTCAAGCTCAATCATATCGAAGGAAATTTGCAATGTTTTCGCCCTAATTCAAAATGGGCTTTCATGGAAAGTTTGGAATGGGTCAAATGTAAGAATATCAGCTAATCCTTGGCCAAAAAGTCAACTCAACCATCATTTACCCCTCCAGCTAGTCCATCTCCTTCAGCAAAATGGCCTCTTCCACCAAAACCAGATTGCAAGCCCTGCATCTACCAACCTATGGCAACAGGGGTGGATGGGATGTAGAGAATTGGGGATCCCCCCTGGTGGAATCAATACTGGAACAGGTACATCACAACCCCCTGAAACTCCCACATCAAACTCACAGACAAAGAAGATGAGTTGGTCTGGGAACATGCTGTTCATGGAACTTACACCCCGAAAACTAGATATCAGCAGCTTTGCCTCACCACTTTCCAAACTGAACCTAAATGGTGGCTGCCAGGGATTTTGAAACTTAAATGCCCTCTAAAAGTGAAAGTGCTCATGTGGTGCAATCTGGATAACAAAACCCCGACCTGGGACATAATGAAGAAAAGATCCTTAGAGGGACCAGGCTGGTGCACTCTATGCAAAAACAATGAAAAATCTGTCAATCATCTTTTCCTTAATTTCCTTTTTTCATCCTAGGTGTGGTATCATTCGCAATCAATGTTAAATCAAAGATTCAACTGGACTGGACCGCCTCTTGAAGACGCTTGGAAATCCTGGCTCAACACTCCTCAGCTAGCCCATTTAAAAGCACTTCCACTTATTCACAAATGGCGGGGTTGGATAGCTCAAAATCAGGCAATTTTCCAAGATAAAGCTTCTTCACAAGAAATTACAGCAAAACAAGGGCTGGACATCCTATCCTAATTTCCACAAACAAAGGATGCTACTTCGGTAAGAATCATCACATAAGAACATGTAGATCACCATATTCCCTGGGATTTATTTGATGTAGCCTCTCAGAATCACACTTGTGGCGGAGGCATCATTCTCCATCTAAACCAAAATCACCACTTCCAGATCCAAATGGGTCTTGGAGCAGGGACAAACAACTATGCAGAGCTTATGGCACTTAAACTTCTCCTCCATTTTTCCCTAGAAAAAGGTTGCATAAACCTTCAAATCTTTGGAGACTCACTCATCATTATAATTTGGGTGAACAAAGTTCAACATTGTAGAAATATTGCACTCACTACTCTTTATGATGAAGTAAATACACTTTGGACAAATTTTGATCACATTTCATGTCACCATGTCTACAGGGAAAGGAATGCAATAGTTGATCGTCTCTCAAAAGAAGGGGTAAAGATGGCACAGGGAACCTGGAGATTTTTTGAAAATAAGGAAGGGGAAGTGTACGAGTTCTACCACGAACCTTTTGCAGAAAACCTTCCTGCAAGACTGGAAAACTGAACATGATGATCTCTCCACTCTCTTTTTGGAAGTAACAAGACAACGCTCTTTCTTGCTACATACACAGCTCTGACTTTTGCATAAGCTCACAAGAATTATTTCTCTGGCTAATTCACATCCCAGTTTTTTGCTCAGATAAAAGATTTCCAGGTCTTTAGGCCTGAAGTTTTTTGGAAACAATAGATCTAGTTTACGCCTGTCTAACCAGCGATATGCAAATGGATACAAATCATGTAAAGACTCTTTTTTGAACTGATATAAATATCAGCTTTTTTTCTTTGGGAAAAAAATGTAAACTATAAGAATGTGGACACAATATTATAACGAAGTTCATCCCTAATGGACTACGTCTCTGGGTCCAAATTCAATGAGGATCGATCTTATTAGTCTTCAAAATTCTTGAATGGGTGCAAAATACCTTCTTCACAACTGCTACAAAGAGACTTAGGATTCAACAATGAATTCCTCTCACTCTCCAAAATCTCCCAATAGTGGCTAAAAATCCTTTTACAAAATGAGCAAGGCTTACAAATCCTTCAAAGGCACTTTGACATCATATCACAAAAACTTCAATGTGTTTTCCAATGCCTACCCATGGAAAATTACATTGTTTATATAGCCCAAAATTTCATAACTTATCCCCAAATACAAGGGGATTTACACATGTTTGATCCCAAAATTAATGGGATAAAGATCCTTTTAAAAAAGGAGAAAATATGGCCAAATCTCCCTAAATATACATTTTTATTTAAACACAATAAACAAAATCCAAAAAAATATAATATATATGGTAGACAAAACCATATAATAATGAATTTGTTTTAATATTGGGTCGAAAGGGAGCATGCCCATATTGGAATAAAATCCGACCAAAGGTAATATATAAAAATATTATAGTTTAATTCCCTTAACAAGCGGAGTTTTTGGTGCAATGGTAAGGAGCATTGACATTGGGGGAGGAGGTCACGGGTTCAAACCTGTAGACCTCTCCCCATATCATGATCTCCCCATATCATGATTTTACCATTGACAAGAGCTTGGTCCACCAGGACTTACCCCCTTTTTCAAAACATAGCACATTTCAAATTAAAATAGGAGTGGTAGGTTTTTGTTGACATATAATATGTGTTTTTGTTTGTTGTTGGACCATTGACAAGGGCTTGGTCCACCACGACCTGCCCCCTTTTTCAAAACACAGCATGTTTTAAATTAAAAAAGAAGTGGCCCTCTATAAGGGTTATAAGGGTAAGAAACAATGGGTGGAGATATGTGGACAATGTAGAGACTCTAGTGGAGGATAGGTTGACAATGCAAAACATAACACATTTCAAATTAAAACAGAAGTGGCCCTCTATAAGGGTAAGAAACAATGGGTGGAGATATGTGGACAATGCAGAGACTCTAGTGGAAGATAGGTTGACAATGCAAAACATAGCACATTTCAAATTAAAACAGAAGTGGCCCTCTATAAGGGTAAGAAACAATGGGTGGAGATATGTGGACAATGCAAAGACTCTAGTGGAGGATAGGTTGGGGATTTGATCCTTCTCGACTCCAAATTTTTTGGTAACCAAACTAACAAAGTGTCAATAGGGATGCCATATGGCAGGTCCTAATTAGTCCACATGGATACCGACCCTGCCACTTCGATTGCCACATGAGATGAAAGCTCAACATCTGATTACCACTAGACTGCCAACTCAGCATTGTACCATCACTAGTTTTCCACGTCATCTCCATACACGCCACGTGTCATCCTTACAGTGGTGGCACGTGGCACCCCTTTTTGCCCACCTTTACATGTTTTGCCAAAAGTTCAAAACTGAATAACTTTCACGTTCGGAGTCTGTTTTATACGAAAGAAAAATTGACAGAAATCTCTAGTCGAGCTCTACACAATTACAAGCTTATGTTTGCAATTTGAAGAATTTAATTTTGATCGATCTTAGGGAAACTCCTACATCATACTTATATTGTTTGAGTTATTTTTTCTGTTAAGTATGTGAGAAAGTATTTGTAACCTGTCATGTGCCTAGAGTCACCACTATCTACCAAACAGGTATCACTATTTTTGTAATCGTGCCTATAGGAGCTAAGATATGACGATACTTGTCATCAAGTTTTGTCTGCTACTGTGGTGAATCAAAAATAGTTGTTCGGGTATGTTGATTTTCCTTTCTTTTCTTCTGAGAACACAAGAAGGAATAATGACCAAGTTTCTGACAACAAAAACATTTGAAATTTGTAAGATCCTTGTTTTAAACCGATGCTTGATTTCCTTCATTCTTTAAATTTTTCCTAGATAATATTGTGAAATTGGAATTGTACACCATCTTAACAAATCTGAAAATCTGATCCAAAAACCCAATGCACAAAAATTAGGTCAAATTTGAAACTGGTCAAAATTGAAATATGACTTCGCAGCTAGATGTGCCCTCCTTAAGTGACCTCTAGAACATTAAGAGCAAGCCAAACCTTAGGTTAAAAGTGTCCAAACCTGGAATTTCTAGTTCCCACTTAGGGTAAAAAGGTGCTAGATAGTTGTCTTTCACAACTGCTCTGATACCATGTTGAATTTTAATCCAATTTTAAATTCTTGACAATCATTTCACAATGATTCTTCAAGCACTTATTTCTTCCCACAATTTCATTGAATTATTGCACATAGAAAATATCAACTTTAAATTGCAACAGAAACAAGGATCATAGAAGGATTGCCATGCACAAGAGACATAAATATTTTACCTTGGGAAACCCAATAGGGAGAAAATCCAACAAATTTTTATCGGAATAAATCAATCAAATTCAAGTACAATATTATTCATGAACATGAACCCTATCAGAAGAGAGGTTTGCCCTCATTCAAAAGAAACCCTGGCAAAGGTTGCAAATCTTCCAAGACAATAATAATCCCAAAAATTACTCCTTTGACTTCTTGTTATGCTTGCCTGAAATTGCGCACTTGGAGAGATAGAAGGTGCATGTTGCGAGTGTGTAAAATGAAACATGTGAGCATTGTATTTATATTCTTCTGCTCACATAAAATTTCCTCAATTGGGACAACTTGTACAATTTCATTAAGGCCGACTTGTTAGTTTTGATCTTTATCTTTTATTTATCTTTAAGATGACTTGTCTTCTTGTCTTCATTTTCTTCCAAGACTTCTTCAATGGTTTGTCTTAACTTATTGGTTATTTATTCATCATAGAAAATTTATCCTCGTTGATGTTCATGTCCTCACATGCATATTGAATTGACCTATAGAGCTCTAATGTTGATTGACGATACTCTAAGAAGTCTCGGACACTTCTTAGATCCAATGTCAAATTCAACATTAGATTATACTTTGTTTATTCCACAAGGGAATGAGATTTCCTATCACGTATACAAGTTAACTCACTCTAATAATAATAGATCACTCCATCACGGAGCACTCCCACATAGGGTATGCAATGTGACCACTAACCTTTCTTCACTTTTAGTCAATACACATGACTAATCAAATCTAAGCACCTTGAGCCTCATACACATAGTCAATACACATGGCTAATCAGGGGTACGCAAGGTCCATCCTCATCTAGCCATTGGTCAATACACATGACCCCTATGGAAGCACTTGGCTGAGTAACTTCCTCGGGAAGGCATGATTCCTTTCCCTTCCACTGTCTTCTGCTTCTCCTGAACTTCATGAAGGACATAGTATTCAAATTCCATAGCATCCATTTGTATTTCTACTTACAGCAGCGGATTCACAAGCTCATGGGTGGTCAGAGATTACTCCTTCAGTTGGGATTTGGTGGAAACCTCATGTTCCTTTTGGACAACTGTAGTTTCGTGGACAAATTCCTCAAGCTGCTCCAACTTGTCATTGGTATCCTCCCGATGGTGTCACCATTTTCATTTTTGAGGCTTCAGGGCTTCCTTCAAGTGTCACAAATTTCTTCCCATGGTTTCCCTCGCATGTTCCAGGAAGCAGTCATGGATTTCCTCGCTAGATTCCATAATGTCCAGAGGAGAGTGAAGTTTTATGAACACAAGTCAACCTTCAACAAATAGTCTGCCTTTTTCGAGCTTAGAGAGGAAATTCAATGCACAAGATGAAAGAATACTCGGATGTTCAAAATTTATCAACGCGAGACCAAGCACTAGGGTCATGTGGCCCGATTGTAATATCTTAAGAGTCGTTAATATAATCCCCACCATCTCTGAGCATGGTGTGAAAAATACTCCAAGGATAATGCTCTCCCTCCATCCGTATATGTTCTGCAATTAGGAGGTGAGGGCTCGCACGCGCCTCCTTTAAACCACATTGTATGTCCATCCTAGCACCATCCCATCGCCACGTGCCACTATACATTCTACCATGCAATTGACACTTAGCATGAGGAGGTTCGAGTACCATTAGGGGAGAGGGTCCACATGGTCGCCTAGAACAAGAATTCCAGGATTAAGAGCAACTGCCCTGTTGGAAGCGAAGTCAGCCTCGATATTGTTCTAATAGAGGACATGGAAGAAAAAAAGAAGCTGGAATTTGGAGGCAAGATTCTGAATTCTAGAAACAATTTCCTTGAATCGAAATTCTTTCGGGAGCGATTTGGAAATCATAAGAGAAATGAGGATTCGAGAGTATGTGATGACCTGGACTTGAATAATTCCTTTTATTTTTAGTTGTTTTAGACCCTGCAGAAGCATAAGAGATTCGGCTTGATTGTTTGTTGCTTTTCCAAGCCCCCAAGAATACTTTAGTTCAATAATTCCATCGGGACAAGTGATAGTCCCTCCCCCTCCTGTCGCACCTGGGTTCCCTTTAGCCTCGCCACCAAAGGAAAGACTAAAGAGAGGAGAATCATGTTTCCATTGGATGAACTGCTTCCATTCAGTTCTTATTTTCCAATCAACTAATTGGATAGGGTCTCCTGGATCCATGAAGGTGATGCCAAACTGATGAGCCCATGCTTGTTCTTTGGAAGATAAGGGGGGAATTATTGCAATGGACTTAGCCTACAATAATTCTTTAAGGAGAGATTTATCCATGTGATAACTTGGGAAAAAATGGTGGCTTTGTTTCTAAAGATCCTGGTGTTTCTTTCAAGCCATATTTTCCAGAGGATGAACTTAGGAATTGTCAGGCAAGCAGATTTAAACCAATTTTTTTTCAAGAGGGGGTGTGGAGATAGAGTACCCCATTTGGAGAGAAGGGCCGAAGTATTTTCCAGAATTCACACATTATCCCATCATACTAAAATTGATTTCCATATTCCTTAGCATAGGGGTTGTTTAAGAATATGTGATTAACAGTTTCTTCTTTATGGAGACAAATGACGCATCTTGAGGGGCCTACAAATCCGTTTTTGCATAAATTCTTGTTGGTGAGGATGCTTTGATGGCCCAAGTTCCATATGAATATGTCTATTTTGGGGAGACTTTTAATATTTCAGATTCCATTCCAAAGAGCAGGGTCAACAGGAGTTGTTGGTATCGCTTTTAGAACCTTGTAACCAACAGCCACTGAGTAGAGAACCGAACCTTCCCCCCATCCTCTAGAATATTTTTTATGACAAAGTGGGGATTTTCCTTTTAGTGAAGAGAGGAAGCGGTCCCCGACCGATCGTAGAGGGTCTGAGGGTTCCAATTGCTTCCAACCATCCCAGGAGCCATCATAAGAATCCCAGAATGAAAGATCCCATAGCGTCCTAACTCCTTGATAGTCCATCCAGTTTTTTAGCGGGGCTATGTCCACCAAACTAGATAATGGATCGCTATCCATGATGATCCAACCAACAATTTGATGAATATGGTTGTCTATGATTGTCATTGATGACAACAGTAATGAAAAACGTGAAGTGTGATGACACAACATGAAGCCAAAGCAAGCAAGGAAGCAAGTGTGTGGATGGCAGGAGATGACAAAGCACAAGGATATTGGATGTGGGTATTAAAGCCATTGAAATACCTAATGAGTCAAATGACCCATACTGTGGTCATTTGAAGATGACTTGAAAAGGCATAAGACAATGACATGAAGGATGGGGACTTGAAGAAGAGGACATGGCAAAGATCAAGCAAAGCTTGACAAGATGACAAAGGCACGCAAACAAAGACTAAATTGGTACATGAAGACATGGCAAAATCACACACATGGTTGCTTGTTGATCTAGTGCCCACAAGCTAAGTGGAGGTATCTTGATGATGTTTTGGAAGCCCATGCCCATGTGGATGTCCTGAGAAGCCCACGCGCATGAAGATGAAACCCTTGAACAACATATTGAAGCCTTTGATGTATGATGGAATGATGTTGGAGTGGGTGATGTGATTGAATACATAATTCAAAACGATAAGTATTTGTCTCCTAACCACAAGTCGGCTCAACAAGAATTCAATTAAAAATAAAAATGAATAAATTACATCCTACATATCGGCATAGAAATTAATAAGAAATGAGTATAAATACCCAACAAAGTATCTCCAAAAATAACAAATTGGAAAATAGCAGAAAGAGCTCATAGCTGTGATTTTTGTCTGAGATTTTTCGGGCTTGCTTGACTGAGGATTTTCGGGACTGAGGAATCTTGTCTAAAATTCATGACTGTGGATCTTCGGATGGTTTTAGGGCTCCATCAAATCGAAAACAACAGTAGTAATAGCAGCAGCAGTAACAACAATCAGCAACTGGAGGATATCTTTCTGAATTTCGGCAGCTACAGGAAATATGAATAATGCAAGAAACAACATGTATGAAATTTAGTGGACAGTAATGACAATACAACAACAAGGAATAAATAATTCTGTGTATGAGAAAACTTAGAAGATCTGAGCCTTGGGGAGTTTTTTAAATCTAATATATTTTTGGTACAAGTCTGAGTTTTTCTTTTCTCTCTGATTTCGTGTGTGTACTGAAGTCTCAAGAAACAATAAGATGAATTGATTCTTGAAGGACTTATACATCAGTAAAAGAATACTCTCTTATACTGAACTATGGCGTTACATGCTATACACAAAAAAATTTGCAACACAGTAAAGCTCAAATTGCAGGCTCAATATAAAGGTATGATGTATGTGGAGTAGGTGTATATAAGCAGTCTTATAGAGAAACATACCTTTGGCATGATGACACATCACATAACATAAACAAGAAACTCTAGATGACTGACAGATATTGACAAGTCATTGGACAAGTGATGCAGGAGCATCCAGCTCAAAGTTCATTGACTAATGAATTAGCTTAGCATCCAGCTCGAAGTTCATTTACTAATGAGTCAGCTTGCCTTGTAATCAAGTTCTATATGGATAGGGTTCGATGACAAGTAGATAGAATTAGTTTTAAATTTGTAATAAGTGGCAATTTTTCCTTTTTACTCCTTGATCCCTGCGTGGATTTCTCAAGGATTGGTTTTTTTCGATAGGGTTTTCTTTTATTAGGTTCTGAAGTCCAACTTAGTCGGATCTGACAGGTTTTATGAGTGTTATAAATTAATTTGAGTGTAATATGTCTAGGAGGAGAAGGGGGGGCAGAAGGAAAAGGAAAAAGGAGTGAAATATGAGAGAATAAAGAGTGTGCACATAAGCAGTGAATAAGTTGAATTCTCTGTGTTTGAAATTCTGATCAAGTTGAATAAAGCACAGAGGATTACATTCCGTGTGTGTTTTTATGGATTCCTAGTTTTATGTAAATCTGTAGAGATATGAATTCATCTGGCGTTCACTCCATATAATTCTGTGTATAAATTCTTTAGTTTTCGAATTGCAGAGAAAGTGATCCTTTCAGTGATCAATTTGGCGAGTTACAAAGAAAGATCTCAGAGAAGATCGAACGGCGAAGAAAGATCGCAACAGAAACCAATGGCTACAATATGTTCCACATCTGGAGACAGATCAATGATTGAGAACTAACCCACAAGAATCGACGATGTGAAAGACTTCGAAATCAGGAAATCAGGAAAAATGGAAATTGTGGGAACTCGGTTTCAATCAGTCAAGTTCCGCAACTCGCATGAGGGATAAACTGTTGCGGCCGCAATTAATTGCAAAATTTCAGTTAAAAAAATAAAAGTTGTAAAGCTGCATCCTGCAATCCATAATGTTGCGGAAAAGGAGTTGCGGGAAACGTCTTGCAGAACGACGTTTGCGGAAAAGATGAGTTGCAGAAAGGTGGAGATTGCAGAAGAACGTTCTTGCAGAAGGGAAAGATACTTGAGTTAAAGTTTGTGGAAAGAAGATTTCAATCAGGAATTCAGCCTATCAGTTGAAGTCTTGGATCTAGTTGGTCTTTGAGGCCATCAATTGTGGTATCAAAGCAGGACAAAGATTCTGCGTAGTAGCTCAGTTGATTAGTTGAGTCTGTGAAGAAAGATGTCGCCAAGAAGGGGATGCATACATGGAGTTCCTATAGGACGTGGTCGAGGAAGACAACCTGCAGAAACAAAATTGGAAAGAAACATGAGAATACTGGAAGAAAGGTTAGAAGCTATGGAAAGAAAGAACCATTCAAACAATTTAGATGATAGTGTGTTGCTGCCGCAACTTTTCCTCCTCGATTTTTCACTTAAACTCTGGGACCCCTCCTCATCATTTTGCTTGGATTGATTGTTAAAGGCTTGGCCCCTCGAACATATCTGTTCGTCTTGAAGTTGAATACCCGCTATTTTGTCTGCCTCGTTCAGTTTAGTTCGGGTCGTGTGGTCTGTTTAATACTCATAGAACATGAAAATGTTGCCTTAGCAAAGAAAAAATGTTTTTGGCTGTAATTGATCCTTAACACTGTTGGTTTTCACTTTGGATCGGACCTCTTTTAGAAGATGTTGAACCTCAACTCACCCGCCGTTGCGGCTCCCGGATCAAACTTCCGCCCGATTGGAGTTTCGTCTGACGCCCGATTCGTTTGTTTCGATCGCTTGCTCCTAAGTTTCTGATTGCCCGCCATTGCGACCGGGAGGATAGAGTCAGCTCCCGATTAGAGTTTCACCCGATGTCCGATTCACTGCTCTTTTCTCCCACCCGCGTCACTCAGCCTTTGCATCATCCGCCGTTGTGGGTGGTAGAGAAATCTAGCCTCCGATACCCTCCTCTCCGGCGTCCGGTTGCCTTTATCGCTCGTGTTGTCACTTACCTGGTTCTTATGCTCCTCCGCTGTTGCGGCTCCTGAAGCCTTTCCCCATCCGATGCAGAAGTCTATTCCCGCCCGATCCAAGTATCACCCGACCGCCGATTTAGTGTTGCCGTGAGTTCTCGCCCGGATGAACCAGGCTAGACCCTTGTGAATTTATTATTATGGTTAGAAATTTTCAATGCCCAATATCTCAGTTTAGTGGATAATACACCAATCTTTTCTGCAGGGAGAATTCCATAGATCGTTGAAGCAATTCGGAGCGAGAAAAGGACAAAACAAACAAATGACAGAGACAACGAGGAGGCAGTTTCAGCAGTTACGGTCAGAAGGTAAACGCCTATGGAAAATGATTGGGAGAACGCAACGACCAGAGAAGAAACTGAATCGTCAAGGACGCTAAAAGGTCACATGCTGAGGGCAGCCCAGAAGGTAGGAGTTGTAGTTTAAATAAGGGGAAGCCTGACTGAACAGAGGCTTTTTCCCTGGAAAAAATTGTAATGTTTGCTTGTAAGAGGAACTACTTCGTTTTGCAAAAGGAAACTGCAAATTTACCTGGTTGGAGAAAGCGAAATGGAATGTATCAATGCGTTTCAATGAATGATGTTGAAAAGGAACTATTTCGTTTTCAGCTGCTTTTCATTTACTGTGAGAATGTTTAATTTCCTGAACCTACGTTCTTATTGAATGTTCTTTGGTATTTTCATGATCTTTCCATGTGAGTAATATTGGTATTCATACAGCAATTGGCTACCTAGTTGTTAAATATTTGTGATTGTCCATGTGCTTGAAAGGAGTATCAGCTAACTATAACCTTTCTTACTGCATGTGCAAAAAATGAATTACTCGCTTAAAATTGATGGCTTGCTCCATAGGGATAGATTAGATAAGTAGTTTGTTTCTCATTGTATATGATTTGGTTGCCTGCGGGTCTAAGACGAGAGGTAAGAACCTGCGCATCACATCGTGACCGCCCTTTGCAATCTAATTACCTTGCATTTAGTTAGGCACGTGCATTTCATCTCTTAAGTTAAAATACAAAAACTCGGTGGACCGGGCCGCAACCGGTAAAACTTTGTTTTTGTTACTTGACTCGCGGTAGCCGGACCGTAAGCCAGATGGATTCCCTATTCCAAACAATCAACGTGCTAGTTGGGAACGTTGATTGGGGAGAATCCCTTTCTGTTGTCGCCTGTGAATTTCCAGGCCTCAACATAGTGATAAAGAAGCAGAATCTGAATCCTTCGAGGAAGAAGAGAAGATCATGATGAAGTTAAAATCTTGAAGATGTTGATGAAAACCAGTGGCAGACCAAGAATAGAAGTACCTATGTATTCAGGTAACTTAAATGTTGAAGAACTTATGGATTGGATTAATGCTATGAGTAAATACTTTGATTTTGAAGAGATAGAAGACAAGAAGAAAGTAATACATGCATCTACTAGATTGAAGGGACATGAAGCTATCTGGTGGGATGAGCTCCAGATCCATCGAGAAAGAAGAGGTAAGAAAAAAATTAACTCTTGGGATAAGATGATGTATAAGATTAAAAGCCAATTTATGCCTAAGGACTATTAGTTAAATCTTCTTAGACAATTACATAACCTTAGACAGAAGGCTATGACAATAAAAGAATATACATAAGAGTTATTTAGACTAAATATTAGATCTAGACACACAAAGGGAGGTCTAGAAAGAGTAGCTAGGTATATCAATGGGTTGAGATATGATATACATGATGAACTCAATCTATTAAATTTGAAAATTGTAGAAGATGCATATTAAGTATCTTTAAAGGTAGAAGAGAAATTGCTAAGAAAGCAAAACCAGGGAAACAGAGGAAACAAAATGGTAAGAGGCAGAGGTGTTCCAAACAGAGGAGGTAGAACTTATAAAGATGAAGCTGAAAGTTCTAGAAGTAGAATTCAATCATTCCATAGAGGAGGATTCAGAGGAGGTAGAGGAAGAGGTAGAAATAGAGAAGTAAGATGTTATACTTGTGGAGAGATTGGACATATGTCTTGGGATTGTCCAAGAAATAAATCTATAGGTCAGAGAAATGTGAATGTTACAGAGGCTCAGGAAGAATCAAAAGAAGAAACAAAGGTGAATGATCCTCCAAAGGATGGAGAGGCTCTTATGTTGAAGAGAGTCTTAGTGAAGACAAAGAAACAGGTACATGAACTAGTTCAAAGGAAAAGTATGTTCAAAACAAGGTGTAAGTCACAAGGTAAGTGTTGTAAAATGATTATTGATAGTGGCAGTATTGATAATTTGGTTTCCACAGAGATGGTAGAGAAGCTGTGATTGAAGAGGATGAAGCATCCCATTCCTTACAAAGTGTCCTGGTTGCAGAAAGAACATCAGCTCTAGGTGAATGAGCAGTGTAATGTGGAGTTCCATATTGGTACTTACAAGGATGAAATATTGTGTGACATAATTCCTATGGATGTGTGCCATATACACTTAGGGAGGTCATGGCAGTATGATAGGAAATTTTTTCGTGATGGTAGGAAGAATACTTATTCTCTAGAGAAAGATGGGAAGAGACATACCTTTTCACCCTTGGAAGATGAAACAATCCAAGGAAGTTCAGGATCAAGCATTCTGCTGATGTCTGGAAAAGAATTGTTACAAGAAGTTCAGAAATAAAAGGATCTACATTTTTCTCGTATTGGTAAGCCAAAGGTAATTTTAAATTCTAGAAATTTAGATGATTTTCGAGATGAAGTTAAAACTTTGCTTGATGAGTATGCCGACATTATTGTGGATGAATTTCCAAATGAATTACCTCCTGTAAGAAGTATTAGTCATCACATTGACTAAATACATGGTGCAAGTTTATCTAACAAAGAAGCACACACATTAACCCCTCTAGAAAATGAAGAAATCAAACAACAAGTACAAGAGCTGTAGGAGAAGGGATTGGTGAAAGAGAGCTTGAGTCCTTCTGTCGTACCCACTGTGCTAAGTCCAAATAAAGATGGTGGGTAGAGAATGTGTACTGAATCTAGGGAAATCAACAAGATCACTATCAGAGAAGAGAAATTAAGGTGCCTTAAGTTGGTGTTGAGGACTTTGCAGAAGGAGAAACTGTTGATAAATTTGAAGAAGTGTAGCTTCCTGAAAAAAAAGAATAGGTCTACTTGGGATTCGTGGTTTCAGAAGAAGGTATGAAAATGGATTATGATAAAGTGCAAGCAATTTTAAATTAGCCAGTTCTGAGGAATGCTTATGAGGTAACAAGTTTTCGTGGACTTGCTAGTTTTTATAGGAATTTCATTAAGAATTTCAGTTAGATTTGTGCACCTTTAATAGATACTTTCAGAGGAAGTAAACAACCTTTCCAATGGACTGAAGCAGCTGATAGAACTTTTAAATTATTGAAGAAGAAAATAACTGAGAATCCTATTTTGGCTTTGCCCAGTTTTGATAAAGTGTTTCAAGTGGAGACAGATGCCAGTGGAGCAGTAGTGGGAGCAGTTTTAAGTCAAGAACAGAGGCCAGTGGCATATTTCAGTGAAAAGTTGAATGAAGCTAAACAAAAGTACTCTTCGTATGATAAAGAATTATATGTTATTGTGCAAGCTCTTAAAAAGTGGAGACATTATTTAATTCCTGGGGAATTTGTTTTGTATTCTGACAATCATGCTTTGTAGTTCATCAACAACCAGCCTAAATTAAATAAGAGGCATGCTAAATGGGTAGAATTTTTGAAGAACTTTACCTTCGTTATCAAACATACAAGTGGTAAGTCTAATAAATTTGTTAATGCTATGATCAGGATCATTTTGGTAATGCATGAAGTTAAGGTCAGTACTTTGGGATTTGAAAAATTGATTGCTACGTATAAAGAGGATGTAGATTTCAAGGATATTTATGTTGCCTATGAAAATCTAGTTACCCATATGTTGTAAAGGAAAGTATCATATGGCTAGGGTTTAAGACGCCATCAACGTACTGGGGTTGAAAGAGAGATGCGCAATGTTCAGTAAACATATATAAGCAAGTTCAAAGATTAAAATGGTTCATACCTTAGTCAAACGAAGGTTGATCCAAGCAGCCCTTCAATCCTCTTCTTGCTCCTCTTGATCCTCTCGCTCCAAGAGACCTGTAAAATGAATTATACCTTCCTCAAACCAACATGACCACATATAAATTAATGATAATCAAAGAAACATGAAATAATAATCTGATTAACATCAAAATTTTATCATAAACAAAGAGTCAATCACACATTGAACAATGATTTGGGAAGAAGAAGGACATCACATCTTTATTAATCTTGAAAACAAGTACAAATATACCTTCTGTCCAAGTTCCGCACCTCATGAAACCTTGATCTGGTTCTGTTGCTTCTCTTCTCCAAGGAACTCAGCCTCCAAGCTCTGCAACACAAGGAGATAGCTTCTAGGGCAAAGCTGTGGGCAAAGAGAGCTCCAAATCCTCTAGCATAACAATGCAAAGATTAAAGTCTCCTCTCATGGACCTCCCTACCTCTATTTATATGCTTATTGAAGAGTTAGGTTCAAAGACAAAGTAGTTACAACTGAAGGAGTCAGTTGCATAACTACCCAAACTACTCGAAATTCAAAATACATATTTTTTTGACATTTTCAGGAGGCGTACACGGGTTGGAGAGACAATACTCACATACATGAGGAGATATACATGGGTTGCAATGCAAAAATTCACATATTTAAGACATACGCAAGTATTATGTATAGAAACTCGCGTACATACGCGGGTTTCCTTAAGGAAACTTTCGTACACATCAAAAAAGCTCATTTTTAGGGTATTTCTAGGCATTTTCAGACTTTGGTGTCTTCTGGAAAGCTTTATCTAACATAGATACCTTTCCAACAGTGTAGAGATGAGGTCAAATGGAGTTATAGAACTCAAGATATGGGTCCTCCAAGTTAGGTGTTTTTTCAGTGACTTTCATTGACTTTCATGAAGTTTCGTCATGCAAGTGTCGACATGCAACAGAATCATGGGAAAGTGGTCACAAGTAGAGATGTGTCATTTTGAGCTATAACAAATTCCCCCTAATGTATGAGGTAAGAGGGGAAGATGATAGCTGAAATACATTAAAAAGGAAACAGCTAAGTACGGAGAGAGCAGAGAATCCAAGATCAAAAGGCTCGAATGAAGGTACCTGAAAGAGAGATAAATGTCAGACAAAACTGATCTCTGGGACATACAAGTCCATATACAAATCATCGCCATAAATATACAGGTGGATCCAACATATGTATAACTGATGAAACTATCATGGTCGCTCAATATGCAAAAAGGCGCCATATCAAATCTAAAGGAGTCATGGCCACAAATGAACAAGGTGGATCCATGATCAACAAACGATCATAGCCACAAGAATACAAGGTGGATCTATGTCTTAGCAAAATGTCATATAAAGTTTAACAAGGTCTTGCACAGCTTGGGAAATAGCAAAAATGATGATGCTACTGTCAGCCCAAGGTCTTCAATCCAAACCACCCAAAAGGTACAATTCCTAACCATGCGAATAAAAGAGTTGAAGTCAAACATGGAGGAAACCGTTTGATTATCGGTCAATAATGAGAACTGTTAACAAATGCAAGGGAAACCACCATTAATGAAAATGGTCCCCAAGGTACCTAGTACGTTCTAACAAGTGTGATTACAAGGACTTGAAGTCGAAAACTTGAAGAATCCATCAAGTAGGAGGCATTAAGGTACTCCCACTACCCAATAGTGAGGGAAATTGCCACTGATGACTGTAATCCCCAAGGTACTGTCATAAAACCCTAAATCTCATTCCCAGAGCAAGATGTGTTGCAGTCGATAGGAAGAGATCCGTTGGAAGGAAGGCATTAAGGTGTCCTTCATCATCCAACACGAGGTAAGTCAAAGACTAATTGGATCTGGAATTGGTATAGAATTTCACGACAAGGACCGTCGAAGACAAGATGTAATGAATTGATATCAGGGAATGGCCGACACAAAAGGTCAAGGCAACTACAGAATGGCCGAAAAAGGTTTAATCCTTGAACAATGAGCACGACACAAAAGTGACTTAGGCAACTTTTGACACAAAAGGACCAATGAAACAAATATGCAATGTAGGAGACATTGACAGATTCCCCATATAATTGGAAAAGAGACCAACTGGAGGAGTAAGAAACTCTGAATCAAGATAAGGTCAAAATACTAGAACCCAACTATTGATAGACTCAAAACTCGTGCTTTGTTCAAGGAAACAAGACTTGCTGCCATGATGTAAAAAACATGTGAATGAACTTCCCCTACCCTCTTTCTTGTAAAGGTTTAATGAGTCCAAGAAAGCAAACTCGAGACCATCTTCATTTTTGGCAAGCTCGAAGAAAAGAAAGAAGAATGCTTGATAAAGCACTGATTCGTGGATTTTACGAGCCCGAACTAGTACATGCTTGACGGTGTTTTCATAGTTTAGAGAGTCTGAAAACTCCAAAGAAGACTACAGGGGGGTGCTTTTTCATCCAATTTAGTCTCCTGAGGCCGAAAAAGTATAAAACATACCAAAGAAGAACTCTCTTAAAGTTCCGAAGAAGAAAAGGTGCACCTTTTTCGTACTTAGTCAGGAAGGTTCGAAAAAGGTTAAATTACCACCTACCCAACGCTCCTTCAAAAGCAGCATATAGCCTGAGTTTTACGAGTGTGAAGGAAGGCAAGATCACTCGGAAAGATCCATTTGATTATGAGAAATGGGGCTTACAACAGTAAACTCGATGCTTTGTTCTTTAGGGTTTAGCGAGCATGACAAAGACATAAAGTACACTCGAAATCTTATTCATGTTTAGGTCCAGAGCATGAAAAAGAGAAAACTAAGCTCACGCCAGGGGTTCCTTTTCCATAAATTTAGTCCCTCGGGTCCGAAAAAGTGATAAACCTATACCTAAGAATACTCTTCTCAATTCCGTAGAAAATAGAGTGTTCCTTTCTCGTATTATTTCACATGCTCCGAGAAAGTGATAACCTACCACCAATGTGGATGCCCATTCACATATTCTTAATGAGCCTGAATGGACAAGTTTACTCAGCAGTCAAGTCTATTTTAAGGAGTTAGACCTGGGCCTAAAGAAACTCAATATATTTCCCATGAAGTTTTAACGAGTACGAAAAAGTCAACTCGTGGCCTCCTTACTGTTTTTAACGAGCTCGAAGGAGAACAAAAAGAATGCTCTAAATGCAAGGAGACGAGTGTCATAGGAAAGCGAAACTAGTTCCAAGCACAAGGAACAAACCTATGCATAATGCAAGGAACATAAGCAGGATAAAGACACTCGGGGAACGTCTCCTCAAGGTAAAGGGTGTCAAGTTGCAAAGGCAAAATGATACAAGGCTTAGCGATGATGAGAACAAAGATGATGGCTTATACAACGAGCTAAAAGCGTGAAAGCCGGCATCAGGCTCATAAGCGCGAACAAGGCACATGCAAATGTAGTTACAACTTGAACAATAAGGCGAGGCCAGTAAACAATTGTGAATCCAACTAAAAATCCCATCTCCAAGAAATAACAACATCAAAATAACATTCAAAAGAAAAGATCTGATGCAGGTCACTTTGGCAGAAACAAATGTGGCTTTGCTATCTTCTACAAAAGGTGTAGTCAAGTCAGAATCATTGAAAGAGGACTCTATAATTCCAAGATCTAAGGGTTTATAATCAATAATATCAACCTCTGAAGGAGAGCAAAAATCAACAAGGGAGATAGAGTCTGTAGGAACAAACTCAGTATCATAGTAGTTGAAAAATTCATAAGAAAAATCAAACTCATCAGGATCACTGACTTGCTGTTCAAAGGAAGAGTCAAAAGACTCAACAAAACCAACATAAGAAGAAAGGTCAGGCTTACTAGGCAAATCAAGGTTAGAATTAGTCACAACTAAACCAACATCCAATAGAATATCAGATTGTATCAAAGACTCTAGGAAGACTTTATCTGAAGGAAGGAGATCATTCGAGATAAGACACATGTCTAAACTTTTAAATGGATTGACAGAGTGGAGAGCATGCTCCATAGTCTGTTTAGGATGACTCACCTGGTCAACTACTGGGATCAAGTCCCGAGAAGGTAAGCATGAAAATAGAGGCTACTTCTCAGTAGCAATTAAACGCAAAGGACATGAGGCCACATAGCTCACCTGTGGCGGGGTAGTGTCTATAGAAACACTGGGAATCAATAAAGGAAAGACCTAGTCTCTTGCTGGGTTAGGAGATGGATCAAGAAAATCCAACTGATCGATAGTGACAATTTCTTTGCCATGATTAAAGTACATCACACGAAAGAATGTTGACACCACAGCTTGCATGGCATAGACATAATCACGTCCAAGGAGCATATTGAAGTCCAAGGGGTCCTCTATCACCATGAAGTCAACTAAGACGGTCTTCCCACCGAAAGTAACAGGTGTTTGAGTGAGAATTCCCAAGGCTATACTAGTTCTTCTATCAAATGCGAGTAACTGACTAGATGTCAACACAAGGCTAGGAGATCCCATGCCTTTCCAAGCACGAGTAGACAAGATACTAACTAAGGCTCCTTCATCAACAATACAACGAGCAATCGTGTATGATTCAACTTTGACCTTTATCTGAAAGGTGCATCAGAAGGAAAGCGCGGCTCAACTAGGCTATCCCAATCAAAGGAAGCAATCTGAGAGCTTGGTGGGGATTGATCCGAAGTGAGTTCAGTGCCCCTTTGTTCAGTAAGTTATGAACTGGTAGTGAAGAAAATGTGACTAGTAGACACTTCACTCTCCAAAAGAAGAGTGGGATTGATCGATACTGAAATCGATTCAACCACTTCGTGAAACTCACTCTCCGAAGGGAGAGTGGGATTGACCAAAGATGACATTGGTTCAATCACATCAGGATTGCTCTCTGAAAGAAGAGTGGGATCGACCAAAGCTGAGATTGGTTTGACCACTTGATCAACCAAAGGTTGAGTAGGTTGTTGAGAAACTATAGGTTGTTCAGTAGAAGGAAATTCTTGAGTCTCCAACCACACTCTTCACACCTCTGTGATAGCAGGGCACTGGTGAGTAAGATGATCTCCCTGGCATAACTTACAAGGGAACTTAAGTTTGCACTTCAAATGACCAGTTTTCTCAACGGTGTCAACATGACTAGTAGTGGTTGACTGCTTGCTCTCAACATGATCCACAAAGGGTGAGAGTTTTCCCCCAACATGACCACCAAAGGCTGGGTGATTGGGTCCAACCTGACTAAGAGAGGTTCGTTGTTGAAAAACTTCAAGATTTTCAATAACGGGATGACCATGAAACCAAACTCTTCACACCTCCGCGATAGAAGGACATTTATAAGTAAGGTGGTCTCCCTCACAAAGCTTACAAGGAAACTTGGGCTTGTGTTTTGAACGGGTAGTCTTTTCAACAGTGTCAACATGACTCACAGTGGTTGACGGATTGTATTCAGCATGAACCATAGAGGCTGAGAGACTGCCCCCAACATGACCTACAGAGGCTAAGAGACTAGGTATAACATGACTTACATAGGTTAGACAGGAACCACCAGCATGAACAGCAGAGGCTGAATGGTTAGGATCAACATGCTTTACAGCAGTTGAGTGTGTGCTCCCAGCATGAACTTCAAAGGTTGGGTGGATGGATCCAACATGACTTGCAGAAGTTGGATGGGGAGGTTCAACTTGAACATCAAAGGTTGAACGGGTGCCCTCAGCATGAACTGCAGAGGCTGAGTGACTGGATCCGACATGAACTGGAAAGGTTGGAAGGATCCCACCAGCATGATCAATAGAGGCTGGATGGTGAAGATCAACTTGAATTGCAGAGGTTGAGTGCATAGATCCAACATGACCTGCAGAGGTTGGATAGGTGCCCCTAGCATGAACTGCAGAGGCTAGGTGGTGAGGTTCAACTTGACCTACAGAGGTTGAATGGGTGCCCCCTTGCTTATGTGCCTTCTTCCTATTCCTCCTTCTTTTATTCCTTTTTAGATTGTCGGTTACTAGTATCGGTACTTTCACCGCATGAGGTAGAAGGAGGAGGAGAACCAACTACAGGTGAAGAGGAAGTAATGTTTTGATGCCCTTGATATAAGGAGCTTACTTGAGAAGCATGAGGAGCATTCAGGACGGTTGGAGTGGAAAACAACCACACCGGTATCCCTAGGGTGAATCCAGATTCCAGGCAGATTCAAGGTGGCCATCAAAGGAACACCAACATTCCCTATGAGAGGAATAGAACAAGGAGATCCCAACATGGGGATCTCTTGGTTGGTGTTCAAAGGGGTGTTATCCATAGTTTCAAACTAGGAAACAAATTCTAAGGTTGATAGGCAACGGAAATTAAAAAGCATACACCTAAAGGCACATTAAGTACAGTCAAACCACATAGCACTCACTAAAAATTCCTAAATCCAAACAGACAAACAGGTATAAGATATGCTTTCTAGAAGAAATTTGATAGACAGTTACTTGGCGTCCCTGTAGATTTTCTTAGGCACAAGCAGAGGAATCACCCACCACCCTCCTACACCTTCTACCAGGGTTACCTTCCAAGCTCGTCCAAGGTCAACCAGAAATAGCCTTTCGGTGTACCTGTGTATGAACCCTATATTTCAAAAGAGACTAAAGGCTACCATAACTATATTGACAGTCTAGGGGGATAGTCGTAAGCCTGGTTCGTACGCATGGGCAGGGTAGCAAATCCTAAAACCTTGTCTAAGACAGAATCCCCAGATGCGCAAAAACCTTGTTCTACGCTTTGACAAGGAATCGGAGGGTTATCTCCTCAGTCCAACTCTCCACGCGGCCTCGTGCTTAGCTCCTGTTTGAGAGGAACTTCCCATATACAATCTGTTTGTGCTAGAAATTGTTCTTAGACTACCAGAAGAACAAGCCAACATAATCTCAAAAGTAAAATTAAATAAAATAGGTTTTAGGGTTTTAGAAACTTCATCAGCAAGGAGGAAATAAACATCCACAAGCTAATACAGAACTGAATCATGCAAATTGGATAAACTGGGGATCAAACACATTCTAATAAGCCATAAACATTACACATGAAATACTAATTCCACCCATAGGCTACAAGCATTTACATGAATAAAACTTTAAACAAGAAATGAAATTGTAGACTGAGCAATCAAACAGATCAGAAATGTAAAAGCATGACAGGTAAAAGGGCTTATCAGTTTATATACAATCAATAACAGTCATCCACTTACATAAGAGTTATAAGTGCTAGCTTGAGAAATCAAAGCTCCAAAAGCCTCTCCTCAAGTGAAAAATCCCCCTCCAAAACTGTATGTTTGTCTTCCTTTTATCATTACAAAAGTAAAGTAGCTCCATAACTACCTTCTAGGTCGAAATTTGAAACAGTTACATCAATTAGTTACATGATAACTCAAAATATTTAAAGATAATTAACCCAAAAATAGCAAATCGGATTTGGGGAAATTTGACGAATTTCTAAAAATTTGGGTCTCAGAAATGCCTTCATATCTCTCGATCCCGAACACCTGTGTAAACACTGAAAGAGGTTTTTGTAAATGAGTATGTTATGAAAAAAAAAATATCTTTGTTTTTCAAAATTCTTCTTCAATTGATCGGAATATGTTCTGTAAATTTGTGACTAAAACAGGAAATTATTAAATAATTCAAACCCTGAAAATAGGCCACAAAGATGAATTCGAATCTCTCAACCGATAATAGATGTTGCAAAATTGAGAGAGGTTTTTGTGAATGATTCTGTTTTGGACAAAAACCTATTTTGGTTTTCCTAAATTCATTTCCATATCCCCGTAATTGCCTCCCAATGACAATGACAAAAACAGGAAAAACAGAGCTGCTACAGGAATCTCCTCATGAAAATATTTGACAAAGGACTAAAAAATGAGAGTTAGATTATAATTCAAAACTTGGAATAAACTTTTATTATAAGTTTTTGAAAGATTAAAGATGTACATATCAACTAATAAGCCCAAAAGACAAACTTTAAAACTAAAATAATGAAATGATTCAACCATTAAAAGCATTAAATCCAACCAAAATTATTGATTGTCAAAAATTCTTAAAATCAACATAAAATATAAAATCATTTTAAACCAACGGTTGAAAATTAAGACAAAAGGAACAGATAAACTAAGAACAAGATTTAGTTATAACATCTGGCTCTTGCTGCGGGATGAAGTCCTCCTTGTGAGGCTTCAAGAACATGTAGACCTTGTGCCTTATTCATTGGGTGATGGAGTCATTTACCAAATCTCTGCAACTTTCTCAAACTCTGAACACATACCTCTAAAATGACAAAATATTGCTACAAACCAGCATACTGAAAAGAATCTACATGCTCATATAGCAAGCTTATTCTGCTATTTACTCCTACTTCTAATCGGAGGAAACAACCCAATCAAGTGTAATCATACTTCCAGTGAAGCCAAGAAACCATTTGACTAAGAATCATAATTCCATGCATGCTATTGTTTGAGAAAACCCACAAAAGATGTGATAAATCCAATAAAGAGTATGTAGGAATCTAATACTTATGATTGGAAATAAGAAGTATGCCAAAAGCTGGAGCATTAGAAACCTTTGAAAAATACAACTCAATCCAAGAAGCCACGGGATCATTAAATTTCTTATTTAAAACTTCAATGTATTCATTATATTCATCATAAAGTGAAGCATTCTCTTCCTCTCCATTGTTGTTCTTTTTAAACTTTGGATCAAGAATGGAAACCAAGGGCTTTTCAAACTGCTTCTCGACCTTTAAATAAAACCCTTGATCAGAACTTGAACAAATAACATTTTGAAAGTGACCATAAGTCAAGAATGGCAACTTATTTCTTATATCAATAGTAAGAGGTTGAAGAGCAGCAACTTCTTCTTCATAACATGATGATCTCATAGCAGGAACTAAGAAATTTCTACTATAATCCACTGAAAGTATATTATCATAAAAAAAGTCAGCAAATTGATATGAAGAATCAACACAAGTGTCATTTATATCCTTGTTCATATGAAAATCTGAAAATGATGAAGAAAACCGTCTTAAATCTGAATGATACCTACATTCTTCTTCTTGTCCATAAGCTTGCATATCTTCAACATGAGCCTGATCTTGAAGCATTTTGCAAGCTCAGATGTTCTCCTCCACTCCTTTTGCATCCTCAAACAATTGTCTTAAAGATGATGATTTCCTTTCTATCAGGAAAAAGACAAGATCTGAATGTTGAGCCATCACATAATATACCATATCAAGTTTTTCTGAAGGTTTGATCTCTGTAGGCATACTGATATAAAAACTTTGAAACCTCCAATTAAATTTAGTAATTGGCTCATCATTTTCCCTCTTCAAACTATAAAATTCAGAAAGAAATTGATCATAAGATTTATTTTTACCCCAATACTTCAAAAAGACATCATGTAACTCTTCCCACGATCCAATTGAATCAGCTTTTAAATTTCGGAACCAAAACCCAACATCTCCAGCAAAGGATTTCGAAAATAACCTCATGACAACATCCTCATGCATGATTTCAAAATTATCAATGAAATTATGAAAAGATTCTAAATGCTTCTCTGCTGTAATATGGTCTTTTCCAGTAAAATGGGGAAGATATTCAACAAAGTAGGAAGGGTAAGGATGTAAGAGAGATGGAAGCCTAAGAGGTCTAAACATCATTTGTCTGAGTCTAGACTAAAAATCCGTGAGTTGAAAATGAGGTTCAACAAGTTGTTCGCAGGTTTCAGCAGTGATGGTAGAAGGTAATAGATCAGCTTTATTCTCTACAAGATGACAAAAATAATAAGCTTCAAAAGATATGGGTATATGTATATCATGTTGAACATGTATTTCAAATGAAGGAATAGGATCAACATCAATAACACAAGAAGAATGCAGATTTTCTTCTTCCAAAGTGGGATATGTACTTAAGGGTTTATGATCATCAGAATAGACAAAACAAAAAATAATTATTTTGACATGCAATGGGAAAGATAGGAAAGAACTGATGAATAAAAACAAAACCTCATGGACTAAAGTAACAAGCTGATATCCAGTCTTTCCATTTGGCTTCTTCATTTTTCTGTCAACAAAATTCTCCTTGTAGTGGAATCTTTAATCATGGAGTCACCGGTGAAAATTTGTAGTCTAAAATATTTTCTGACTTTGTTCACCTCTCAAAATCAGAAGAATAATGATATCCCGGGGAAGATATACTTCAGCTTCATCCCCGGCAACAACGCCAAAGATGTTTGTGCCAGAAATTGTTCTTAGACTACCAGAAGAACAAGCCAACACAATCTCAAAAGTAAAATTAAATAAAATAGGTTTTAGGGTTTTAGAAACTTCATCAGCAAGGAGGAAATAAACATCCACAAGCTAATACAGAACTGAATCATGCAAATTGGATAAACTGGGGATCAAACACATCCTAATAAGCCATAAACATTACACATGAAATACTAATTCCACCCACAGGCTACAAGCATTTACATGAATAAAACTTTCAAACAAGAAATGAAATTGTAGACTGAGCAATCAAAGAGATCAGAAATGAAAAGGCATGACAGGTAAAAGGGCTTATTAGTTTATTTATAATCAATAACAGTCATCCACTTACATAAGAGTTATAAATGCTAGCTTGAGAAATCAAAGCTCCGAAAGCCTCTCCTTGAGTGAAAAATCCCCCTCCAAAACTGTATGTTTGTCTTCCTTTTATCATTACAAAAGTAAAGTAGTTCCATAACTACCTTCTAGGTCAAATTTTGAAATAGTTACATCAATTAGTTACATGATAACTCAAAATATTTAAAGATAATTAACCCAAAAATAGTAAATCGGATTTGGGGAAATTTGACAAATTTCTGAAAATTTGGGTCTCAAAGACGCCTTCATATCTCTCGATCCCGAACACCTGTGTAAACATTGAGAGATTTTTTTGTAAATGGGTATGCTATGAACAAAAACCTCTCTTGGTTTTTCAAAATTCCTCTTCAATTGGTCGGAATATATTCTGCAAATGTGTGACTAAAACAAGAAAATTATTAAATAATTCAAACCCTGAAAATAGGCCACAAAGATGAATTCGAATCTCTCAAACAATAATAGCTGTTGCAAAATTGAGAGAGGTTTTTGTGAATGAGTCTGTTGTGGACAAAATCCTCTTTTTGTTTTCTTGAATTCATTTCCATCTCCTCGTAATCTGCTCCCAATGACAATGACAAAAACAGGAAAAACAGAGCTGCTACAGAATCTCCTCATGAAAATATTTGACAAAGGACTAAAAAATGAGAGTTAGATTATAAATCAAAACTTGGAATAAACTTTTATTATAAATGTTTGAAAGCTTAAAGATGTACATATTAACTAATAAGCCCAAAAGACAAACTTTAAAACTAAAATAATGAAATGATTCAACCATTAAAAGCATTAAATCCAACCAAAATTATTGATTGTCAAAAATTCTTAAAATCAACATAAAATATAAAATCATTTTAAACCAACGATTGAAAATTAAGACAATAGGAACAGATAAATTAAGAACAAGATCTAGTTATAACACAATCAACATAGAAAAGGGTTTACCTAGTGATTGGCCAACTATGTCTCAAATTTAATACTTGTGGAGAGTTAAAACTCCCTAATCCACAAGTCTAGCCTAAGCTAGTTGGTGTATGAGCCTATAAAATAAAACTTACTAATAATTTTTAAATTATATCGTTCATTTTAATAAGATGGTTTTAGTCAGAGGGTAAATGGCATGAAACTTATATGGTGTTTTGACTCAAAGTTGAAACAAAATGACTAAGCAAAGAGAAATGAAATGCAAAAAGCAAAAACTATTCTCTTTCTTTTTCAAATAGAAAATTGAAAGCCACAAAAGAACAATTTATTTTTAATTTTTTCAAAAACAATGATATGCCATGCAATCTCGACTAAAAACCTAATCTACATGCATATAAAGCAAACATGTGTTTTTTATTTTTCTTTTATAAATGCAAAAGAAAAAATAGCCTATCAACTAATGCAAGAAAGTAATGTAAGCAAAGCAAATAGACAACCACTCTACACCCCACAAACAAACCCTAGGTTTCCCTAAAGTTGGATATAACCTCTCTTGGAAGGAAATCTCACAAAGGTAAACAAGCCAACAACTTTGGAATGAAGAGACTGAGCAATAAGACTGACATAACAAAGGTCAAGAAGTCCCAATAATCAATCTAAACCTACAAAAAGAGGCTGCTCAGTACCTTGTCCAACAAGATCAAGCCAAAGCAGGAGGTGGGGGGAAAAGCAGCAAAAACAAGTTCAAAGACTTGAAAGAGACTTACAAGATAGAAAAAGAGCACCTAAAGGAGATAAGACAACCTCTCAAGAGTCATGCACATGTAGAGGACCCTTGAAGACCCTACAAACAACCCTCAAACCACCCAAAAACCTTAAAAAATGATGAAAGAACACAAATTTAGGTGCATACGCGGGTTGCCTTGAGGCAGGTTGCGTATGACATGCGGGTTGCACGTAGTACAAGTCATGTATACAACACAAACACACGACTGTTTAGCCTGAAAGTCGCATATGGATGACAAAAGGCACAAAAAGGGTCAAAAACTAACCTAGGAAGGCAGGAAAGGTGTTCCAACAAACTCAAAAGGTGTTCCTAACTTGTAAGAAGGACCTGAAACTTTACAAAAGGCTGAAAGAAAGACAAAGAAACCCCAAACAGACAAGTCTATCCCCAGCGGAGTCGCCAGTTCTATTGTAAAGGAAAGTATCCTTTGGCTAGGGTTTAAGAGGCCATCAACGTACTGGGGTTGAAAGAGAGATGCACATGCGTACATACGTGGGTTTCCTTAAAAGTAAACTCATGTACACATCGTAAAAGCTCATTTTTAGGGTATTTCTAGGCAGTTTCAGACTTTGGTGTGCTCTGGAAAGTTTTAGCTAACATAGATACCTTTCCAAGGTGCAGAGATAGGTCAAACGGAGTTACAGAACTCAAGGTATGGGTCCTCCAAGTTAGGTGTTTTTTCAGTGACTTTCATGAAGTGTCGTCATGGAAGTGTCGACATGTGATGGAATCATGGGAAATTGGTCACATGCAGAGATGTGTCATTTTGAGTTATAAAGGTTAAAGTATCCTATGTCTAGGGTTTAAGAGGCCATCAACGTACTGGGGTTGAAAGAGAGATGCACAATGTTCAACAAACATATATAAGCAAGTTCAGAGATTAGCATGGTTCATACCTTAGCCAAATGAAGGTTGATCCAAGCAGCCCTTCAATCCTCTTCTTGCTCCTCTCGCTCCAAGAGACCTGCAAAACGAATTATACCTTCCTCAAACCAACATGACCACATATAAATTAATGATAATCAAATAAACATGAAATAATAATTTGATTAACATCAAAATCTAATCACAAACAAAGATTCAATCACACATTGAACAACGATTAGGGAAGAAGAAGGACATCACATCTTTATTAATCTTGAAAAAAAGTACAGGTATACCTTCTCTTCAAGTTCGGCACCTCACGAAACCTTGATCTGGTTCTGCTACTTCTCTTCTCCAAGGAACTCAGCCTCCAAGCTCTACAACACAAGGGGATGATCACTAGGGAAAAGGTGTGGGTAAAGAGAGTCCCAATTCCTCCAGCATAATTATGCAAAGATTCAAGTCTCCTCCTATGGACCTCTTTACCTCTATTTATATGCTTAATGAACAGTTAGGGTCGAAGACAAAGTAGTTACATAACTACCCAAATTACTCGAATTTCAAAATATATATTTTTGACATTTTTTGGAGGCGTACACAGGTATTATATATAGACAGTCACGTACGTACGCGGGTTTCCTTAAGGAAACTCATGTACACATCAAAAAACTCATTTTTAGGGTACTTGTGGGAATTTTCAGACTTTGGTGTCTTCTAGAAAGTTTTAGCTAACACAGATACCTTTTCGAATGTGTAGAGATGAGTTCAAATGGAGTTATAGAACTCAAGATATGGGTCCTCCAAGTTAGGTGTTTTTTCAGTGACTTTCATGAAGTGTCGTCATGGAAGTGTCAACATGCAACATAATCATGGGAAAGTGGTCACAAGAAGAGATGTGTAATTTTGAGCTATAACACCATAAAAAAATCCAGTGGTTATATTATATGATGCAGGAGGGATTGTTGTTCAAAGAGAGTAAGTTGTGTATTCCAAGATGTTCAACGAGGGAAAATTTAATTCAAGAAAATCGTAGTGGGGGTCTCTCTGGACATTTTGGGCAAGACAAAACTTTTGCTCTGGTGAGTAATTTTTATTTTTGGCCAAAGATGCAGAATGATGTGAAGAAATTTTTTGAAGGATGTAGAGTCTGTCAACATGCAAAATGGAGAAGTCAGAACATGGGACTATATCAACCATTACCTATTCCAGCTAGGCCTTGGGATTCAATAAGCATGGATTTTGTTTTAGGTTTACCTAGAACTCATAGAGTTCATGATTCAATTTATGTTGTAGTAGATAGATTTTCCAAAATGGCTCATTTCATTGCATGCAAAAAGACTAATGATGCAACAAACATTGCTAATCTGTTATTTTCAGAAATTTTAAAGTTGCATGGTTTGCGTTTGAGTATTGTGTCTGATAGAGATACAAAATTTGTTGGTCATTTTTGGAGAAATCTATGGAAGAAATTGGGGACTAATCTCAGTTTTAGTTCTGCTTATCGCCCTCAGACTGATGGATAGATTGAAGTGTTAAATAGGAGCTTAGGAAATATACTGAGAAGTCTGGTGTATGAACATCCAAAACAGTGGGACTTAGCTTCAGCTCAGGCTGAGTTTGCATACAATGATTCACCCAATAGAAGTACAGGTATGAGTCCTTTTCAAATTGTCTATGGGATGTATCCAAGAGGTGTATATGAACTTAGATATTTAGGAAAACAGGAAAAGAGAAGTGCAGAGGGTGAAGACTTTGCAGTTAGTATGCATGGGCTATAAGAAAACATCAAGAAGAGATTACAGGAAAGTGCGAAGAAATATAAACAGAGAGTAGACCTAAAGAGGAGAGAAGTGAATTTTTAGAATGGAGATTTAGTGATGGCCTATCTTAAAAAGGAAGGGTTCCCTAAAGGAACTTATAATAAGTTGAAGCTTAAAAATATTGGACCCTATAAAGTTTTAAGGAAGTTTTCTGCAAATTCTTATGAAATTGAACTTCCTTCTGACCTTCAGATTTGACCAATTTTTAATGTTTTATATTTGTATCCTTTTAGAGATGTAGGTATCCAACTAGATGGTGTAACTTCAGATAGAGATGATCTGGATATAGATTGGAAAGGACAAATTCCACAAAAAGAACAACCTCATATTGAAGCCATCCTTGAAAAAAGAATCTCAAGGAAGATCAAGAACAAAACCTTCTTTCAATACCTGGTCAAATGGAGAAATCAGCCTACTGAAGATGCAGCCTAGATGACAGAGCAAGAAATTTCCAAATACAATGTACTGCCTGAAGACTTAATGAAACATTATTTTCTTCCCTAGGGGTATGATGCAGGAGCATCCAACTCGAAGTTCATTGACTGATGAATCAACTTAGCATCCATCTCGAAGTTCATTTACTAATGAGTCAGCTTACCTTGTAATCAAGTTCTAGATGGATAGGGTTCGATGACAAGTAGATAGAATTAGTTTTAAATTTGTAATAAGTGGCAATTTTTCCTTTGTTCTCCTTGATCCCTGTGTGGATTTCTCAAGGATTGATCTTTGTCAATAGGGTTTTGTTTTATTAGGTTCTCACATCCAACTTAGTCTAATCTGATAGGTTTTATGAGCGTTATAAATTAATTTGAGTGTAATAGGTCTAGGAGGAGAAGGGGTTGCAGAAGGAAAATGAAAAAGGAGTGAAAGATGAGAGAATAAAGAGTGTGCACAGAAGGAGTGAATAAGTTGAATTCTTTGTGTTTGAAATTTTGATCAAGTTGAATAAAGAACAGATGATTACATTCCTTGTGTGTTTTGATGGATTCCTGGTTTTATATAAATCTGTAGAGATATGAATTCATTCGTCATGGCATAGCAGAGTCTGGTGAATTCATTGGTGAGATCTTTGCTCAGGTAGCCAGGTATACTACTATCCGATCAGTGATGTCTCTTGCTTCAGTACTTGGTTGGAAATTACATCAGATGAATGTAAAGACTACTTTCCTTAATGGAGAAGTAGAACATAAAGTCTATGTAGAGCAACCTAATGGATTTGTTGTGCATTGCAATGAATCTCATGTCTGCAAGTTAAAAAAGGTATTGTACGGTCTTAAGTAGGCACCTAGAGTTTGGTATGACAAGATTGATGGCCTTCCAAGGAGCTTGGGATTCAATAAGAGTAGTGTCGATCCTAATCTTTATTTCAAACTGGCTGAAAATCAGCCTCTGATTTTGGTTTTGTATGTAGATGATCTTTTTCTGACATGGTTGCTTTCCATATGGGCTTGAGGGGATGTTCTCTATAAGGACCAACCCTTACAGGTTTGCTTGCCATGCGGGCTTGAGAGGATGTTCTCTACAAGGACCAACCCTTATAGGTTTGCTTGCCATGCAGGCTTGAGAGGATGTTCTTTAGGAGGACCAATTGTTACAAGGTTGCTTTCCATGCGGGCTTGAGAGGATGTTCTCTATGAGGACCAACCCTTACAGGGTTGCTTTCCATGCGTGCTTGAGAGGATGTTCTCTATGAGGACCAACCCTTACAGGGTTGCTTTCCATGCGTGCTTGAGAGGATGTTCTCTATGAGGACCAACCCTTACAGGGTTGCTTGCCATACGGGATTGAGAGGATGTTCTCTATGAGGACCAACCCTCACAGAATTGCTTGCCATACGGGCTTGAGAGGATGTTCTCTATGAGGACCAACCTGACAAGGTAATTTCTTGCCATACGAGCTTGAGAGGATGTTCTCTATGCAGACCAATCCATACTAGATTTTTTTTCCATATGGGCTTGAGAGGATGTCCCAACTCCTATGTACAAGGACCAACCCATACGGGGTTGCTTGCCATAGGTGGCTTGATGGTGGAGAAAATTTCCTTATAGGTATGATGATGTTCCAGAGACCAGTACAGTGGCTTGGTGATGATATGGAGGACCTTCCATAGATATGTTCGGAGCCACAGATGATTGTACCATACAAGTATCGGATGACATATATATTCTTGGATTTTTCCAGATAGGTCAGGCCAGTCATAGTCGATATGTCATGTTATGTTTTATGTGGTCCCACATGCAAAAGGGGCTTCTTTGGAGGAGTGCTTAGACTACTATATATAGAGGGAGCTTCAAGCTCATTCTTACACACTCTCATCACTTATGTTTCTCTTATGCCATGGTTTGGTAAATAGGTGCGCAAAAGAGAAGGAGGGCCGAAATTTCTAGAGGGAGACTTTGCTTAGGGTTTTACTCATCTTTTGTTAGGGTTTCCTCTCACATTGACCTTAGGGTTTGAGTAATACCTTTGGATATTGTATGTGACATCTTGGCATATGTATTTTGTAGATTACATCTTTTGGTAGCACTCTTGAAGTGCTTCATCTTGGAGGAAGACATATCTAGGGTTTCATCTTGAGGATTTGGATAGCTCTTTTGGATCAACTTTGTACTTGGTTTGAACACATCATTAAGGAAATATTTTGTTGGATTTTCTTCCCCTTGAGGGTTTCCCAACGTTATATTGGTGTCTCTTGTGCTTTTCTTATAATGACATAGATCTTTATGTGTATGTTTTACATTTATGCTACATGGTGATATTGCTACATGCTTGAAGTAAAAGAGGATATATATATTTGGGAAATATTGTGAATAAATTGTGAAAAAGTATCACTATCTAAATCATGTCAAGAAAATTAGCATGAAGTATTGTAGAAAGTGAGGAAGGCGAAAGGAAATGGTTGTAGAAGGTATTCTCAAAGCTTAGTTGCCCCTTGGAAACTAGAGCATTCTTATCGCTAGCCCTAGAAAATAAAGTACTGACCTGGAATAATTTCAAGAAGAGGTCATGGGTATGTCCAGGAAGGTGTGTGATTTTAAAAAAATGAGGAGTTGGTGGATCATCTATTACACTTCCATTTTACAAAAGAAGTGTGGGGAGAGGTTCTCACAATAACAAATGACAAGGGAAAATGGGAAGAGAGTCCATCTCTAGTAGTTTCAAAAATTGATGTTTCGATATAACAGTATCAGTCTTTAGAGCATGAGACTCTGCATTGGACAGTTACATGGGCTATTTAATTAGCTAGAAATGAAATGATATTTCAACGAAAAAGAATTATTCCAATATAGGTTAGCCACTTCTCTTTGTTTGTCTACAATTCATCATATTTCCTTCAAATCAGCCTTTGTTCTAGGATCAAATAAAAGAGTTGAAATGTGTGCCTTATGGGTGCTATTAAAACTTGTCGTGAATAGAGGCATAATAAGAGTATAGATATTAGGAGACTCAAGCTTGTGATTGGCTGGGAAAATGGTGTTGACAAGATAGAAATTTTAATTCTAAATCCTATAATGGAAAAAATCAGAGAAGTAAGAAGCAGGTTTGAAGACATCTTGTTCCAGCATGTGTGCATAAAGCTAAATGAGACAGCACACAAATTATCAAAAGAATATCTAATATTGCAAGAAGGAAAGTTGGTGACAAAGGAAAGTTGAAACAAATGAAGGGAGCACTCTTCTTGAAGAGACCTCATTCCTATTTCAAAAGAAGCTTGTCATTATGTTGAAGTGTTCCAAGTACTAGTTGTAGGATCACAAGTCCTTGCAGAAATTTTGTTCCATATTTTACAAATGAATCTGGCACCTGTTGCCATGCATTTTCTATGAACACTGTAATATGAAATCGATCATGATGTTCAACATAGAATAGTTCTATGAGTGTTAATTTTTTGTTTGTGATTCCATGAAAAGGTCAAATATAGCCAGGTATTATATGAAACATGCAATAATAGGTATGTCTTCACTCTCGAGTATGGACAAAGAGAAGTAGCAGGTGTGGTGAGAGAACTTCTGTTACGTGACAGAAATTTCCTACAATTATTAAATGTGTGTAGAGCCAATCCAATAAGGGCAAGTTCTTCCTCGAAGGGAGTGGGTGATGAATGCAAATGTTAGGGATATGGTTCTATTGAGTTTAATATTATATTGTTATTTTCCATGGGCTATTTTATGGTAATAATTTGCAGAATGATGCAAGGATTCAAGCATATGACTGTATTGATGTCAACTATGGAATTTAGAACCAAATTATATTGCAAACAAGATTATCAATACTATAAAAGGAATGAAAATTTGCGATTTTATGGGCTATATCGTCATATTAATTATTCAGTTGACAGTAGAATAGAGGCCGCAGTCTCAGGCATCAAGAACAAAGATAATTTTCAATTCATGGTTGTGAGATCATAGGAATTCATAGATGAGAGTGGCATAGCAAAGGCGTGGTTAAAGATTCCAGTACCACCTAGAGAAAGGTAAATCACGGGTTTTCAGAAAGAGAATAGAGCAGGTTGACACCATAATAGAGGAAAGGAAATCCAAAAGGAATAAATCAAAAAATCAATAGGGGTTTGTTGCAGACAAACAAAAGAAGGAATTAGAGGAATAGAGAAGCAGCACCAGTAGGCATGTAGGTATAGGAAAAATAGATTTTTTCATAAATGAATTGCAAAAGAAATAATGGCCACTAAGGTAACTGTTTAGCAAGAGTCAGGAAACGTATTGGGACACACCTATTGAAAAGAAAGTTCGATGTTGGAGTGTTCAATGCAGGATGAAGCAATGATGGACATGAAACTGGATCGACGAAGTGTAGCTGAGATGCGATCGGTGAAGTGCAGCTGAGACGAGATCTGCTGCGGCCTAGGGATATAGGTGAAGGAAAGTTTTCGCTGCTATTGGTTTCAACTGCCCGTAATATGCCCTTCAAACCATCCAAACTGCCCAAATCATGCCCCTGCAAATCTCAGATGATTGTAATCATACTCTATCAGTCAATAATCAAATGTCCTATAAAAACCACTTCAATAATCCTTGGCGCTAGTGATCAAATTTGAAAGGTGGGTCTTAATTTCAAATGGAAGGGAATTTATTTTTGGAGCCCTTCAAAGATAAAGCGTAATATAAGTAATTATATTTCAATTGACAAATATAAATTAATTAAACTCTTTATTAAAAAAAATGCAAAAAATAAATATTGTTCTTTCAATTTTTTATAATTTTTAATAATTGAGTAATCCTTAATATTTACATGAAAAAATGATATATTTTCATTAAAACTTATTTTGAATACATTAAGTTGTCATATGTGAATCATTAATTTTACAATTCAGTAATATAATAACTATTCTATTGTATTTTTTCAAGTTGGAGCACACTTCATTATACAAAAAAACTACTTAGACTATGTCATAATTATACTGGGGCATCCAAGTTCAATTCAACCTTGAGAGATCTAAGAATGATAAGGATTGGGCACCTAAGAAAAAATAATACACAACTCAGAAAACATTAAAAAAAAATCCCTACATACCAAGCAAGTTAGCAAAGCTAACATAACCAGGGTCAAGGCATCAAAAAATTTTGTTCAACATTTGTCGTGAAAGAATACATGTATGGGATGGAGGGAAAATTGAATCAAGCCTATGTCAATTGAATCCTTGCAACTCACTGCATGTCTAAGTCTCAACTATACACCTTTTAAATTGAACCAAAATACCAAAAGAAGTTTATTAATGGATAGATTTGAGAAAGTTCTAAGTGTGAGTAATTAAGGGTTGGAGGCTCTAAAATTTGTTGTGTTTTGTACCAGTCCACGATTCAGTGAATCAACAGTCACATGTAGTAATTTGAGTTATTTAATGAAAACATCTAATGCGTATACCTCTATGTCGAAACCATTTTCCATGCCGATGTAGGTCACTACCCTCTTTATTGTCTTACCAAAAGGCATGATAATGAGGAAGAAGACCTAAAATTATGGACTTCGCCTTCAAAATAATGCCTTGCAATCACATTGGTAAGGAGTGATCAGAAGATCAGTGGAGAAGATAAAAACAACAACAAAGCTAAAGGGAAAGGCGGAACAAACTTTAGGTTTTCAAAGGGTATGGAAGCTTAGGGTTCTTCCTGATAGGTAAATTCAGACCCATCGCTCTTTGCAATGTTATATTCAAAATGATTACCAAAACCATTGCAAACAGACTCGAGCCTCTACTCCCAGGCCTTATTTCCAAAGAGCAGTTAGGATATGTGGAAGGACGCCAAATCCTAGACAGCATTATCCTGTCCAATGAAATTATCCACTCTCTCAAAGTCACCAAGTTCTCTAGAATGCTCATTAAGCTAGATCTATCCAAAGCATTTGACAAGCTCAATTGGAAGTGTATGGGAAAATTCTCTTAGCCTTTGGTTTTGACCAGCTCTGGGTCAAATGGATTCTCACCCTCACCTCCACCATTTTCTTCTCCATCCTTGTAAATGAAACACCTTCACCCACCTTCAATCCAATAAGAGGCATTCGCCAGGGTGATCCTCTGTCACCTTTTATCTTCGTTCTTATGATGGAAGGACTTGGACGACTGATCAATGCCAAAATCACCTCACAGGATATTAAAGGTTTGACCCCCGATGGAATCAATCCCTAGTATCACCAGTAATTTTTGGATGACACCATGCTCATGTGAAAAGAATCGGTTCAGGAAGCTAGATCCATTAATTACTGTCTCAACACCTTCCTCGCAGCCAATGGCCTGGACATTAACAAAAGAAAATCTCACATTTACTTCTTTAACACATGCCATATTACGAAGAGAAACATCTGTCGTATCCTAGGATTCTTCGAGGGCACGCTTCCTTCAAAATATTTAGGGTCTCCTCTCTCGAACTCCTTGCTAAAATCTGTCTCCTGGAAATATCTCTTGGACCATCTGAATCTCAGACTCTCCTCATGGACCTATCGCTCCCTTAACCTACCCATCCATCTAACTCTGCTCAAATCGGTCCTCCAAACCTTGCCCCTTTACCTCTTCTCCATACTTGTTGCACCCAAATCCATCCTAAAAAAAAATAAAATCCTTGCAACATAATATGGGCCCTAGTGGACTGGAACACGCTATGCAGACCCATGATGGATGGTGGACTAGGCCTCAGAGACTCCCATATCAGCAACAAAATTGGTAATGCAAAAATCTGGTGACGCTAGGTTACCCACAGTAATGAACCTTGGCTCTTTTCTGGCAAAGAAAATATGCACCGAACTATTCCAAGCCCAATCTCATTAGATGCAGCGACGATCCCAAAGGCTTGCACATATGGAACTCAGCTAATGCCAATCGCAATATTGTCCAGACTTTCAGCTTCTAGGAAATATGAAATGCTGACTCTGCGGACTTCTTCCAAGACTCCTAGAATCAGCTCAGCCCGCTAAAAGAACACCACAATCTCCTGATTCTAAGGGACAAACTCCACAATGGAAATTTTGACAAGGTCAGCACATTCTGGGAGGATACAAACTAAGAATATTATTATAGGACCTAGAAAAGCAAATAATGGTGGTAGGAAATAAGCCCCAATCAGGATTTAGAAGCATTATGGGATGACCTCCAATCACGGCAAATAAGAATCAGTAAGAGCGAGGACAAGATCAGGTGGGGTTTCTCACATTGGTGCTGCATGTGCCAAATGCATGAAGAAACAACTAACCATCTACTAGATGAATGCAACTTTGCTAGCAAGATATGGAAGGAAGGGGAAAGGACATTTAGGAAAAAGGTCAAGCAAAATGGACATCCTAATCTCACCATAGCCCAATGGCAACATCAACCTTTTTACAGTAAAATCCTTAATCGAATTTGGGAACTTTTCCTAGGGTTTGTAGTATGGGAAGTGTGGATCAAAAGTAACAACAGGGTTTTCAAAGACAAAGGCAGAACTGAGAAGGAGGTTTGGGACACTCTCAAGACTCACATTCAAGAAACTCTTAAGTTGACTCGCTGGAAGGACCAAGACTTAACCACCAACAACAATGAAATGCAAATACTCCAGGATTGGGGTCTTTGCGCCATCCCGGTCTACACAGGGCGGGAGGAGGGTATGATTCTTGATAGGAAGCTCCACCAATAACGCGGCTAAATTGGAGGTTATGCTTCTTAGCATGGACTAGGCTATTAAACAAAGGTGGCTCCCACTAATACTAGAAGGGGACTCCCTGCTCATCATCAACATGGATAGAAGGTTACAAGTGGGATTTACAGTAAGCAAAATATCAAAGAATTTGCGTCTGGAGTGCAAGCTTAGAGCGCTAAATGACATCTTCAATGGTCATCCATTTGTCGTCTTTCAACATGTGAAGCGAACAACAAACAAACTCACAGATTCCATTGCCAACAAAGGGGTCTTGGCTAGTACCACCTTTCTTACTCACAATTGGCATGATCTACATGCCTCTGAAGATCGCAATCACTGGAGAATTTTAGCTTCTCAGGATCTGCATAAATACCCATGCAACAGAAATCGACGAGGATGCTTCAAACACCAAGCAAATGATGGTGGAGGAGGTCTTAATAACTATGCATGGGACGGTGGATGAGATCATGAGTATAGAGCAAGGAGGACACTTGGTCGGCATGTGGGGAATGACGTCTGTCAACTCCACCCACAAGAACCAAGTGAAAAGGGTGTACTAAAGAATGAAAGGGAGAGCCACCACTCTCAGTTATGATACAGCTGAGAAACAACTGTCTGTGAGCAGCATGAACTCACCTCGCGCCATGGATACGTAGATGCAAAAGGAGTTGAGCAAATCCACAGGTGATCCAACCGCGAGATCTTGGACCCAGGTCTGCATAGCTCACCTCTCCTGCTGGGTTCTAAGTCATTACTTAAGCTTGGACTTGAGAGAATAGATTTCATTCGATGATGTGCAATGTGTTTTGGAAAAAACATCGTTATGATAGCATGCGCAAAGCCACCAGCAAAGCGCTTCGCCCTGAACGAACGAGGAATAAAACTAGCAGCAATTCCAGGTGTAGAAAAAGAAGACATCGTTCTTGTCGCTGGAGGTGCGGGATGGACACTGACAAAGGAAATAACAAGGAGGACTAGGAGAGGTTATTCCGGGAGGAGACCCCAGAGCATATTCAGAATTCAATTGATATCATGGAGGAGGAGGTGTATAGTGAGTTTCGAATTAGACTTGGAGGCAACATCGTGATGTCTAATTATTGGAGACTTAATTTTATTCTCGCTCGTTCGATGGACGAGCGAGACAGCTACGCCGAGATGGTCAAGGTGACCGTGGGCATCTTCAAGGAAGATGCAGAGAACAACCTGCACCATATGAATGAGGTCGTAAGACTCTCGGCACCCCCCTTCATTCGTGAGCCAAGGAGGGAGATTGTGGAAGCTGCTGAAGCCAGTCAAGCAGGTTCAAATCAAAGCGCGGGGGAAGCCAATGAGGCCTCAGAAGAGGCCGAGTCGTCACGTAGGAAATAGCTGTCTCATTGTCTGCTCTTTTGTTATCCATATTTTGTAATGTTATATAACTTTCAGTTGTCTAGTTTCAATTTCATGTTGTCTATCTGTAATCATGATCGAGCGCCCACGCTCAAAGGCTGGGTGGCTCTCATGCTGTCACGCCTCACTCTCTGGCCACTTTTGTTTCTTTTCTCAAATGGTTGCAGCTGCAATTCCTGACTCCATGTTTCAGGAGCAGGTTTATGTAATTTTCCTTGTTTTATTTACGCAGTAATAGAGAAAGCCCTATCTAATTTACAAAAAAAGAAAAAAGAGTGATAAGAATATCACAACATTCCAACATGTCAAATGTTAGTTGAGAGTGTTAATTAAATACTTATATGGTAAATTCAATATAAGACTTACTTATAGTTGTCTCTTACGCTTTGCGTCTTGACACATTTAATGTTTTATGGTTGTCTCTACGCCTTGACCCAATTTGTATTATAAGGTGAGGATGTGCATGCATAATAATCCTTAGTTATGACTATGATATGACGATTTAAAGGGAAGAGGATTTAAAGACAAGTAATTTTTATATGTATTTTGGTGGCGCTGAGGACAAATGTTGTGAGAAACCACAATATTTGGAAGGACGAAGGGATATTACATCACGATCATGCCACCCATCAAATTGAAGACTATTCTTGAGCCAACAATTATTTTTTTAATAATAGCAATGCATAAATCGACCCGTGCACGGTTTGTGATCCTAGCTACATGTCATTATTTATATTTGCACGACATCGAGTTTTGTTTATAGTTGTCATGAGTCCATGATATTCATGGAAGAAATGAAGTTGTATAGAGGAGGACTCATCAAACCGACCTTTTGATTTTCATTTTGACAGAAAAAGAGTTGACATTGGTAGCAAAGTTCACATAGGTAGTGGGCACAAAGTTTTGAGCTCATTTCGAGCCTAGTAGTAGACTAGTATTTCTTTTTTGTTATAGTCGTAGTTGTTGACACATTCTCACACTTTAGATTGCAGCCCCAAGTGACTCGGGAGTCAGAGTCACATCTCGATGGCTAGTGCCTTGTAGTAATCAATGATTACTGGTCATCTTGCACAACTAAACAGTGAGTGCATGACATGAGTGAGTGAGTGATTATAATTTATCATATTTCCAATATTTTGAATGACGAGTTGAACTTTATAGCATAATAATTTCAATGTCTTGAGAAATTTATATGGATGGGTAATTTCAAATGGTGCCCTTATTTTGAAATGTTGATATATATTATGCCCTTCTTAATTGGAAGGGTAAGATTCAGATTTTTAATTTTTTTTGAAGGGTAATTTTAACTTTACACTTCTGGGAAGGGCTAGAACCCTTTGGAAGGGCTGGGAAGGGTTCAATTTTGAATGTTGCTTGGCGCTTTTTCACTTTTTCCCCTGCTTTATAACTATAAGCTTTTGCTCCCTCGCTAGCGGGATCTACTTCTTATTAGGTATAACCAACTTGGATAGAGATAAGCTTATCAATTCATTCAATGAAAGAAGGGTGAGGTGTATCGAAAGAGAACCCTGATGAAGTTAAGGGTCTATAGGGTGCAAAAGGGTGGTTTGAAGAGGAAAGAGTCGACGCACGTTAATATTGGAAAGCGGGTGATAAAATGTGTTAAGCATAATAAGTAGCATAAAAATTGTAAAATAATTTATTTGAGTTTTCGAAAACCCTTTGCACCATTTACAAACTTTTGAGTTTCGATGGTATTGTAAAATGATTTATTTGAGTTTGGAAGGGATTTGAGCTAGTTGAATATGCTATCAAACATGGGATCTGAAATATGTTTTCACGTTTTAATAGCTATAAAGCAATATTTAGTGCTAACGGGGCCATGGGGTAAGCTAGGCTTGGAAATAAATTATAACTAATCTTGATGGTTGCTTGGTATTCATTGAGGCTTGGTATTGGCACTATTTAGAATCATTTTGCCATGATTTCACGAGACTAGCTAGTCAAAGAGTCTGAAACTGAGTCAAATGTTGTTGGAGTTGGTTCTTTCCAAGTTTAGCATCCATTCCATTCATGATTGGTTATAGTTTATTTAAACTAAAATTCTATCCTAAATAGAATATCACAACTTCGACTCTATATTTAAGACGTATTTGCACATTTCAAATAATACAAGACCTCTAGATAAACTCACTTTGGAACTGTCTCAGTGCACTTGATTCCACAATGACCCTCATAAAAAAACCAATATCCAAACCTTGCATGCAAACTATCACGGACCAATGAAGATAAAAAAGAAAATGTCCTCATTGCAAACAACTCTAAATCTCATTGTTACAACTTTAGGAATAATTCCCCTAATAGTTATACAAACAAAACCTTAGCATTAATGCAACATCTTGTTGCCACTCATGGAGTCACTCCCCGCCCCAAAATTGAGGGCACGCAAAGAGTTTTGCAAAAACTATCAATGATTTCATTGATTTTTAGAGGCCTAGACAAATGAAGGATACTCAACAAATCGTAATGTTCATTGCATTATGAATAAAAGCAATATTAACAATATTAATATTTTTATAACAAAAGTTGAGCCTTCCCTAGCAAATAATTAGAATGGTATTGATGACATTGCTATGGAATATTAGTGTCGATTGCACTAGGTACCACAAAGCGAGAAGCAATTTTCACAATTTATAAATGTTGAGTTGTTTCAAAAGAAAAAATAAATGATAGTGCGAATGTTGCAAACTGTTGACCTAATTATTCAAGCTCACCCCTCGCAATTGTTATGGTCTTGTGGGATAATTCTCTTTTTGAAAGCATGGAGGTTTATGACGAATAAAGGGGAGATGAAGGAGAGAAAGAAAACAAATCTCACGTAAATCCATTCTTAACAAATGTATAAATCATTATCATTATACCCACAAACTTCAAAAAGCCACAAACACAGTTCCTATAAAACTCTACAATAATGCCAAGAAGAGTAAATATGAGTATAATAAAGGCAATGTTTGTCTCCTTGACACACTCGTGTTGATGTACACAACCACCCATTGGGATTGAAAAAAAAAAACCACGAGTTAGATGATGGTACAAGAAAAAACTAATAAATCATCTTGTGACTTTGTGTGTAGTAAAAGACACCAAATAAGATTAGATTGTGTGGAAAAAAATAACACTTGGAGTAAAAATTATCACCGCATGCCATAACCTAAAAAAATCACATATGCAATGTGTTAGAGGTCCTCTCAACCATATCATGACTTACCATCATGTTGAAAAATTTGTGATATCTGGAGAGTTGAAGTGCATGTAATGCAAGGCATTGCCTCCAATATAGATCACCCCATCCGCCTGGACTCCGATGAGAAACAAGGAAAATCACAATTTTAGTTTGAAAATTTTGTGTTTACAATTTATATGTCATTTAATTATACCTTGTTTATACATAATAAAGAGCCATGTGTGTGTGTGTGTGTGTGTGGTTAGCCTAGTTTTCCTAATGACAAATTAGCCATATGATACTTCTATCTATGTACATTTCTAAATTAATATAATTAAAATTGGCTTTAAAACAATTTATAACTTATTATCACATTTTTATAATTTATTTTCATAGAATTTATTATTCTCACAATAAAATTTATTACATTCACTTTCATATAAATTATGAGAAAATGAAAATATGTCATATTAGTATATAAGATTTTAATGTATATTGTTTTTAGCAATAAAAAAGTTATGTATATTGTTTTTTAGCAATAAAAAAGTTACAAGCAAATAATATATCCTATTAACTGAATAAGTCAACACTGGTGTATAAATTCTTTTAATTTATTAGTTAATTTTTTTTTTCTTTCACCAAAATAGTTGTTGATTTTTTTATTTTTTTTGAAAAAGAACAATGATGGGATTTAACCCATTTACAACAGTTCAGAAAAATACAATTCTTGATATTCACAACTTCTCAATTCAAGATTAGGGAATAAGATGCATGACACTTGGTAAATCATTCAAAGATAACATTCCTTGAGGAAGCATGCATCCCTGGTTTGCTTTTAGATCAGCTAACTTGTTAAAATCACGAAGAATGTGAAAGGAAGAGACCGACAAACACTCAATTAAGATGAAATGTAACCTATGCATAGTCGCATTCAAACTAGGATGAAAGAACTTAGCTACAAAATTTAAGACTTTAATAATGAGTTCAGAATCTCCAAAAATTTGAATATTGGAATGACCAGCTTTAGAGGTGAGTTCGCAGGCTTTTAGAAGAGCATATAATTCTGCTTGGTTGTTAGAGAGTTGTCCCAATCCCTAACTAAAGCTGGTTTGAAGCCGTCCTCTTGGAAGGAAAATTAATCCACCTACTCCAGTGTTTTTCGGGTTTCCTTTTGAAGCACCATCAAAGAAAATTGAAACTTTATTCTTATTTTTCCACCAATCCGAGAAGCCTGCTTCTGAACTTCGAATCTACCAAAGAGAATTAAGCATAGGTCTTCTAAAATTTAGCTGAGTTCTTTCAATCTGAGGCAGTCCAATCCACTTGTTTTCACCATTAAGGTTAATGAGATCTAGGTGCTTTCCCACTACTTCCAAGAGCATTGCCTTTGCATTAGAAGCTACAAGTTCAGGATTTTTGGATTCACTATTTAAGATTGATTCGTTTTTGGCTATCCATATTTTCCACCAAAAGAATTTTGGGATGGCTTGCCAGATTTTCCTCCAGTCACGGCTTGAAGAAGAAATTATAGGATACTGGTTCTACCAATTTGCAAAGAGATTTACAGGATCTTCATTTAAAGGAATAGAGACTGGTAAGCCCAGTAAAAGAAATGCCCAGAATTTTTGAGTGTATCCACAGTTAACAAAAATATGAGCAGAAGATTATTTTGCTTGCTTATAGAAGCAACATCGAAAAGGGCTAAAGAAGCCTCTTTTTATCAATTTTTTCCCAGTTAAGGCTCGCTAGTGCATGAGAATCCAAGTAAAAAAAATTACTTTCGGCAAGCAAGGGGATTTCCAAACATGTTTTCAGAACTTGGAATTATGAGCTGGAGGAGGAAAATTGAGAAGAGCCTTGTACCCAAATGCTGTCAAGTAGCTGCCTGTAGGTCCCCAACCCCACCCATCTCTGCAGGAAGAGTGTATGGGGGCATTTCCAGACAAAATATTAATCAACAAATGTAATTGACCATGCAAAGAAGAGTCCCTGTGATTTGGCAACGCTGGAAATTTCCACTTCAATCAATTACCATTACGATCCCAGGAGGAGATATCATCCAAACACGATATGTGCTTACTTACTAGCCATAGTTTTAATTCATCGATTGCATGGACAGAGAATAGATGAGGATTACCATTGATTTTGTCTTCCCATAAAAAAAGTATTGTTGTCATTTCCTGGTATCTTGAATAATTGCCTAGTAAAGAATGTTATACCTTTTCTGCAGAGATTCCATATTGAGGTTCCTTTATAAATATTAGTCAACTGTAAATTTCGAAGAGTTCCTCCATTCAGATATTTTTTCCAGAAAATTTGACTTACATGATGACTTAGATTGGAGAAAAGTTGCCACAACATTTTTCCACCCATGGTAAGATTTACTAGCCTAGGATCTTTAACTTGCAGCCCTCCTTCGGAAACAGGACGCTTGACATTATCCCAATTAAGCAAATGCAATATTTCTTGATTTCCTTTGCCTCCTTGCCAGAGAAAGTCTCTTATCATTTTGGATAGTTGATCCAAGATCGATTTAGGGGCCAGCAGAAGAGAAGACTAGTAAATCAGAAGAGCTAAAATAGTGGATTTGATTAAGACTAGTTTACCTGTCATAGTAAGCCAATAACCACCCCAAAAGACAATCTTGTCTTTTAACTTACTAACAATTTCCATCCAATGAGAAGGTTTGCTTTGACCCAGCGATAGTGGAAGACCCAAATACTTGATGTTATCCCAATTGGAAAAGCCCTTAAAACCAAGGAGCTGAGAAATATTTGCAATAGTTTCTGAAGCTGCATTCCATCCATGTACAACACTCTTTTGGTTGTTGATTAGGGCACCTGAGACAGTACAAAAATCATGCATAATTTCTTTGAAAATTCTTGCCAATCTCATTGAAGCCCCTCCAAGGAGCAACGTGTCATCAAAAAAGAGAGCATGATTAATAGAATCCACAACACTAATGGATTTGATTCCTAGAATTGTTCTAACATTTTTTCCACAGTTAGCTTTCTGCTCAGAGAATCAGCCATTAGGATGTAAAGAAACGGTGAGAGGGGGCAGCCCTGTCGAAGACCTCATGAACCTTGAAAGAAATGAGCGGGTCTGCCATTCACTAAAAGGAGCTATCCAGGGCTTATTAGTACATGCTTTAATCAGATTAATAAAAACAGAGCTAAAACCAAAAGAATTAAGAATTTGATATAGGAAAGAGGGCTTGACCCTATCAAAGGCATTCGCCATGTCGAGCTTTATAAGCATGCCCTTCGCTTTTCTATTGCCGTTGGAATGCAATATGGCTTCCTGAACCTATATCACATTATCCAGGATATGATGACCTTTAACAAATCCACCTTGTCATGGAGAGATCAATTTTCGAAGGAGGGGTTTAAGCATGTTAGCTAAGAGCTTGGCTAAGATTTTGTAAGATGCATTACACAAAGAAATTGGGCGGAAATGGTCAAAAGTGGAAGGTTTAACTTCTTTGGGAATTAAAGCAAGGAAGGTGGAATTAGTACTTCCACCAACCTTGGCTTTAGACTGAAATGCTTTAATCATCCTCAAAAGATCTTTTCTGATAACAATCCAACATACTCTGTAGAAATGAATGGAAAATCCATCGGGTCCAGGCGCTTTATTCGGAGCCATAGACCAAATAACATCTATAATTTCTGCCTTAGAAAAAGGTCTCATAAGCTCACCATTATCTTATGCATTCACGAAACTAGGAACATTGGAAAGGAAATATGAGCTTAATTTCGAGTCTACAACTCCCTCCTCTGTCAATAATTTCTTAAAATGAGCTTCAGCTTCTTGCTTGAGATGAGTGATACCCTTGAAGGATTCACCAGATGCAGAATTTATTAATGAAATATGGTTATGAGACAGTCTTGCTCTATACTGCTTATGAAAAAATGAGGTGTTTTTATCACCGGCAATCAGCCATAAATTTTGGGATTTCAAACGCCAATATTCCTCTTCCTTTCTAAAGGCTTTGGATGCATTAAGCTAGGCTTCTTGTTCTTCAGCTAGAATGGCAGGAGAGATCTTTACATCCTCCATTATCATTTGAATCTCATCAAGATGAGTCACAGCCAAAATTCTATCGCTAATATGGGAATGGGGAGATATTTTTATCCACTCCTTCAGCGCAGATTTGGTTTGTTTCAATTTCATTTCCCACATGAAATTAGGAGAACCAGATATCAAAATTTTCCAGGCATTACTAACCGTATCCAAGAAACCTTATGGGCAACCCATAGAGGGTTGAACTTGAAAGGAATAGGACCGAGATCTTCATCATCTATAAATTGCAGTAAGATAGGTTTATGGTTCGAGGATAATTTTGGCAATATGCTGGAGGAAATAATTTTATTTTCCATGAGAAAAGAGCTCTAAAGAAGAAATCTATCCAATCTGGCCGAGATATTGGCTGAGCCTATACGGTTATTACTTCAAGTATAACGCCCTTTTTTTGGCTTAAAATCGATCAAATCCCTCGATGAGATGATTCGCTCCACTATTCTGAGTATAGGATCCCTCCCACAATTTCCACCTTTTTTTTCTTTTGGGGCCAACGTGATGTTTAAATCACCAGCTACAATAATGTTAGATGGATTTCTTGCTACTAAAAAAACATCCAAGGAATTCCAACAGTCTCTCTTCTCCTAGAAAGTCACAGGAACATAAAGATTGAAAAGAGAGAGAGTTATCTTACTTGAGAAATGCCTAAGTTTGGTGAAAATCCAATGCTGAGAAACAAAGGAATTTTCCAATGAAAAAAGGTCTTTAGACCAAAGCGTTGTAATCCCACCAGATGAGCCACAACCACTCACAGCTTGTCCTATATTCTTTTTCCAAAACTAATTGCTGATGGTAAGAAGGTTGCTTGCTTCAATTTTTGTCTCCTAGAGCAGAAGAACATCGGGTAGAGCCATAGTTACGAGATCTTTCACAGCTTCTACTTTTGAAGAAGTCCCTAGCCCCCTGCAATTTGAAGAGACTAAATTTATTATTTACTGATGGAAGGAAGAGGACCTCCTTTGGGAGGCCTGGTATGAGTATTTCTGCTGATTGACATCTCTAAAGTTGCTTGACTTCCTTGCATCTTGAGACGTTCAGCTTCTTCCTCCCAAAGAGTCTTTTGCAATTTATGACCTTTTTTAGTGGACTTCTCGAGAGGGTCTTCATCTGAACCAGAGTTTTCTGAGATTTTAATTTTTTTTGCCATCTCCGCATAGGTAGGAGGACTACCATCCACAAGAATACCAATAGCAGATTCAACTTGACCTTGAACTGCTTGCAGAGATGATTGAGGAAGCTCGCCCTCTTCAAGCACTGAAATAACTTGATCACTTGCAACTTGCAAAATAGGTTGTGGGGCTTCTACCTCTACAAGTACTGGGGTGGCCTTATCTTCTAGGATACTTAATACTTCAAAATTATTCTGAGATGAAATTACCTTCAAGGCTGACCCATTATCCTTCTGATTCTGCCCGAGGGGATTGTTGTTCGAACCCTTTTCTCCTCTTGGTACCTTGGCTTTAGCTCCTTGCTTCACCAAGCTAGATTTTTGGACTAGAGTCCATTGAGTTCCCTTCTCTTGAACAGTTTCTTCTTCAAGATTTTTTTACAAGTTCTGGAAAAATTCCCATAACCATGACAGAATCTGCACTTAAATGGAAATTGTTCATAATCTAATTCTTGAACATGTTCCCACCCTGCCACCTTCAACATAATTGCTTCAGGAAGCCCTACCTCTAAGTCTACCTCAACAAAGATTCGAGCGCAGGTGTATTGATCTCTTGTATCAGCCCGGTCAATATATTTCCCAAGAGTGTTCCCTATGGCTTTGAGGGAGTCTGAATTCCAACAATGGAGAGGAAGATGCAACAACTTAACCCAAATAGGCATAGCAAAAGGGACATCTTGATTAGGATCAAAGTCTGGATTCCACTTGTTTAGGTAAATCCCCTGAGGACCCATGAAATAAGGTCTGTTTCGAAAGATTAGGTCTCTATCCGTTGCATTTTCAAAAAGAAATACAAAGTAACCCTTGCCTAATAACTTGCTGCTAATGTCTTCAGAGATCAAAGGTTTTCAGTTCCTTTGGACCCATCCTTCAATAGCTTTTGGAGATGGCCAGAGGCCAGTAAACTGACTAATGAGTCCCCTGTCAGCTAAATTAAGAGTTGATCTACATGTTTGATCAATAGGAAGATCAACCGAAGGGATGTTATCCAGCTTTTTTACGAAGGATTGTTGAATCTAAGTGAGCTTTCATTTGCCGCCTGAAGTAATGAGTCTTCTAAAGGCAGTGAGATCAGAGGAAGGAGAGATTTCCTCCATGACCTCAAAGACCTGATCAAGATCCACTGACCAAGAAATCTTAACAAGGCCCAAAATCTCAGTCAAGAAAGAAAGAGACCACGATCCCCCCTAAGCAAAGCACTATCAGAAACCCAACGCTGCAATCACACCACGGAGAGCATAGACATCAAGAGCCTTCCATCGACTGTAGAGCCTTCAAAACACATCTATCCCTACAGACAGCCTCCTTTAGCAACGCGAGCCAAAACTCCGTCAAATCTTGAATTCCTCCTTCAGCAAAAACCGAGCCAAAACTTCAAAAACAGAGTCTTGAAAATTTTAAAAATTTTCTTGTAGCCCGAATTCGAAAATTTTACCAAATATCTTTTAATTTATTAGTTGATTTTAATGTATATTAATGTTTAGCAATAAAATATTTTTGAATAAATAATATATCACATTAACTTAATAAGTGAATGGTGGTGAATAAATTCTTTTATTTTATTAGTTGAAGCATAAATTATTCTAATATTTTTTAATACACGAAAATAAATTATCAAAAAAATATTTATACATTTTGAAAATATTTTTATAATATAAATACTTATCTAAGAAAATTATTTCCACTTCTTGCAACTAAAAAAATTATAAATACAAAATATACATTTAAAAAATCAATATTACTAATTTGTTAAAAAAAACATCACAATACAGTTTTACACATTACGTTATAATTTCAAATTAAATATAAATGACTTAATTTATTTTATTAATTTTATTAATAATTAAAATTTTAAAATATTTTTTATTATTAAAACTAACATGATAACATTTGTTATAATTATTATCATAATGACATTATTATTAATTAATATTTAACAAGTTATAACAACATAATTTGCATATTATTCTATAAAATAAATTATTAAAAAATTATAATAATTTTTTTGTCAACAAAAAAAATTCATAATAAAGTTATAATCATATAAACATTTATCATATCAACATGTTGTTTTATACATTCAAACATGATATAAATGAATGTGTATGATTCGATATATATATATAACTCGTCCATAATTAGCATACATCTTTCATATTAATATTATTCATGAATTTAATTTATATGCATAATTAACATATTTTTTTCATATAAATATTATTCATGAATTTAATTTATTTTAAAAGTACAAGATTACATATATTAGCTTGACATTATGATATTAAATAAAATTGAGTGAATATATAATTTAAAATTAAAAAACATGAAAATGACAATATATTATTTTATAAAAAATGTGAAAAGACATTTTTATGAATTAAGAGTACTTTACTTGAAAATTACAATAATATTATTTTATGAGAAAATGAATTTTGAGTACTTTACTTGAAAATAAAAATAATATTATTTTATGGGAAAGTGTGGAATGATTTTTATTGTGAGTACTTTACTTTATGACTTAAAAGTATTTGTACCACTACCTTGGTTAACTGTGGGTTTTCATCCACCATAGAAAATGTGACAAATAAGCATTCTTAACTCATGCAATGCCACTTCAACCATGGGGGATGATGTCATCTACTAGAATGTAATTTGTTGATTTTTATAGTACATTTTGGTCTTTTTGAGGCCCATTTTTTACTTCAAAATCTCTCTAATGATTATGTGTATAAATTCTTTAGTTTCTGAATTGCAGAGAAATTGATCATTTGAGTGATCAATTTGGCGAGTTATGAAGAAAGATCTCAGAGAAGATCGAACGGCGAAGAAAGATCGCGACGAAAATCAACGGTTACAATTTGTTCTGCGTATGGAGACAAATCAACAACTGAGAACTAACTCGCAAGAATCGACGTTGCAGAAGACTTCGAAATTGCGGAAACCAGGAAACATGGAAATTGCGGGAACTCAGTTTTTGATAAGTCAAGTTCTGCAACCCGCATGCGGAATAGACTGTTGCGGCTGTAATTAATTGAGAAAGTTCAATTAAAGATAAAAAGTTGTAAAGCCGCATCCCGCAATTCGCAGTGTTGTGGAAAAGGGTTGTTGCGGAAAAGGAGTTGCGGGAAACGTCTTGCGGAAAAGCTGAGTTGCGGAAAGGTGGAGATTGCAGAAGAACGATCTTCGAAAGGGCAAGATACCTAAGTTAAAGTTTGCGGAAAGAAGATTCAATCAGGAATTCAACCTATCAGTTGAAGTCTTGGATCTAGTTGGTCTTTGAGGCCATCAACAAGTGACATGGCAGAGTTGACCAGATTGGCATGACAAGAGCCAAGTGAAATGTGACATGATAGTGTACTAGACATGACAAGTGATGACACTTGAAGACATAAGTAGAGGATATGATCAGTGTAGATAAACAACAAACCCTAGATGACTGACAGACAGTGAAAAAAGTGGACAAGTGCTTGATAGAGGTGATAAAAGAGACGAGTAGAGTGATGAAGATATGATGCTAGACAAAAAGATGATGTGGACAGAACTATGATGATATAATTATGTATAGAATGAGGGTGATGTGATTGTGATGTTTTTGATGATGTAATGTGACAAATATGTACTTGTAATACAAGTTGGGTCTTGTACATGTTTTCTTAGTAGGATATAAGAAAAACTAGGTAGGGTCCTAGATAAGGAGTTGGTGCTCTTTGTTTCGGTAGGTGTTGAATTTCCTTACGGTCGTAGCCGTTTGAAATACAAAAAGATTACAAATATTATATCTTGTGTCTTTTGTGCAATGTGTTGATGATTATGTGTTTAACTTGATTATTAAAACATAGTGTATTGATAACTATGATATTGAATTGAATGTGAAATGATGACTTAAGTTTTAGAGCTAGAAGAAGCTAAATTTTGAAGTAAGTCCAAGCTCGCCGATTCACCCCCCCCCCCTCTCAGTGAGCCATTTTGTCTAACACAGTTGGCATGTTGTTGAACTTTGATAGAGTCTAGCACTTCGATTGCTTCAACAGGTTCAACATCGGCTTTGACAAGTTCGAACCTTGACACAACCGACTTCGACAACCTCGACAGGTTCCATGCTCGACATACAACATCTCCACATGTGTTGTCAACATCGACAGAGTATGTCTCTATCTTTAGGTCATCTACGACGGTTGAAATTTTGAACCGTTATAACTTCTTTTGTAGCTAAATGCAATGGGCCGTCACCCAAGCGTCTCAGCATTCTATATAAAGACGTACACTATTGTAGTATAAATCGGAGAGAATCATCCATCTTTCATTGAAAGGAATTATTAATAGAAATTGGTTCAAATTTTGGCATATTGTCTGCGCACATACTTTCTATCGATATAGTGTATTTCCTACTTTACTTTTTATTTTTCTATGCTTCCAGTGCTCGACTCATTCAGTCGACTGTTGTCCCCAGCTTGCACCTAGGCACGACCTGGATCACATGATCCTATCATCCCAAATATTAATAAGCTTGTCATTTCCAGGGACCTAGTCAAGGTTGCTTTGAAAAAAGGCAGGGCATTTTTATACAGTAGGAAAATAGGGGAACCTTTCCTGACCCTAGGGGGGTGTCCAGACTTCTTAACCTGGGTCCCAAGAATTATTTATGAAAGATTACTTGCTTAACCCAACTATTTTTTCCTAAGACTTGCCTCCAAATAATTTTTGCTCCGAGAGCAAGATTTTGAGATTTGAAATCCTTTATATGGAGGTCCCCTTCCTTGTACGGTTTGATAAACTTTTCCCAGCTGACAAGTGGAAGCTTCTTCTCATTATTTCTGCCTCCTTTCCAAAAGAACTTACGAATTTCTTTTTCCATGAGCTTAATAATACCTGCAGGAGTTAATAACATAGAGCATCGATAAATAGACGAACTTGCCAGTACATAATTGATGAGAACTAATTTACCTGCCAAGTTTAACCTCCTTGCGCCCCAGGAAAGAAGCTTTTGCTTGAATTTTTCCACCAACGAGAGCCAATTCTATCTGCAGGAGGACTTTACAAATATAGGTGTTCCCAAGTATTCGAAGGAGGTCCATTCCAGTTGACCATGGAACCCAAGGATTCTAACCAAGGTGCTTGGTTCCCGGGTAGAAATATTCCAGCCATAAAATTTGTTTTTCCCTACGTTGAGGCTGCATCCAAAGATCTCACAAAAGGATTCGATATCAAATTTGAAGAGTTGGGAAATCTGGGGAAATCTCCTCCCAGAATGATAGAGTAATCTAGAAATTCGGCGTGATTTAAATCCCGTACACCTTAGACAAAATGAAGACCCAAAATATCATGTTCCCTTCTTCTTTTTTCCAACAAAAAACTTAACACGGAGGATTGCAGAACTAAAAGCAGAGGGGAGAGAGGACACCCTTGTCTTAGGCCATTGAAGGCTTTGAAGAATGAAGTTGCTCTACCGTTTACCAAAGGAGAAATCAAGGTTCTTTAATGCAAGCCTTTATCCAAGGAATGAAATCTTTGGCAAACCCGAATCTCTCCAAGACGACTAGCAGGAAGGAATGTCTGACCTGGCCGAAAGCACTAGCGAGGTCTATTTTTACAGCCATTCTTTATGGAAAAACTAGAATGGATAGCTTCTTGAACCAAGACAATGTTGTCCGAAATTTAATGACCTTTCACAAAACCTCCTTGATGATCTAGGATGAGCTTTGGAAGTACCACCCTTTATATGTTGGCAATGACTTTGGTTACAATCTTATATCCTATATTGCACAGCGAGATTGGTCGAAAATGGTCCCAGGTCTTTGCCCTTCCTTCCTTAGGGATGAGAGCAAGGAAGGTTGAGTTTGTGCTTCCTCCTACTTTGTTGCAAGCTTGAGTCTTCAAAACCATTCAATGCAGATTTTTTTTGATGAGTTGCCAACAAGTCTTAATAAACCTGGTTGTGAACCTGTCGGGTTCGGGGGCTTTGTCGGGTTTCATGTTATGTATCACTTGCTTGATTTCCTTTTCGGTGACAAGATTTGTGAGATTGTGGTTTTGTTTATTAGACAAAAGGTTTGGAACCAGATCAAGAAGGTATGAAGAAGCTTCATGCATTATTTCTTCAATGTAAAGCTATTTAAACTGGTTACGAGCAACCAATTTGATGTTTTGGAAGTCAATGATTGCAATATTCTGGAACTGGATTTCCTTAATCGTGTTGTGGTGTCTTCTTGCTTGAACTTGTTTATGGAAGAATTAAGTGTTCTTGTCACCTAACTTAAGCCAAAGGCTCTTGGACTTTTGCCTCTGGTATTCTTCCTGTTTGAGACAAGCTTGGCTTAAGGAATTTTAAAGGGCCTCTTCTCTGCATAAAGCTTCCCTAGTGACTTCGCCAATTTCAAGGGCGAGCTTGTGGGATTCCAAAACCTTTTGTGCTTCCTGCATTTCTTCAATGGGGGAGGTTAAGACTTTTGACCATATTTTGAGTTCCTACTTGACTCTTATCAGTTTTTCCTCCCAAATGAGGAAGGGGGAGCTGGTTACAGGTTGAGTCTAGATTGAACGGACTCTTTCCAAAAAATTATAATGTTGAGTCCAAAGAGGGTTGATTGTAAAAGGGATAGGTCCCAAGTTGGCTTTTTCCTTGATTTCAAGGTTTATGGGTCTATGGTCTGAGACCCCCATAGGTAAGATCAAAGAGATAACTTCCAATCCGATAATTAGGAAGGAGCTTTGAATCAAAAACCTGTCAAGCCTAATGGCTATATGGTCAGGTCCTAAATGGTAGTTAGAATAGGTGAAGGCACTTTTTAATAGTTTGACATCCATTAGGTCCTAATCCTGAATAAGATCTTCTACCCACTCACGATATGGGTCCCTAACATGCTTTCCTCCTCTTCGCTCATTTGCCGAGAGAGTGAGATTTATATCTTTGGGTAGGATGATATTTTCCAAGCAGACTTCATTTGCCAATAATCTGATGGAGTCCCAACAAGAATATTTGTCTTGAGTGCAAACCAGAGCATAGATATTGAAAAGACTTACCAAGAGCTGAGAATCCTTATGACAAAGTTGCGTGAAGATCCAATGGACATTGAGTCACTCCTGAACAAGTTCAAACTTTGTTTCGTTCCAAAGTGCACCTATCCCTCCAGATGCTCCTCTAGTTGACACTGCAGTTCCTTTCCCTTTTCTCCATATTAGGGAGTTGGCTTGAAGTAATCTGGATTCCTCCAATTTAGTCTCTTGGATTATTAGTAGATCTGGGTTTTCCATTCTAATAAGACCCTTCAAAGTGTTTTCCTTGAGTTTGTTGCCCAAACCCCTACAGTTCCAGGAGACGAGCTTCATTATTTACCTATGTCGGAGGGTTGAGCTCATTTGGAGCTCTGAGCATGAGTTCTAGAAGATCTAGGGGTACGGAAAATCAATTTTCAAGGATGGGCTGACTCCCTTGCAATTTATCTTTATACGTTTCTTGCTCCCGTATTTCCTGTAGGGACTTATGGACCCTTGAGGCTCTCTTCTCGTGGTTGAGGGTATCAAAATCCCCTCTTTCCTCCTCGAGGTCATCTAAGGAGATGTCTTCCGAGTGAGGATCTTCCAAAGGAATTAGGTTGGTCCTAATCTTGATAGAGCGGGGGGGCTAGACTTCTGGGGTTAAATGTAATGTCCTATTCTAATTAAGCACCAAAACTCTCGCTTACCTACTTAATTCCCATACGTTCGAGCGGGTACTACATAAAAGGGAATTGACTGAGGACATTTGATACTTAGAATAGATCAGGACACTAATTCAGTATCAAATTCATCAATATGATAAAGGAAGCCTTATTTATTTAGGCTTAAAGTTAATATAAAATTAGAATTGCATGCATGCAAAAGCGAAGCGCAAACCCTAAAAGTGACATGCAAACCCTAAAAGCGCATGCTAATCTATTTAAGAAAGGTTATTGGACTAAAGGAGGTATCTATTATTATTGTTGTTGATTTGGAGTTTTTGAGCAACAACAATAGTTGTGTTTGAAGATGGTGTCTTCAACTAACGAGGCTTTGGCAATGAAACCATCTGCCCTAGTCTCCTTCAGGGTAGGCCATCTAGGTCTACCATCCACATTCATCTTATTTATCCATATCCAGTGATTTAACATCCACCAAAAGATTATTTGTAAGTTCACGTGCACAGCTAGGGAATATCTGGAAAACCCAAAAAGTATTCGTTGGGTCTCTGAATCCCTGTTTATCTTCCGTATATCGGCCTCATCTTCACCAACAGGGTCACTCCACTGCATTGAGTGAATATCAGTTCCTAGTTTGCTCATTCGGAGTAGTTATCAATAGATTCATGTGACAGGAGGCATGAGAACCCATAGGGAAGATCAATTCGCTAGGGGGTATTAGAGAGATTAGATCCTTTGCATGCACCAGTCATTCTCTTCAGGAAGGAGAGACCATCGTTCCAACAAAGTTTCAACTCCATTAGACACCCCCTTTACCAAAACAGTCATATTTAGCTGGGAGAGGGTTTCCTTTACAGTTGGGCATCAACACAAGGAAGAGAGAACCATTACCTCACCTATCCAACACTATATGCATGCAACTTATTTCTGGAGTATCATCAGCTTATTTATCAGTGGTAAGTGTGCCATTTATTTCTGAACTTTCCACCCTATAAATTCTCCAGTTTTGCTATATTTTAGGGCCTTTGATACGGCACCTTGCATGCACATTAAAATTCAGTATTTTGTACCCACTTGAGTGTACTAGCAGACCCTATAATAGTAAAGCAGTAGAATATCAGTATTTGGGATATTACAGTGGTATCAGAGCATGTTCCTTACCAACTGTGGGCTTGAACATGAGAAGTAAATGAATATAGAAGAAGACACTTTTGTAACCTATAGGATAAGGAAGAGTGGGTACACTGAGGAGCATGAATTTGAGGATATCCAGCTAGAAGATACCAACTCAGACATGGACCCAACAAGTATACACTCTGACAGAGGGAAAGGAACATGAGAAGAGGAAGATAGATTGGAATTTCGTAGCTTGGTGAATGCATTGAATGACCTAACTAAGGGACAAAAGGAAGTATTGCATGCAATAAACATATTGGCTCTGAAGCCAGAACCGAGTCATAGCAATATACCTCCTTTAATTGTAGATAGAGCTTCCACCAGTAGTAGTGGGAAGCATGTTTACACTAACATGCAAAACACACCCTATATATATAACAAACCTTCCAGCAGACCTACTATGCCTCATTTCCTGGAAGATGTAGTAGCAGGACCAATCATGCTAGTAGATCCTAGTGAACCATTTGGAGCTTACTTAGAGGAGTACAGGTATTTAGGAGATGATTTCCATGCAACAATGTCATTCTCAGACTTCTCCAATCTGAAAAGTAGGAACATACCAAGAAACTTTAACAAAGGATTTACCCAGAATTACGAGTTGCAGAAAACCTTGGGTAGGTTGACCATCCCTAACTTTGATGGGACTCATGGAGGTTCAGCGAGGATATGGGTCCAGAATTTGGATACTTAATTCCAACTCAACCATATGACAGATACAGATGCCATTAAATTCACTACTTCACATCTAGACGAAGAGGCTCATGAGTGGTGGTACCATGGGCTAGTGACATTGGATCACAACACTATCAGTTCCTACAACAAATTCACACAGAGGCTCATGGAGCGGTTTGATAGAAAGGACCCAGAGATGTAATTTAGTGAGTTATCTCAACTCAAACAGACAAGTAGTGTCGAGTCCTTCATCTCAGAGAATCGTTGTTATGGTAACAAATGTGTCGGAGAGCATATTGTTTATTTTGTTTTCAGAGGCCTTGACAGAACCTCTACGGGGGTAGGTGAAAGCCTACAAACCATCCACTCTACAGGATGCGATCAATAGATCTAGAGATCTACAAGATTCAGTTCTGAAGAACCGGTTTCCACTTAAGACAAACTTTCCATTAAAATACAAAGACATGAAACCTTTCCAACAGGAAATGCCAAAGAAACCTTGGTTGGACGATGACACAAGGAAAGATTTGAGATGGAAGAAATTATGTTTCACTTGTCAGGAACCATGGGTTCTAGGCCACATGTGCTTAGGGAAAGCCAAATACCACTATATAGAGGTCTACTCAGACAATGAAGGGGAGGAATTCGAACAAGAAACAATAGAGGAATTGAGGGCAGTAGAAGAATAGTCACTTCAAGGAGAAGCACCAGAGGGAGTTATTGCTACATTATCTAGAGAACCTATATTTCATACTCTTAGAGTCAGGGGAGTAGTACAAGGCCACAGGGTAGGTGTACTAATTGATGGAGGAGCAACCCACAATTTCATTGATGAGGCATCGGTGGCTAAGCGGGTATTCAGACAGAGAAATTTGAGGGATTCACTATAGCGGTAGCAGGAAATAATAACATGGAGTACAACTATTGCATTCCCAAATTGAATGTCACATTAGGGAAATACAATATGACAGACTCATTTTATGTGGTGAATGTGGTTGATACACATGTAGTATTAGGTGTCCAATGGCTCTATTCGATAGGAAAATATACTATAGATTACATGGCAATGGAAATATAATTCCAGGGGCAGGATGGAAAACGGGTAGTTTTGAAGGGCATGAACACTTATCCCCCCAAACCAGTATCATCACAAATAATGGAGGTCGTACTCAGACAATGAGACATAGAATGGTTAGCATAGTGCCTTGCCACTTTTAGAAAACCTCTATATAACAACACCCAACATTCAACAGATATCCAGGCGCTATTGCAAAAAGATGAGAGAGTATTTTGGGATCTTCCATGTAACACCCCAGTTTTGACCCCTTTTGAATTTAACAAAATGATGTAAATAATCATGGTGTGGAGCTAGGAAAAATCCCCACCATTGATTTAGTGCTATGCTTCGGCAATTAAGGTTGGGCCGGTGATATTTTATGCCAATTGAACATTAAAAGTTGGGCAATATGTTAAAATTGCAATATTAATTAAAAACCTACAGCCAACTATGTCAACGCAACTAAATGAGATGGGGGCATGATTTTCCTAAGGATTAAGGAGTGGGGGATTGGAAGAGTGGGGCAGAAATTCGAAATGGGCAAAGCACCATTTTTGGAAAAACGTTTTTTTTTTTTTTTTTTGGAGCAAGAAAAGATAAAAACGTCTGCCTTTCCCTCACACATGAATGTTTCATCTTCCTGTCAGGATTTTGACTAGGGGTAACGTTTTTGGGATCCCAATCTTCATTCACACAGGAAGCAAAACCACTCTATGTCTAAACCCTGGGGGATTCTCTCTAGTTTTGCGATTTTATTTTCCCTTCACGGTTTTCTCCTGTTCGACAATCTGTTTTCTTTCACAATTTTGGTTTTCCTGTTTTGCATTGTTCTCTTTCATGTTTTTCTCTAGTCTTCTAGTCATTTTCCTGAACATGAATGCCCTGAATCCGATTTGGTGTTTTTGAATGAATTGACCAGCAACGTTTTCGTTTTGGTATTTTGCAGCAATCGGTCTGGCACCGACAATGCTTGGAGATTCATAAATTATTATGTGCATGTTCTCATGGAAATGCCTCAAGGAGGAGATAATACAGCACGTTTGAGAATGCAATATTTGCCAGCAGAATAAATTCGAACATACTCATCCGACAGGGTTACTTCATCCATTACCGATACCGGAGCAAAAATGAGAAAGCATCTCGATGGAATTCATTACAGGGTTGCCAAAGGTACAAGGACGAGACTTCTTATATGCAGTAGTAGATCGGTTGACCATATTTTCTCACTTCTTTGCTATCTCTTCTGACTATTCAACATTATAGGTAGCCTATTTATTTTTTAGAGAGGTTTTCAGACCCTATGGGCTACCCAAAACCATTGTCAGTGATCATGACAGTAAATTCACCAGTGCTTTCATTACAATCATCGCAAAAGAAGCGGATTTAACTAAAAGAAAAGTAAGGGAAAAGATAGAAATTAGGATGAACCCGAATTGCATGAACATGGATGATGAGAAAAAATTAAGTGATACATGGACCTCGTTGCTACACTCTTTACAAAAAACAAAAACCTAAAACCGACAAGAGCAAGAATAAGCCGACTTACATCAAAGGATATTACTCAATGGTCAAATAAAGAGCAAGATTCTCATATTTAAATGTAGTTTTTCATAGCCATTACATCTTAGGCTCTCGAAGTCTCCTGAAGATGATCTCAGAGGAGAGATCGAAACATTGAGCATAGTCTTGAACAATAATGCAATTCCAAATTACAAAATCAATCCTTGCATATGGATACCTTCAAATGAAGGAATTCTTGCTGGTGAAATGAAGCACGGCCATCTGGCACTTGTTGATGAGACACTTCCAATAATTGTCATTGCAACACATGATAATTGTTTCAACAAGCAACAACCAATAATTCAACAGCTCCAGGTTTGTAGAGGGTGTTGGAAGGGATAAACATCCTTGGTATGCCCAAATGGCAGTTGTTGTGTAATTGAAGTTCCTTTAGTACATGCTTGTCTTTAACCTATCATTAACATTGTACCATTGCAGCTCCTCGCATATTATCTCACTGTTCTTCGTGGTTATGATGTCGATCAAACTAGAAACCTTACAAAGAGTGTCACGACTGAGTAAAGAGCTTGAACACAGTTGTTATGGTTACATTTGAATATTTGCACAAGAACCAGACACAAACAACAAGTAATGTCTCTGCAATAAAAAAAATTGAAGAAGTCTGAGATGCTTCATCGAGGCTAGGTGGAACATGTGAAAGCAGAGAGGAATCTTCCTGTCGAGGTAGAGATAGATCCAGGATCGATTCTTGTAAACTGTTGTAATCTCATAGATCACATAGGGTTACCAATAATACACATTTAAAGCATACATACATAACAGAGACAAGAGATAAGAACAAGTAAGTGGAATAACATGTTATATTATCATGAAAGGGTCCATACAATACAGAGAACAGAACTGAGTTCTCATCTGGCTCAACAACCTAATATATATGAATTACAAATAGTTACAAATAACTACCTGTCGGTTCGGTCAATCGACACGACCTTTATGTGGCCAACCTAATCTTTAATTAGTCTGTTGATCGACTAAGTCAGCTATTGTTTTAGTCGGCTTATCGACTTGCTCCTGCAACATCTCCCCCACAAACAAAAAGTTTCTTCGTCCCAAAGAAACAGGGAGGTACCAAAATTTCTTTGCCTATCGTAAGTAGTTATTTCTGTGTTTAATCTTCATGGGCTATGAAGTCTGATGGTTGGTCTCTTTTGTACACAGACTTCGACAATTGCTTCAGCTGTTACTGCCAGCTGATGTTGGAATTTCGTCCAACTTTGCAGTACTTTTTGAATGTCGATGGTTAATGTAGTAAGACTTGATAATATTGACATCTTTTCTTGAATGGAAAATTCTGCTATTCTTTCCATGTCGGGACCCATAAAATGGTCCTTTTCCTCTATAGTTTTGGTAGGCTTTTTGTCGACAAAAGCCCATTCTCTTATATCAACCCATAATTTTGTCCATGAGCTCTCCTGAACCTTAGCATTCCTTGTGTTCTTTAATTTCCTTACTAATGGTGTTTCCGCAGTCTGTAGTTCTTTCGCCTTGGTTGCAGCTCTAGTTTGTTTTGGTGCCATCTTGTCGGTCTGTTGGTTGACTTTAATTCGGTATTTTTGGCTTTTAGTCATCTGGTTGCTCAGTTGCTCTCTCTGTTTGAAATGCGGTAAATGATCCTTTGGCAGTTCAGTATTTATAGTTGATGCATTTGACGTTTTTTTCGATGGGTGTATTAATTGCAAACATGATCGTCAAGCATGAACACTTGAGTTTGTGTTCATGGTGATTTGGTTTTGGTGCTCATAGTCATGAATGCGCAATGCGACTGTCGAGGTCGTTGGTTGATGTCGATCATGAAAATGGTCGATGGTGTTATGTCGATGGGCGTGATGTCGGTTGTCATAGTGGTGATTTCCTGTCATACTTCTTTATGTATTTCGATCCTATTTTGCTTTTTGGATTTTCAGATTTTTATAGCTTTTGTTTAACTATTATGGTCGTTATATATATATATATATATATATATATATATATATATATATATATTTTACAGACTTGTTTTAGTTTCTGTACTGTTTTAGTCGGGCACCGTTAACAAGTTTCCGAAATACTATACCTTGTAACGTCCTTAGTCGAATTGATCTGTTGGCATGTATATCTTTGACTACATAGGGTCCCATCCATTATGTATGTAGTTTTTTGGGTTTTCCTATCACCCGACTATTGTATAGTAAGGCAAGGTCTCCTACCGACAAGTTTTTGTTTTTGATGTTTCGATCATGCCATCCATTTTGTTGTTGTTTCTCGATTTCCTGATGTTGTATTGCGATTAGTCGGTGTTCTTCTAGTTTACTTATTTGCAACAGTCGGTCCTTTCTTCCTTGTTCGACATCGACGTGTAAAATCTCTGCGATAATAGGTGTTTGTTGTTGAAAGTGTAGTGGAACTATTGCTTCTTGTCCATAAACTAGTCGAAACGATGTTTGATCGGTTGAACGCTTATATGATGTTATGTATGCCCATAGTATTGCAGGTATCTTTTCATCCCTGTCATCTTTGTCGGTGTTGCATATTTTTGTTAATCATTTTGTTAATGTTTTATTAAATGCTTCAATTGCTCCATTCGACTGAGGGTGGTAAGTTGTATTCCGACGGTGGTCGATTTGGAACTGATCTATCAGTGTTTTAATAGTTTTATTAATAAAGTGTGTTCCCTGGTCACTAATTAGGGTTAGTGGACATCCAAATTTGGTAATGATATTCTCATAGATAAATTTAGCATCTATTCCGATGGAACATGTGTCGACTGGTTTTGCTTCTGCCCGTTTGGTTACGTACTCAAATGCAATTATTATGTACATTGCACCTGTTCTTTTTGCTGGTACAGGAAATGGTCCTATGAAGTCGATAGCCCAAATTTCAAATGTCAAACTTGGGTTTACTGATACCAAGGGCATTTCTGTACTAGGCAAGGGTCGACCCATTCGTTGACATATGTCACATTGGCTTACAAAAATTTTGCAGTCTTTGTAAAGTGTCGGCCACCACAACCCTGATTGTTGGATTTTCTTTGTAGTTGTGTCTACTTGGAAATGTCCTCCGACAGGTCCGTAGTGTGCTTCATGCATAATATTATTTCTTTCATGTTCCAATACACACCTTTTGAGGATGTCGTCTAGACCCATTTTATATTGGAATCCATTTATGAGGCTATAAGGTGGAGCTTTCATGGTTAAGATCTGTTTCTTCTTCGTATTCATGCCTTTTGGTGCTTGCTCGTTTTCCAAGAACTGTGCTATTTCCTCCAATTTTGCTCGGACTGCTTGTATTCGAAATAGATGTGCATCCGGTAAGTCATCTTCGACTCCTGTCGGTTCCACTCCTGTGTCGATTCTGGATAGATGGTCGGGATCGACATTGAACTTACCTGGTCTGACGACGACTTCGAATTCAAATTCTTGGAATAGAAGTAGCCATCGACAAATTCTTCCATGGTGTAGAGGCTTATTTACAAGGTATTTTAATTCTTGGTGGTCGGTGTAAAAGATAAATGGATTAGCTAGCAAGTAGTGTCGATATTTGTGTAGTGCGAAGACCATTCCTAATGCTTCTCGTTCTGTTGTCGAATAGTTTCTTTCAGCTTTATTTAGTTTTCTACTGCTGTAAACTATAGGGTAGTCCATTCCATCATCTCTTGGCTGAGTTAGGATTGCTCCTATTGCTAGGCCTGATGCGTCGATGTGTACATGGAATTTGTTCAACCGGTTTGGAAACCTTAGGATGGGTGCTTCGACTAGCTTTCTTTTTAGTTTTTCAAATGATATGTTACACTCCTTTGTCCATTCAAACTCTTGATCCTCCCTTAGCAGTTCTTCCAGTGGGTATGTCATATCTGAATAGTGTCTTATGAATTTTCTATAATATCCTATATGACCAAGTAGTACCCTGGCTTGTTTTGGATTCATCAGTGGTTTTAAGTCGAGGATGATTTTTATTTTTGTGAAGTCGACTTTAATACCTTCTTTACAGACAATGTACCCTAACAATATCCCTATGGGGGTCAGAAATATACACTTCTTGATGTTCATAGATAACTGGATTTGTCGACATTGTTCCAACATAAGCCTTAGCCATTTACAATGGTATTCCGGTGTAGAGTATATTGTCCAATTGTCAAAATATATTGCCATTGTTTTGTAAATGTACTCCTGAAATGTTTTAACCACAATCCTTGAAAAGACTGCAGGTGCATTTTTAAGTCCAAAAGGCATAACCCTATAAGAAAATGAGCCAAATTCACATACGAATGTTGTCTTTTTCTGATCTTCTTTGGCTATTGGTACTTGATTATAACTTGAGAATCCATCTGTAAATGAGTAGCATTCATGTCCTGCGACCTCATTTAAGATTTCATCTGCATAAGGAGTTGGAAATGCGTCTGTTAATGTAACTTTATTGGGTTCTTTGAAGTCAACACAGATCCTTAGCTTGGTTGGATCATGTTTCTTTGGTTGAACCACCACTGGACTTGCCCATTATGATTGGTCAATAGGGTAGATAATTCCTGCTGTGAGCATTTTATCAATCTCTTTCTTGACCATCTCTTTGTATTTATGATCTAGTTTATATGGTCTTTTCTTTACAGGTCGAACATCAGGTTTAATGTAGATCTTCATTTCACCCATTTCATGTACTAGACCTTTGAGATCCTTATAGCCTCTAGCAAATACATCCTGAAATTCTTTCAGTAGGTTTACTATCTCTGTTGTTTGTGCTTCAGTCCAGTAGTCTCCAATTTTTGCTATTTTTCGTCGATCATCATTTGATATGTCGACTTCTTTGATTTTCACTTTAATGTCTAACCATTCAGGGGCTTTTGTCTCATTGATTAGTCGACTCCCTTCTTTAAACTATGAAAATGTAGCAGGAAAGTTTGTTGCAGTCATTCGGTCGATGTCTTCCTTGTCGGTTGTCTTGACTTTGAGTACTGTGCGAATTGGTTTTGTTGTTTTGGCATGGTTTGATTTCCATCTAAAGCTTTTCCCTTCTGGATTTTCATTTTCCATTTGTAGTCTTGTTGACTGTGGAATTGTACCGGTTTGTATATTATTGCATTTTGTTGTCGGTCGGTCATGTTTTAGGGTTTTGTTTTCTGTTGGTTGTATAAATGCTTTGATCTGTTCTGTTGTTTCGACCAAATTCTCATTTTGGGGTACAAAGTTGAAATCTTTGATAAAATTCTCTTTGAGTTCATGCCATAGGAATGTTTCACCTCAAGCTTCTTCCATTTTGTACCATTTGTTTGGTAAGTCGGAGAGTATTGATGCGGTGTGGCCATGTTTGTTCATCTTTATATCCAAGTCTTCTCCATTCTTTTTCACATGTTTTTATGTGGTTTTCCTGGATCTTGTCCTTGGGTAAATATAGGTATTTGAGCCTAGTTAGTTAACTTCTTTCCTCCAAATCTTTCTACAAAATAAGTTGAAGCTGTTGTCCATGTCTGCAGTCTTGACTAATGGGTATCCCACCATCTAGCAGCTTGTCCTGTAAAATTTTCCGCTAAGCTTTGTAGTAAGCCATGTTCACCAATGTTCCTAGATACTTGCTCTACATGCATAACTGGTGATTCTCTTTCTTTATATCTTGAGATTTTTGTGATATTTGTATTTGTTGGTTTCAAGGTAGGATATTCCCTAGTTTTCTTCTCAAATATTTTTGGGATGATGGACACCACAAAGCATTGTCTGACTGGTTTCTTCTGTACTTTTTGAATGGTCCAGCATGCTCTTGCTTTTGTTTCATAGTTTTCAACCTCCCAATCAGATAGTTCTGCGTATGAATTGTATCCTACTGAGTCTTGGTTTCCTAAGTAAAGTTCACCATAAATATTAGGTTCTGTGTAATCTTCATTGTTATGTATTTGATATAGTTGTTAGATGTCAACTTCTTCATCAATTGGTTCTGTCCAAGGTTCTCCTTGGGATGGATGAATAGGTACAATGACTTTTTGTCCATTCCATTTTAATTTTATTCTTTCTTTGTCTAAGGATATCGAGGCTTTCATTTTTCTCCCCCAAGTTCGACCTACTAACGCTGAGAAAGAGTTGGATCCTTCCTTAGGGTCAATAATTTCAAAATCGACTTTGGTCGATATTCCTTTTATCGTTGTGTCGACATTTTTCCAGACTCCAATAGGTTCAATTAGGCCTTGGTCGACTAGTTTCAGGTATATTCCTGACTCGTATAATAGAGGTCGTCCTAACTGTTCCCATGTGTCTCGAGTCATAATATTTACCTGTCATCTGAAATCGAGCATGACTTGTCGGACATGGTATCCTTCAATTTCTAGGTCGGCAAGTGGGTCAGCATCACTTTTATCTTTTTGGTTTAGACTGCAAATACTCTTTGTTTCTTTTTTGGTGTTGTTGTTGTGTTTTATTTTATAGAGTAAATAGATGAATTGAGATACTGAGTTATATTTTTGTACTATCTATATTAACTCTTTTACTGTGTTATGTCAGTTGTCATCATCTTCTTCTTGTCGGGCAAATTCTCTAAATACATTTGTTGCATCTTTATATATTTGTTTTTCTTTAATTGGGTCAGGGTAAGCATTCTTTTCTTTTATTTTGCTTATTAGTGGGTTATCATTCCCAATTTTTGTCCCTTGTCGGGTTACTATATGCAAATTCTTTGTATTTATTATATCATGTTTTTGCACACACAACAAGACATTAATATTTTTCTTCTTATTTATTTTTCAAGCATAGTAGGGCAATCCTCTAATGAGTGATCCCCTACTCCACAACTAGTACCGAATTTTAGGTCACTACTGTCCTTGTATGGACAGTATGCATATCGGTGTCCTTCCTTGTAACATGTGAAACATTGGATGGGTCGACGTGGTCGGTTGTCTCGATTCCCGGAGAATCGAACTCGACTTCCATATCCTCCACGTCGGTTTTCAAAGCGGCGTTCGTATCGACGACCTTTGTATCTTTAATTATTTTGGCCATTTTGTGCAGTGTTTCATTGTTCATTGTTCTGTGCGACTGCATTAGTCAGGTAGATTGCGTGATAATTCTGTCGATTTTTTAGATTTAGATGGCAGTCGGTCGTGGCGTGATTCTTTGTTTCGCAGATAGCGCACCAATATGTTTTAAACGGGCAATCTTTTGTCGTGTGATTGCCATGTTCTTGGCAAGTGTCACAAAAACACTTTGTTTGCACAAATCAAACGTCCTGTCGGCTGATATCCTGTCGACGGTTGTCTTTTGAATGTTTGGCTGTTGAACATTTCGTGCACCAAATATCCTGACTCTTAAGGTTTAGCTCTTTTAATGATTTATGCACGATCTCAAGTTGTTCCTCCAATCTATGCTCCATGGGGTGTATTGGAATGTCTTCATCCATTTCTACTTGTAGAGGTTTAGTAAGTGCATCTTCATAAGTTTTGAATGTCTCCAGACTTATGTGCCGACGAATTTTCTGTGTCATACCTACAAGAAACCACTGGATTAATAGTTGCTCATCAATGACATAATCCAATTGGTTGAGAAAGTCTTTCCAGCATTTGTCGTAGTCGCGGACAGTTTCTCTTGACTTTTGTGATGTCATCTTCAATTTCTTAGCTGCTAGAGGTTTTGCATCTAGAGTTTTAAAGAATGATAAAAATTGCACTTTGACTTCCGCTTTAGTTGCTCTAGGGGTTCTTTCAGAAAAGGTCATATACCATGTCAATGCCCTTTTCCTTAAGGCACCAACGAACTGTGCCATCTGTCTGTCTTCATCTGTAACTTGGTTTGCCTCCCAAGTCAATTCACAAACGAACCAATGTCGTATGGGATCCTCATCGCCCTCAAATAGAGGGATGTGTGCTGACCTGTGACCCATGTCGGAGTCACTGTCACTATCTTCTTCAGGAGGTGGTGGTGGTGGGGGTAGTGGGATGTTTTGTTTATTTCTTTGTGTAGAACTATTGTCAATAGAACTCTCATTTCCATCGGTCATCTTAGTTGTCATTTCTTCGCCGACAAGCAGTTGGTCGGGATCGACTTCTCTTGTCAATGTCCAACTACAATTATTTGTCTACAGCTCCAAATGTTTTGTATCTTCCAAAGCTGTATTTGGTAGGGGGGCTGCTCCTTCATGTGTCGGGTAAAGTAAGTGGATACTTCGGTTGGAGGGTAACACTTGAAGCATGACCCAATTTCCTTCTTCTAGTCGACGGATAAGTAGATGATTATCATCATTTCTCTCATCGTCTAGTTGACTCCATATACCAAAGTCACCAGCTCTTAATCTGAGGTCCTTTTCGACAATGGTTTGTATCCTGGTACTCAGATTCATTGAAGACAGAGGTCTTACCTCCTAGGGAACTTCTAATTGGAGAGCTTCCTGCTACTTTATCCACAAATCTTCTTCCATAGGGGATGCTTCTTCTTCCACGCCTTCTTCTTATCGGTCATGACCCGACTCTGGAGGATTTCTCTCTTGGTTTGTCACCCTAGTACTCATTCCTCTTTGCAGCGCTATAGCTCTTTCTCTTCTTTCCTCCCTTCTTTGCAACCTCTTCTCCCTCTCTATTTTCTGTAAGTCCGTCGTACCTTTGTGTGACACTGTCCTTTTGATTTCCTCTTTAGGACGACTTCTCATCACTGGTGAATGGTATCTCTTTGGTCGACTAGAATCCTCTCCACTTTACCTTGACATACGACAACTACTCCCCCATTGCCTACTCGACACTTTAGAAAGCCCAGATAGTTTTGTTTACTTGCTTAGGAAGTATTCCCACTCCCTTTCGGCAATGAATTTCTCCCACTTCTTTTGTTTCTTCGCCTAGTTAGTATTTTGTGGCGGTTCGCATAGTAATGGAAGAGGTTCAATGATATGACCCACTCCTTTCTCTATGAGGAACTTGAACAACAAGGTCGGTGAGGAACACAAGAATTGCTCGGTGAGGTCTGTGTAGAATTTCTTCTTAATAGTTTCCACCGAAGTTCTTTCTTTTATAGCTTGTTGCTCGTAGAATTCGTCAGTGATCTTTTCAAACCACTCCGACAAGTTTTTCCTTCCCCCTCGAATCAGTTTTTATAGCAGCTGTTGATCTTTAGTCGCTTCCGGATTTTTCATCCAAGAGTTTCTTCAAAAGTTGGGGCACTGGTTCTACAAACTTCTCATGGGTTTCAGTAAAGACCCTTTCCTTTGCTTGAGCAGTCATTAATCTGTTTCTTCATGCGTAATTTTGCAAGTAGTTTTCTATTTTAAGCTCCCACCAGTCCTTAATCTCCTGTTCTGATATCATTTGCTTGTATACATCTCAGACATGTACTATCGGCAACTGAACCAATGTTGTAGTCTCACATATCACATAGGGTTACCAATAATACACATTAAAAGCATACATACATAACAGAGACAAGAGATAAGACCAAGTAAGTGGAATAACATATTATATTATCATGAAAGGGTCCATACAATACAGAGAACTGAACCGAGTTCTCATCTGGCTCAACAGCCTAATATATATGAATCACAAATAGTTACAAATAACTACCTGTCGGTTCAGTCAACCGACACGACCTTTATGTGGCTGACCTAATCTCTAATTAGTCAACTGATCGACTTAGTTGGCTAATCGACTAAGTCGTCTATCATTCTAGTCGGCTTACTGACTTGCTCCTCCAACATAAACCCAATTCGCTTCAAATCGATTTGCTCAAACCTCGGAGAACCGGTTGCGACCATAGAAACTCATAACCAGAGAATCTACCCGACAACGATAGACATAGAGAAGAATGCAGCTGGCGAATATGATAATGAGAAGCCAAGCACTCCGTTGGCACCCAATTCTAGTAGTTTTCGGTCTGAGAAGGGCGGGTTTGATCCCGTACCCTCGTCATGGCCATCACCATCGCCTGTGGTATTCTGTTCTTGGTCTTCCGGCCGAATATCCCCAAATACTCTGTCGACAGCATTCAGATCACTAAATTCAGCCTTAACGTCACCGACTTCATCACAGATTGCCAATTCGCTGTGAATATAATGTCCCGGATAGTAATCGCATAGTTAAAATATATTGCTCCTTCCAAGATGAAGAGCATATTTATCTATTAATGGGGTATTTACCTGGAGGAGATATGATGACACTACTGATGCAGAAGGATAATTTAAAGGAGAATGAGGCAAGGTTTTATGTTGGATAGACAGTTTTGGCTATTGAATCAATTCACAAGCACAGTTACATTCACAGGGATATTAAACCAGATAATTTATTACTTGATAGATATGGACACATGACGATTTCAGATTTTGGTTTATGTAAATCATTAGACTGCAGTAATCTGCCCACTCTCCATGAAAATGACTTCACTATTAAAAAAATCTTGGATATGGGTGATCGTATGAACACATCAATCATACCAAAGCGTACTCAACAGAAGCAGCTTTCACGTTAACAAAGGAATAGGTGTATGCTATCTTATTAAACTGTTGGTACACCAGATTACACTGCCCCTGAAGTATTATGGAAAGGAGTGTGATTGGTGGTCACTTGAAGCAATTATGAAGATAGTGAGCTGGAGAACTCACCTAAAATTTCCAGAAGAATCAAATTTATCACCTCAGGCCAAACATCTTATCAGTAAACTTCTTTGCAATGTAGAGTAGAGGTAGCGAGAAAGATTTGAAGGGATTTTTGTTTTAAATGAATAAGACACATGTCATAGTCAGTTGATACTTTTTCTATTATTAGTAGACTTATATCCAAAGAAAGTGGATCTAGAAACTATTTATTTAGAAACCTTTTTTCCTATATATTGTAAGATTTTGTTGAACTAGAGGAGGGACACACATGGGAGTCGGTCCTGGGAGACTGTGCAGACATACATATTTACTTCTATAAGAGCTTCTTTTGCTTTTTGAATGACTGTTAATACATTATATGGAGCTAAGCTTTTGATCTAAAATGTTTTTATAATCTTGTTGGAGCAGGGTCCCGCAGCTACAAAAGAAGCTGCTAGTTTAGTGGATAGATAAGTTTTGGCGGAGAGAAGATAAGATAGAGCTACGACGCCATAGCATGTTTCCAGCTACAGAGCAGAGACGGAAACCATGACTTTTAAGATAGAGAAGTCAAGAAAGACAACGGTACCTGAGCGGCCAAGAAGAGAGAGCTCACCCATTGCATTGAAGGTAGCGGCGGAAGACAGGAGGGCTCAGCGACCCTCATAAAGGAAACGGAGCAACGAGGCTGAAGCATTGAAGACGAAGGACAGGAGAGTGAAGCGGTGCACAGTACCCATGATCAGCGCCGGGAAGCATGGAAGACTGCAGAGAGCTGTGGTATGACGGAAAGCGGCTACCTCAAGTACAGATATGGCCGATTGTCACTAATTAGGGTTTGGGTTACTGTTGGGACAGGCCCAGAGTGTTGTAATGGCAAGACCTGCGAGCTGCCTATAAAGGGATATATTTTGTATTGTAAAAGGGTTGGATCGTTCAGTTGTTAGTTGTTTTTGTAGAATATTAGACTGTTGTAAAAGCCTAGCTCTGGTTCTGTTATTAGCGGTAGCAATCTTACTGTAACCAGTAGCTGGCTTATAGAGCATGCATGTAATGATCCGCAGGGATCGACAGAGAGGGAAGAGTATACTGTAAGAGAGGCAATATAGAGATAGAAAGAGAGAAGAGATCTAAGAGAGAAGGGCTCCAGGCTGTGTGCGGAGTTACCCAGAAGATCTCTAGCTGCATATGCAGTGCAGCAGAACTGTGTTTACCTTCCCCTGAGCTATAATAGAGAAACACAGTTCTATGGACGTAACTCCCATCCTGGGGGTGAACCACGTAAAACCTACGTGTTATGTGTTGAATGCATGTGATTGTATTTGATTACTGTTATTTACTATTTTGATCTACACTAGCAGGGTCACTCCACTGCATTGAGTGATTATCAGCTCCCAGTTTTCTCATCCAGAGTAGTTATCAGCAGATTCATGTGACAGGGGGCATGAGCACCCAGAGGGCAGATCAATTCACTAGGGGTCTTAGAGAGATCAGATCTTCTACATGCACCGGTCATTCTCTTCATGAAGGAGAGACCATAATTCCGACAAAGTTTCAATTCCATCAGACACTCCCTTCACCAAAAACATCATCTTTAGCTGGGAGAGGGTTTCCTTTGCAGCTGGGCGTCAACACAAGGAAGAGAGCACCATTACCTCACCTGTCCAACACTATATGCATGTAGCTTATCTCTGGAGTATCATCATCTTGTTTATCAGTGGTAAGTGTACCATTTCTTCTTGAACTTTCCACCCTATAAATTCTCTAGTTTTTCTATATTTTAGGGCCTTTGATACGACACCTTGCATGCACATTAAAATTCAGTATTTTGTACCCACTTGAGTGTACTAGCACAAACCCTATAATAGTAAAGCAGTAGAATATCAGTATTTGGGATATTACAGTAAAGAAGGGAATAAACATTCTGGGACCGATTCAGGTTGGATTGGACGTTCTTGGTTTACTTCTTGCAGGTTCAAGAGCGAGCCCAAAATGGAAAAGTTGTTTCCTTGTTCAACAGAGATATGAGTTGTTTCTTTTGGAGTTGGTGTGTTCTTGGGTCGAATAAGAAAGTACCCGTGTGCTGGCTTTGTTTTGATTCCCTTAGGCTATTTCCAAGCTTCTATTTTCCCTTTCTTAGTGTCCATGGAATATTTTTTGGACATTTTTTTTGTGAAATGGCCATATTCGTGGCATCCTCAACACTTAAAGGGGAACTTCTTATAGTTGAGTTTCTGCACATGAGACCAACTTCCAACTGCAAGTCTAATTGCTTCCGACAACACCGCCTTGATATCTACTTCTACATAGATTTGAGCGTAGGCATATTGATTCTTTGGATCTGCACGGTCTATGAATTTCCCCAAGGTGTTCCCTATATGCTTAAGAGATTCCCAACTCCACCAATGAACTGGGTGTTTGGGTAGCCTTACCCAAACAGGCATTGCTGATGGCACATCCTCAAAGGGGTCAAAGTTTGGGGTCGAACAATTTAAGTAAAGACCCTGAGGCCCCATGAAATAAGGTCCGCTTCAAAAAATTAGGTCTTTATCATCTTTAGAGATGAATTCAAATAGAAAAAAAAAACCTGCCCAGAAAGTATGAAGTGATGTTCGAGATTAGAGGTCTTTATTTTTTCTAACCCAGGTTTCAGTAGTTTCGGGGGAGGGCCAAAGATCAGTGAACTAACCAACTAATGTTTTTTTGGCAAGCGAGAGGGCACATTTCATCGGGCTTTCTGGAGGCATATTTACAGTTGGAATCTCTTCAAGTCGTTTAACAAAGTGGGAGGACTCCATGGCCTTTTTCTTAGGCTAGGACAAAAGATGCTCGAAAACTAAAGCTTTCAGGGGAAAAGACAGAGGAGGTTCTTCTTCAGCGACCATCCTAACGCACAGAGGTCGACTCCTAGTTGCTACAGGCGAAAACCCTCAGCCTCATCAACAAACCCTAGCAATGATTTTGTCTATTAGTTAAAATAACTTATGTACTATTATGAACATAGTAAGTAATAATTAAATAATTAAATAACTAATAGTTAGGGAGATTAAGAGACACCTCATTTGGGTGAATAGTCACCATGAGGACCTATTTATATGGGTCCCTTGTCATTGTAAAAACTATTGATTATCTATTCAATATTCAATATTATATTCTTATTTATGACTTATTTAATATTCCAAGTATTTTGGTAATATTGTGTGAGAGCGAATATTTATTCGACTCATTTGGTATCAGAGCGATCTAACCCTTGACCATTATTTAGTAATTTACACTTTGTGTAAATTTGGGTTTTAAACATTATCCTAGGGTTTCCCTAAAATTGTGGTCTTTGACCAGGAAGGGAAATAGAAGAGGTAAAACAATAAAAAAAGAAGAAGGAGAAAAAAAACAACACACGGTTTATAAAAAGCACACGAGGTTTTACAAACAAGTCATAATAAAAAATAAAAAATAAAGAAGAAGAATAAGAAGAAAATGGAGAAAAAAAATTGGGTTTTATGATAAGGGAAAAATAACTAAATTATAGAGTGAAGGATCAAATGTATTTTAAGAAAAAATATGTTAAGGGTGAGTCCCAAGGCTTAATATTTCTTTAAAAAAAAAGTTAATACCTAAGATTTGAACTTGAGCGGGGAGAGTAACATTCCTTCTTCCCAACCACCCAATCTACACACACTCCACAAAGAAGTTTTAAGAAGAAAATAAGTCAAAGGGTAAAAATAAGATATAAAGACTACATTGTATTCTCGCACTTGTGACGATTATTATCGAAGAAAAAGAAGAACACCAGAAGTCGTGAATTATGGAGATTACAAAATCAAAATTGTAGTCACAATTACAAGCAGTATTGTTCGAACTAGAACATTATAAAATGACCAATAATAATCTAGAAATCGAGTTTAAGAAGCAAAACATTCTTAGGGAATTGACCAAACATGAGAATAGTTGCTTAACCGCTCAAATTTAGAGATTAACAAGTGATAACAAAGAACAAAATAAAGAAATATTCACCTAAAATATCAAAATCGAAGGTTGGAAAGTGCTAATGAAGAATAAAAAAAATTTATTAGATAAGGACGAAGAATAATCAAAACCTTGAAGACAATATCAGAAAGTCAAAGAAAAGAATCACCTTATAGAAGCAATGATGATTTAGAAGAAGAAATAAAGTGTATAAGAAAGCTCATCATGGACAAATATAATTAATTGGAGCAAGTCCAGAGGAAGTTACAAAGTCAAGAATCAAAGCTATATTGACATCAACAACACATGAAATAACTCCAATAGAAATATGACGACTCTAAAAAGGCACACAAGTTGGAGATCACAAAAAGCAATAAAGCATTATCCAACAATTCTGAAAAAATTTTCAAATTAAAGAACCATAATAAGATGTTAGTCACAAAAATTAAGAAATTGAGAAATAGTCAGAAGGCGGAACACTCTACATAAGACATTCAAGGAAAACTTATAGACAAGCAAGAAGAAAATAACTGCATCAGAAATCATAACAAGATCTTGAGGAACAACTTAAGAAGTCCGAAGAGGACAGAAAGTTGCAAGTAGAATTGATTAAGAAGTTTCAAAATGACAACATGCAATTATAAATTAAGTTGGCAAAGAAACAGAACGAAACATTAAAACCTCAAGGGATGAAAATACAATTTCCAGCTCAAATCAATGTTCAAAAGATGACGCTCGTAAAAGAAAACGACATTGTTAAAATTCTCTATCGACACCCCAATCATAAAAATCGATATCCTAAAAAGGGGGAAATGTGGAATGATAATGGTACTAATGTGATCAAAGCTCTCGACGACAAATCAATAGGAAATCCCAACAATCAGCAACAAATCAATTTGGGATGGATTGATCTGTCAACATATCGCAAGTTATGCTCTACACTTAGAAGTTTGTATTGACATATTTCATCAGTTGCGACATCACAAGGAACGATGCGACAACATTATAAGGCTTTGAGGACAAAGCCTTTATAAGAGATAGAGAGAGAATGTTATGAACATAATAAGTAATAATAAAATAATTAATAGTTAGGGTGATTAAGAGACACCTCATTTGGGTGAATAGTCACCATGATGACCTATTTATACAGGTCCCTTGTCATTGTAAAAAGATCAATTATTTATTCAATATTATATTTGTATTCATGGTTGATTTAATATTCCAAGTATTTTGGTAATATTGTGTGTGAGCGAACATTTGTTTGGCTCATGTACATAGTGTCTAATACCTACTAAGGATTTGTGGTTAGGACCTAGGTACACAACAATCACAAGTGTGAGCTTGTTACATAATATGTGCATGGGCATGCAACTTGTTAAAAAATCATGTAAATAAACTAATAAAAACTGTGAAAGTTAATTGTTTCTTTTAAGAGAGTTTGTCCTGATGAGGACAATGTAACGGTTGTGCGGATGAATATTTCCTGGCACACCCAGGTTTGATTCCGTCCAGGTTAGATATTGCCAGATCCTTGACAAATTTCAAGGCTCACATTTGCTCCTGTTAAAAAAAAAAAGTGTGAAAAAGAAAAATATTCCTACATCTCAATACATAGATCATTCTTAGGAGCCCCAAGAGTTAGCTCAATCGGTCGAGTACTCGTAGTTAGGCCTCCCAGCATGTGAGGTCGCGGGATCCATTCTCATCGACTCTCTTGGGGTTAGGCACGCAGAGGTTGCGGGTGTGAGGCCCCTTCGGGTGGGTCCGCTAGAAATTATTCCGTGGATGTAGCCCGTCGGTCAAGCCAGCGCGTGAACCACATTGAAAAAAAAAGAGATCATTCTTAGGAAAGAAAGATACAAAAATGTCAAAAACTATGAACATGTTAAGATTAAAAAAAACTTCAACTTTCAACCAAATCAACAATTTTACTGGAGTTTATTCCAACATTTCCTACATAAATCATTCCTATGAAAAAAAAAAGAAAATTTGAAAACTATGAACATGCTCAGATAAAAAAAACAAAAACAAAACTCCAACTTCAACTTTCAACCAACTCAACCATTTAATGTTTGGCTAGGAAACATTACAAAAGTCCCTAAATTTTGTCGAGATAAGCCATCACATTCAAAACAAATAAATAAATTTCACGATCTTAGCAATAAAATAAATAAATTAAACAAACATTTTACTTTATTGTTTTTTATTTTATTTTATTTTTCTTCTTTTCTTTTTAATTGATATTTTCTAGCATTTTTTTAACAGAAATAGTTAAGGGTTTTTTTTTATTATACAAAAAGAGAGGTTACAACAAACATATATGAATGCTCCCAAAACAGGACAACATCCATAGCTCCTTGTTCCTCCTTTCCTAGATTGAAACTATCATAGAAAAATGCCTAAATAGTGGAAGTTATACCTCCTTACAAATTGCCCAAGCAATAATATGCAGAAGTACATTTTATAAACCAAACAGGGTTAAGGAATCCAAATATTTTTGAGAATGTCATTGTCCTTCTCTAAAACTCTGCATCTCAAGCCAACCCCTTTATTAGCCATTATGTCCGCCTAGTGATTTTGGCCTTTTAAGGCATGAAGGAAAGAAATTGATTTAAATTCCTTACCTAGATATAAGAGAAGGTGATGCATCTTGGAGGATGGACTCTTCCGATTTCTAGTTATACTTATTGTTTCTCTAATGACAATTAAGGAATCTCCAATGACACTCATCTCTTCAATCCCGGTATCTCTAACAAACTCCAACCCTTTAATTAAAGCGAGCCATTCCGCTCCATTGTTCATTGCTCTCCCGATGCCCTAGGCATATTCTTTTTGCTTGATCCCCATGGGGTCATAGATGACTCCACTTGCACCTGCTAGCCCTAGATTTCCTTTCGAGGCACCGCCAAAAAACAAAGAACTGATTCCTATCTTAGCCCACCAATTTTGAAAATCTTCATTACTCATCCTTATCTTCCATCTTGAAAGATTCGGCTTCTTTGTGAGATTTGACCAAAAACTAGATGAAGGATGCCCAAGAAGGTATACCATCAATGCTCTTTCTTCAACAGTTAAAGGTTCCTTGTTTATGCTTTTCATTCCTATCGTGGATAAAGAGTCCACCCAAAGAGCTTTTGCCGAGCCAGAGACTTTCTTAGTGCTTGCGTTTACTCCCTCAAATATTTCCTTGTTTCTGGAGGTCCAAATTTTCGAACAAATAAATCTTGGAAGAGCTTCCCATGCTCCAGCAAAATACTGTTTTTGGTTGAAGGAACCTTGATAGTAGTACTTCCAACTGAAGAATATATCATTCCACTTGGTTGGCATAGTAATGTTCATTTTTAATTCTCTGAGCGCATTACTCCAAACTTCCTGTGTGAATTTGCATTCTATGAACAAATGTTCCAAGTTTTCCTTTGCCTCTTTGTACAAGATGCAACGAAGTGGCCCTACGATCTCTCTCTTCCTCAAATTGTTCAACAATGGCTACTACATATTCGGAAATGAAGGCACAGCTACAAACAACAGTGGACGAGTTAGAACAATACAAGGCGATCAATAAAAGTCTACAAGCTGAGGTTGAGAAAATAAAGTGGTTGAAAGAGTGGAAAGATGATGACAATCACCGCTTATGGAATCAGAATCGACAGCTAGAACGAACCATAAGAGATAACAAGAAAATGTTATCTGATCATGATAACGAAATATCATGTTTAAAAATTCATAATCAAAACCTAGAAGACCAGATCAAAAAGTCAAAAAATGACAACAAATCACCATATGGATGCGATAATGAATTAGAAGAAGAAATAAAGAATCTAAACAAACTCATCATTGAAAAAGATGCTGAATTGGCGCAAGTCCGGATAAGGTTAGAAAATCAAGGAGTAGAGTTACGTCATCATAAACAACAAAAAGAAAAACTCCAGCAGCAGTATGACGACAGTAAGAAGACACATAAGTTAGAACTGACAAAAATCAACAAGATTTTATCAAGCCATTCTGAAGAAATTTTCAGATTAGGTAATCATAACAAGCCACTAGTCACAAAAATTAAGAAGTTGAAAAGTAGTTGAAAGACAGAACAATCTACGGAAGACATCGAACGAAAACTTCTAGACAAACAGGAATAAAATCGTTGTATCAGAAGGCATAATGAAGATCTTAAGGAACAACTTAAGAAGTCTGAAGATGACAGAAAATCACATGTAGAAGTGATTAAGAAGTTTCAAAAGGATAACATGCAGCTAGAAAACAAGTTGGAAAAGATACAAAACGAAGCTTTAAAACCTCAAGAGACGAAAACACAACTTTCTACTCAGATCAATGCTAAACAAATGGCACTCGTAAAAGACAATGACATTGTGAAAATTCCATATCGACACCCCAACCATAAAAACAGATATTCTAAAAAGTGGGAAATGTCAAAAGATAGCGATATCAATGTGATCAAATCTCCTAACGATAGATCAATACGGAATGCCAACAATCCACAACAAATCAATTTGGGATGGATTGATTCATCCACATATCAAAAGTTGTGCTCAACTCTTAGTAGTTCATATCAACATGTTTCATCAGCTGTGAC
>LPNX010737229.1:643192-715649 GCA_001517045.1 Pseudotsuga menziesii
TCATCATCTTATTTATTATCCATTTTATTATTACTTACCAACATGTGGGATTCAGATTACCTGTGGGCATTTTAGAGAATTTACGACTGTTAAAGAAGCTTTTATTCGCTTTAATCTTTTTCCTGAAACCGTATGAGGAGCTAGTTTTGATTTTCCTTAACATTTTGATAACATACTTACTTGAGAAAAAATCCATTATTCATCCCGAGGTGCCATTGGAGCTTATAGTTTTTCCCTGGTTGTTTGTCCAGAAGCGGTGTGAAAGCGCCAACACTTCCACATCGCTCATTTTTGTCTCTTGGATAAGTAGGATGTCAGGCCTTTCTGATTTGATGATGTCTCTTATGGCTTCCACTTTGTTTGTTCTGCCCAACCCTCTGTAATTCCAAGAGACAACTTTCATTACTTCTTGTTTGATTGAGGCCTTGCTTTAGACCTTCCATCCGATCTCCCTATATTTTTGGAGTTGTGAAGGAGCTTTGTTTCTTCAATACTCCATTGCCTTCCGAGCTCCAGTTCTCTCTCTACTTCCTGCTCCCTATGATATCTTTGTGACTTTGTTCCTCTGGTGTTTGGGGCTGTTTCGAGAGTCTCTTGTGACCCATTTGAAGAAAAGTCAGGTGATGCAAAAGAGGGGACTCTGCTTTGTCTTACCCTTTCTTCCCAAGACCCTCCAGGGATTGAGGAGTCCCCCATTGTTGTGTCTATCTGATCATCTCTGGAAGAAGATGGAGGGATGTTGCTGCCTGCTAAGGGGCCACGTGGTTATGAAATGTCTTCGACTAAGGTTACTTCATTCATGGTTATTTCCCCTTCTTCCTGCATTCAAAACATTGAAATGATTGCTTGTTGTGCCATCCTTTTCTCTTGGCGCTAATGCTTTTCCTTTCTCTGACTGTGGATTCCTTGGTTTAGGATTTGAGGATGCCATTTTCCTTCCTTTTTTTGCCTGCTTTGAGCCTTCTTCTTGAGTTCCTTCAATGTTCTCCTGTATTGCCTTCAGACAAAATGGCCATACTCGTGGCATTTATTACATTTAACGACAGTTGCTCATAATCGACCTTTTGCGCATGTTCCCAATCGTCCATGCATAGGTTTACAATTTCAAGTAGCCCCTTTTCTAGATCGACCTCAACACATATCCTTATGTAAGAGAAGAGAGGGCCTTTCGGCCCTGCTTTATCAATGTATTTGCTAAGAGAGTTTCCTATTGCTTGTAGTGTTTCATCATTCCAACAGTGTAACAGGAGGTGTGGGAGGCGAACCCAAACTGGAACTACAGAAGGCACATCCTTTTTTGGATCAAAAGATAAGCTCCATCGATTTAGGTATATCCCACGAGGACCCATGAAATAAGGCCCACTACTGAAGATCAGATCCTTGTCGTCCTTATTTTTAAATAAAAAGGTGAAGAAGCCTTTGCCGCAAAAGCAACGCTGCAGTCCCCCAGAGATCAATGGCATCCAATTTTTCTTGACCCAGCAATCCATTGTTTTTGGCGATGGCCAAATACTTGTAAATTGCCCGATCAAGCCTCTCTCGCTCAGAGTGATAGTTTTCAACCTAGAAGCTGCCGACATGATCTGGATTCTTGGAGCGTTGGCCCGCTTAACAAAGGCATCACCTGCATCAGATGCCAAAGAGGGGGCGCAGGCGTAGCTGCCACAAGAGCCCTGAAGGCAGCATCTAGAGACCGCCTACGATCCTTTGGGCTTGGATCCAAAGGGGGATCCATCCCAACCAAATCAAAGGGCCCTCGCGCCCTCAAATGCCTGCAAATAAAACCTCCACACAATCATGCAGCGATCTGATGCTGCAGCGAGTACTCTCAAGCAACACTCACTCTCATGCAACAACGATCTCTGCAGAGTCTCAAGCAACAGCCAACGATCTCGATCTCTCTCAGCAGAAATCTTGATCAAGCTGCCTCTCTCCCAAAATACCTTGTCTTATTGATATTTTCTAGCATTATTGATCCACAAATATACATTTTAGAGATGTCAACTTACATCATAAAAAAATTAAGATCTTTTATGGGACTTACATAGCATTAATTAAAAAAATTAATGTCCACTAATAAAATAAAAAATTAAAACAAAATAAAAAATAATTAAAAAAATCCATGTCCCCTCTATAGACCGATCTTAAACTTAGATGTTAAAAAAATTACACCTCAAACAATTGGATCTCTCTTGGTGCTTGCCCGAATCCCACGTTTTTTATTAATGGCAATTTTGATGGTAGAAATGGATTCAACACCCTCATACCCTCTTAGGGCACCAAAAATCCAGAACTTGACAACTATAACCTAGATTTTGGAAAATTCCGACCAGCTTTATTCAAATTTATGTCGAGAAAAGAACACATATTCCTACACTTATTTTAAATTGCAATTTTAATTGTCATAATAATAATTGATTTTTTTTGTTGAAATGACATTTATAATAACTTATGAAACATTGAATTCTCATATCTTACAATACAATAGGCTTCTTCACAAACAATACAATGGGTCATTACCATGGGCCACCAAATATCATGGGACCAAAAAACCATGACCAAGTCAAGTTTACCTAATTAAGGTGAGACAAAAAGACTTTTCCATATTAAAAATAGAAATATAAAGAGAATATATATATAGTTTTGAGATATAGATATTAATGACCTGTAAATTTGATGGGTTAAATTAAATTTCACACTTCATGTTTAATTTTATGAAGTGAAAGTATTTTGACGTGTAAAATGGATCAAATTTCTTGCACCGCTTTTTAATGGAAATGTCCAATAAGTGTTTATGGTTTTACTTTATTTAATTTGTATATATATAATAATAATAATTTAAATTTAATTTTAGGGGACATGTTATTAAATTTAATTTCAAAAGACATGCTATTTTAATAAATTCTATTATTTTTTATATATACATGTAAGCTTTAAAATAAGCACGAAAAGAGTTACACATCTCTTTTTTATTAACTATAAAATGAGGTACACATCTCTTCTTTACTAGCTATAAAATAGACCTCTTAAAATAAAAAAAAATCTTATTAAAATCAAAACACCTATTAATAATTACTCAACATCCCACTACAAAATAATATTTAATACTTTATATTAATAATCACTCCACATCCCGCTACAAAATAGTATTTAATGCTTTATTTAATATGCTGAACTGTTTGATTGAATGGAAAATAACTTCAAATCCAATAAGACAACAACATAAAGAAACACTTAATGCTATAATAGTGCTCTCCCCAAACTAACTACTTCTAAAGGAAAGCCATTAACCAAAACACCAAAACTCAAGATGCAGTAAACTCTAAGCAAAATATCTCCAACAATTTTGCTCAAAATTAGCCCTATTTTGCTCAAAATTAGCCCTATCCTACGTGTTGACTAAACCCTTCGTTCCCCTTTAACTATCAATATCTATTGCACCAAAAGCCCTGACATTCATGTCAGACACGATAGAAAGACTTTCTTTCAAATATAAACCAGTCTATTTTCCCTCCATTTTCCTAACTCCTCTGTGCTCTGCTACTATGTACTGAAAACAAAACAAACACAAAGAATGCATTCATCCATTCTTGTCCTCAACAGCAGACAGAGAGTCTCCCATAATGGCAGTGCTAGAGGAGGAAAGCAAATGGGTGCAGAGGATGATAGTAGTGGTGGACATAAGCGACCTCAAGCAGCACACTCGCAATCCCAAACCCTACCTTGCTGCCATCCAGCACTGTGTCAGCAAGCTACTTACCTGCTGCAATCACGACACTTTATGGGCATACAAGCTTTTCGATTCTTCGCTCTCATCCTATCGTTCCAGATCGATGATCGAACAAAATGTGGGGAAATGGGCTGCCCATGTCCGATTCGACTCTACAAGTGAAACCCAAAAATCATTCATTTCTGCTCTCAAATGTCTCGCCAATACAAGCCAAGCAGATTGCCCCCTTGGATCCAGTCATGGCCGTGTAGAATCTATCGCAAGATCAATGCAGGAACTCATTTTTGACTATGTGTGGGAGCCTCTGATCTTCGACAATATCATGAATTCTACAAGTAAGAATATAAATAAGAATTATTTTAAGAAGAACTCGAATTTGGTAGTATTGTTTTCTGCATTGCCATGGACAAAGGTTGATTTTGCAGAGTTTATTAAGGATGAATGTTCTTCAGTATCATGTGAGGGTTTGCTGAAATCTTTTAGTGGAAAGTTTAAGTCTGTGAACGAATCATTTGGCTCCAGAGATATTCATGTTTGCTGGGTTGACATTGCCCCCATAGTTTCGGTTTCAGTTTCTTCGCAGGGTTGCAGACGTGATCATGAAATAAGTGAGCAAGCAGTTCTTGATGTCTTTAGAAGAATGGGGTGGGGTTTCGCCTCTGTGGATACTGTTATTCTGGGGTCAAAATTGGTACCCTTTTCCTTGATTTGGCCAACTATTGCTTATCCCAGTGTTAATCTAACTCAACGCAGTAGCTCTGCAGAAGTGATTCTGGAGCTGGAGGACATCGACGGGAATGCTCTGTTTTGTAAAGCTTGTGAAGTGCAGTGGAATGCTCTGGATCAATCCAACCAAATACAGGATTTACTCACAATGGACTACTACCCTGCCATTGAATATTCTGGGAAAAAATTGAGCTCTGGCTATATGAGGATTCATGTAAGTGAGGTTTTTCACAAGGATAAGTGCCCAGAATTGAAAAGGTTTGTTTCCAGTCGTCTTTTTCTTTCTGGCTTTTCAGGTAAGAAGAAAAGGGATAAAACAGGAAACAACCATAAAAAGAATGGGGTTGAAAGAAGACCTTGTAAGGAAGAAATTAATAAGAATTTAATTGGCGACAAAGCGCTTAGGAAGGTTTCAGAGGAAGACATGAACAAGGGTTTATCTGGGGATGAAGTGCTGAGAAAGGCTTCTACTGAAGAAATGAATAGGGATCTAATTGGTGACGAAGTGCTTAGGAGACTTCAACATCAAGATGGGGAATTCAAGTGTGGGAAGCCTGCCTGGCAGCTGCTTTTGGTGTTTCTGTCCCGCGAGAATTGCATGGGTTTGGTAAACATTTCCGATGGAGAAAACCATTCTTTTGGTGCTATTCTTCAGCCATTCACTGTCCATGCAGCCATTCTTCATGTTTTAGACACGAATGTTTTAATTACACCATGCATTTATTCTAGAGACAGTGATGTTGAAGGGGACTGTTCTGTACAAGCCTGTACCAAATCCTGTGAATCTGAAGAACAAACAAATCCCGATCTCGAAGGACAAGATCTTGCTAAAGCCCATGAAACACAAGGGAGTAGCGAATTGAAAGTTGGTTTAGCTTATACTCAATCGATGTTGTTTGAACAGGACGCAGTATCGTCTACTGTGGATTCTAGTTGTCCCAAGCAGTTTAGGTCCTCCAAATCACTTGCGAACAGGAAAGACAGAGATTACATATCTGCAAAAGGGGGTCTCTATCTTCACTGCAATACTTGGGACTCTTTTTATTTGGCCATCATTAACAACATATGTAAAAAAGAATCCAATACAGATGCTTCCATGAGATTGGAGACTCGATACTTCAAGGCCAGCCACAGCCAGTCAAAGATTTTGAGGTTTCTGAGTCGCTGGATGAAAAAAATGTCAAAAAAGTTGGATGCATCCCACGGTTTCAAGCTTGAGTTAAATCCATCACAATTGAAAGCGCAACTGGTTGATGGCAATAAGACAACTTTGGGTTTGGTTTTGGAAAAAACATCACAGCTTGCATTGGAATGTCAGCAACATTGCCCCATCTCTGCTGCGTCTCCTTTTGTTCCAAATGCTTCTTTGTCCACTGAAGCTGGAGGCTGTGATCCCACTTTTGTTGATTCACATCATGCTGAAACTTTCATTGAATCATTGGATGGTAAAATTCAGCATGAGCTCTGTAACAAAGAAGTTGATTTAAGAGCCATAGCAAAAAGACTCACAGATATGTTGATCCAGCATATTGAGGCACAGCTGAAAGGTGGCCATTCACTGTCTATTAATGGAGATGCAAAAACAGAGAACTCAATCAAGCCACCTGTTTATATCGAAGTGATGAAATTGATTTTGAAAAAGCCCAAGGAGTTGGCAATCAAGTACAAAGATTGTTTGCTTCCATTGTCTAGCCAACAAGTTGATGACTCTGTTAATTCTTCTGTCTACACCTCCGAAGAAAAAGTTAGAGAGTATCCTTTGTGTTTTTGTTATTATTATTTTAATTTCCAGCGTTTAGTGTTGAAGTTATATTTTCACATTTCTTTGAAACCTTATTATGCATAGCTATAAACCTTTGACTTGATGGTAGACATGAGCTGCAAGTGTTATTTCGCATGGAAATTCTTGCATCAAAAGTTTCCAGAAGCATTGAAGAGCATGTGAAGGACAGATTAATAAAAGAAATCTGCAAACTTTTGGAAAACATCCAATTCAATTTGCCAGGAGGAATATTTGATGGGGAGAGTCTTATTGAGTTTGCAGACAGAGTCATCAAATCCAGGTAATTGTCAAACTTACTAATCGACTGTATTTATAAAGATGAATATTTGGCAGTGCTGGAATCTATGTCTTGCTTAAATCATCCACATCCTCTGTTGCAGGTATCGTGGCTGCCTGGAAGAGGTGATTGATAAAATCTACGAGTGTATGGAGTTTTGTTCACGTGATGAATCAGTGGACAAATTAAGTTCTATGTCCAGCCAGGATAAAGAATGTGACATGCACAGAAAGGAAGATGAGGCTTCTTCTCAGAATGAATTGATGGTCACTAACAGTGAGGAAGGAGGTAGTTCAGGGCAGATTAAAGAATCGCACATCCAGATGTCTTTAACAGGGGATGAGCAGCATCCAAAGAAATTGCCTGGAGATCACAAAGTATCACGAATAAATGATGATTATCAAAATAAACTAAAGAAAGCCCAAGCAAAAAGGGAGCGTGCATGGAGATTTGCACATTTTACAAGCAAAGCTCGAGATTTGCAACGAGTATGGGCACCAAAACAACCTAGCCACATTATTAAGAAGCAGTCTAAAACACATGTGAATTTATTGAAGAAGCGCAATAAAATTGGCGAGGGTGATGTAGTGTATGAAACTCCAATAAACCCTTCAAAATTGAGAAAGTACGGGGATGGAAAGGCAGTGGCGGCTGCAAGGAAGCAGATAAAAAATGCCGTTGATGTTGTCCATGAGACCCCATATCCATTGTCTAAAGTAAGAGATTTTGTCACAGAGCATACTGGTGATATTGTCAATGAGACTCCGTACCCTATCTCCAAAGTACAACATCATGACACAGGACTTAGGGCAATGGCAGCAGGTCATCCTAATTCAAGAACAACTTCACAACATGTTATGCCTGGCATGGAAATGAAACCAGGATCCATTTCAAGGGCATTATTTGAAAAAAGTGAAGCTTTGCAAACTTATGATTTGACTAGCTGTGATATGTCTGGTTTTGGGCTGATGGAAACATTTAGCTCTCAATCGTAAGCATCTTCTCTAAATTCTGTGGATAAAGTGGGGTTGTATATGGATGCAGGGCCTTTTTTTCACCTTAAATGGTAATTAAATCTCAAGAGATGAATCAAATTTCACATCTGCTATCTAGTGTTATAGGGATCTTAATGCAATCAAACATGTCTTACAATCCAGCTTTCAGTTAGCATTTCATGTTGTTGTCACAACTTTCAATTTTATACGTGTAGTTATCACACTCATGAACTGACAGGATCAGATCTTGCACAAGGCAGACCTAAATCTAAGGATTTTTACCTGCATCCATGAACATTGGCAAACTTGTTTCATGCAGGAATGCCTTTGCCACCCTTTCATAGACTGACATGACGTGTTTAGATGCAATGGCGCTTGATGTTTGTTTCACCGAGCAAAATTTGTTTGGGATTTTAGAACTTGGGTTTCTACAAAAATAGAATATGGATGCCAGAGAGACTTAAGAGATTTGGCACTGTCATGCTAGAAGGATTTGGCACTCTCATGCTAGATAATAAAAAATATATAATTCTGGTTTATGTTAATACAAACAGGTATTTCTTTACTATCTTTGGTTTCTAACTGACTGCTCACAGATTTACATTCAGAATATCGTTATGCAACGATGATTTTCACAACCAAAACACATGAACATGATCAACTTGAAACTGGTGAAACAAATAGCAATTTTGCAAGGTATTTAATATTTATTTATGAACAAGAATGTTTGAATTGGCATATAAGAAGATGACTGATCATACATGTTGTCACTGGTTTAGGATTCTGCAACTGTCAGGTTTTATGCAAACTTTTGTTTATTGTAACAGCATGTATTTTGGAAAATGAATTAGACAAGCTTTATAATGGATAGAGGTCCTCTGTCAGTTTATGTCACTTCCGTGATATAATTAAAATTGGCCATCGACAGCGACTGTATTTTGATTTGTAATAGGGGCCATTGTATTTTTACTTGTTGTGTCTGATAGATTTTCAGGGTTGTCTTAATTTGCTGATGTTGTACTTGAATTGTCCCGACTCCTAGGTGGTCGTAACAGGTGAAAGTACTTCAGGAACTATCAGCCTTTCCAAGTAACTTTTAAAACATGGCACATCATGAAGGCAGCCAGGGAATGTTAAATGTTAGATTCTTTTACCGTCCTTTTCTATAAAGCATGCATGGATGATTAATGATAAGCGGGAATTGAAATTGAATTTATTTTTTTCAGCTGTGCTCTTATGTAGGAGATAAAACACCGGCACTCCTAATCAGTATTCGTTTCCGTCTATGATAATACTTTTCCCATCTTTTATTTTTTCTTCTTATTATTTTTGCTATCCTATCCTACGAGGCTTATTATTTTGATTTTTTGGCAGAACAATTTTGGTACTTATGTTCTACTAATTAGTAATTACTATCTCTGGACGTGAATTAGGCACTTACTTTACCTGGAGGTTTGTACTTGGTCTTTGACTTTAGTCCCACAGGGAATTTTTGTACTGATTGGACATTACTAACGATCTCATTTCATTGTTGGGTGCAATGATTCAAGACTGGGTTGATTCATCCACGAGAAACCTGATCATAGGCATATGGAGAAATTCCATGTGCTGATTCAGCATGGTTTGAATTACATAAATGGGGCCATTTAATTTTATCGTGCTTTTATGTTTGGCAATTCATTTTATCTCCCACAAGCATACTTGATTTGCGGGAACATCTCTCAGGATGTATATTTACTGTATAAAGAGAATGATTGAAGATTGACAAAAGGAAGCAAGGCTGGGTGAGGGCATACTGGAAATGGAGCAGTTTGAGTAAAAAATTCAGCCTAGAAGTTCAGTTTTAAAATTTAAAAGATGGTAGCTGTTCAAGAATTGGCTACGTATACCCCAGATGCGGGTGTGAGTCGGAACAATGTGGAGGCTAACGTGGCTCCTCCAGCCCATGCTCGACCAACAGCCATTAATGGCCTTTAAGACCCAGACGGACGTGGCCATCCCACAGCGCGACGACAGGACGAAGCTGTCTCATCGCAGCTTGGGCGCCATTACTTCTCCTCCTAGCTGCCGTGCCCCGCACAAGCGCCATTCAATTGGGACGATGGCCCTCCTGGCTTATCCCGCTGTTTCGCTCCTCTGGTTCATTTGCGCTCTCCAGGTCCTTCAAGCTCTCTATGGTCGCTTTGTGCAACAAGGTCACCACCCTCTACTTCAAGTCACTCTCACCCGTCTCTCTACTGCTTTGTGCCCTCGAACCGCTCTAGAGTCTACACTATTTGAGCTCGCCTGCCCAGAGCCTTGCTCAAGCCAGTCATCTCATCTCTCCACCATGCCTAGAAGACAGAGAGGCACTTCACGTATGGGACGAGGACGCCACGCTCGGTCATAAGGCCACATTCCCCTCTCTTCTCAGGCTAGCAACAATGTATTCGACTTGGAAATACCGGAGGAAGTGCAAAGAATTGTCTCGGACTGGGACGACGAATTGTTTGGAGCGCTTGGTGCAGTTGGACGTATAGTGGAGCGCCGACAAAACTATTGGGTCTTCAAAAACTTGCTCACGTGCCTGGTCCTCAGATTTAATCCACTGGTTCCGTCACGCCCAACTCCTCCTGTTCAACCATCCTTGACCCCCCAAGAGACCGCACCATCAGGTTCTCAACCGGTCCTGCCTGATGCGTTGCCCCCCCCCCCCCCCCCCCCCCCCCCCCCCCCCNCGCTACCCACCAAAAACCCACCTGCAGTCTCAGGGAAGGAAGCCTCCAGCTCCAGTGACGAGGAAATGGCGACATCTGATGACAGTTAGGCGACATCTTCAGGCGAGCCTGTGCATCCAACATCTCCAGGTTACACATGTCCAATCACGGAAGAACCATGGCTTGGGCAGGAACCATGACCCGTGGTCTTCACGGACATGTGTCATTCTGTCGGCCTGCATGGGCTATGTTCAGGTTCGCCACTGGCCACGTGCCGCTTATTTTTGATCATGTTTGGTTTTTCTTTGTTTATGTACTGTACACGTGACGGCTTTTGCCACACCCTCCTTGAACTGTGGGGGTTTTGTCTATGTTCAGTTGGAAGGCCTGTTTTTCCTCCGAGAGGGAGGGCCATTTTGGATCTGTTTTCCCTCCCGGAGGGAGGGCCTAGCTACCTTTTGATACTCCACATCTGCTCCACTTGAGCAGGCCTGTCTGTATTTTTGCCTGTACTACTATTTTCTCTTTTTTTAATAGAATAGATTTCAACTTACAAAAAAAGAATTGCTTACGTATAACAAGATGTGTCAAAGTTGTATAAAATATAAATAAATAAAAGGAGATTGATTATAATTCAAAATTTCAAACTATATAGTAAGTCTTTGTTTAGTTCGTGGTGGATGAGCAAGAAGTTGCTTGCAAATTGTCTGCCAAACTCCCAAATGCGATATTCCTCCTATAACAGGCATGCAGAAGATGCAGATGGCATTTTCCATGTCTTATTGTGGTCTGTGTCTACTTGGTGAGTCAATGAGATGCTTGTCTGTAAATATTTCATCATATGGGAATAAATCATACTTTATGTTGATGCTACTTATCATAGTGTCCATGTGTATGTATAGTTGAATATGTGTGATATTTTCCTATTTCCTTGTTTGTTCTCTCCATGTGACTTTGAAATATGCAACATGTTTTTTCATAGTAAGGGTAAATGCTTTTTTAACCATGGGAGCTATGAACCCCATTTCCACATTATCATGGTGTCACTTGCTTTAACATGGGGAGCCATCAAACTCAGCCAACATGTACACTAGCACATTGGGGTTTGAACTTGGGGGTTGTATCCGCGGCAATACCTGCCTCCCTTTCAACCATGAAACCACAACGCGATAGAGATTTGCAACTTGGGGTGCCCAAATTTTGATGTGACAAGCATTTCTCAGTATTGCTTCCAATGCCAACCAACTTCATTACTTTCCTGCATATTTAATTTTTCTTTTACATATAATGCAGATGCTCAGATTCAAGGGAAACTCTTATATATCTGAGATGAGAAAATACAACCTGTACGTTAACAAGTCTTTGACAATCTTTTGAGCTTTTAACATGTCCTAAGGAAGTGATTGAGGGGTTATTTCCCAACAAAAACAGCTGGCTTTAGTGAAGCCATTTGGGTGGATAATCTTAATAAAGGATCTAATGTTGCAGGACCCGGCAATTAATCAAAATTGGTGAGAATTTGCCTTGACAAATTTGGAATTTTCTAAAAACTTGTCTGACTTGTAATTTATTTCAATAAAATCATGAGCTGGGCGAGTCATTCTTGTTTTTTCTCCCAAAATTCTTATGATGGGCACAAATCTGTTTATAAATTTATTTTTTGGGTCAATGGGTCATGACTCATTCTGCTCATTTTTGCTTGTAGCTTTGAATTCTGTGAGTGACAACTTTGCTTTAGTGTGCTGGTAGAGGGAAGTCATGGTGTTTAATCACCAATGGACTACTAGGAGGATCACCTCACACTTTCATGCTGTTTTTTCAGATTGGGGCAGCATGAACAAGCAGAGCTCTAGAGTACTTCAGATTGTAGAGTGGTGAGACCTTGGCTCTCCCCTCAACCCACCCCCTCGGGAGATCGATTGATATCCTTGAGGCCGGTTCGGAGTGTTGAAATTTAACATGTATGCAAAATTTATTAGCAGTAACAGACTTTCTAAAATTTGCAGACTGTAATAGAGATAGTACTGAGATTTTAACAGCAGTAGAACACTAGCAACAATAAAACAATCATCCACAAGAATTGAACACAAGAGTTTTTCACGGGGAAACCTTTTAAGGACAAAAACCTCAAAGCATAATAATTCATCCTTGAATTGAGATGACTGAGTTTGTACATGAATAGATCAACTTTGAAAGTATTCTGGTAAAGACCAAATTTGCCTTGTTCAAACCTCAACCATCTGTAGCAACTACCATTTGATTTACAGTCTGCTTGCTAGTGATTTCGTGTGCTGCTGTTCACCTTGCTGATGTCTGCTGTGACCTGTAGGTGCTCAGACTGAGCTGCTGTTTGCCCTATCTGCTGCTTAACAGAGCTTGGGTGTGCTGAGAAAGGCCCCAGTAGGGCTCGGGTGGACAGAGAAGGGCCCTAGCAGGGATCGGGTGCACAAAGGAGGGCCCTAGCAGGGCTTGGGTGCACAAAGAATGACCTTAGCAGGTCTCTGGTGCATAGAGAAGAGCCCTAGCAGGGCTTGGGTGCACAAGGAATGACCTTAGCAGGTCTCGGGTGCACTATATCAGTCTTCAACCAGATCTGGAGTAAGAAGAGAACAAGAACCCAACAGAAAAACCACTTGACCTCGTCCCTTGAAGTGCTGTGATAATGACTTGACCTCGTCCCTTGAAGTGCTGCGATAGATAATGACTTGACCTCGTCCCTTGAAGTGCTGCGATAGAGGAGAAGAAGAACCCAACAGAAAAACCACTATTTGTCTCTTAGGAGCAGTGAATGATGATCTTGGATGATAAGTGACAATTGCGAAAGCTTCTTTATTTATAGTTCATCAAACATAAGATAATTCTACATAATTAGGAGGTTGACCTTAGGGCTTTTCTTCTTTTCATCTTTGACCATTGACTTTTAATCTTTTTGGGGTTCAAGTAACCTTTCAACCTTTTGTTCTTTACCTTTGAGGTGCTTGGTCCTTCATTTGGTGGGTACTTGGATCAACACAAGTGGTGCTTGGACTTCTTTGGTCCTTTGAGTGGTTCTATGACCACAAGAAGTCATCTCAAGAGTTCTTCAAGGTCTTCATGGTCCATACATGTCCACTCGAAGTGCATTTTCATAAATAAGGAGGATTATTAAATGCTTTATTTCATTCTCCTTGTTGCCACCAAGATCAAGTGCCAGGTCTTTCAACTAGGGGTATCTAGTCCCTTGAGAAGGTCTCATAGCCCATAGATCTAGGAGAGGAGTGCATCACTTGCCTAGACCTAGTCTAGGGCTTATAGTAATGACTTGGTAACTGACCAGGTGCCTCAGCCCCAGGCTGCATCAGATGACTCAATGTTAATTGCTTGGTAACTGACCAAGTGTCTCCATTCTCCCAGTGAATGGCTCTCAGTCCTAGTCTGAGGTCCCAGTCCCAGACTGGGTCGATTTCCTGGTAACTGACGAGGTGCCTCCATTCTCCCAGAGAATGGCCCTCAGCCCTAGGCCGAGGCCCCAGTCCCAGACTAGGTTGATTTCCTGGTAACTGACCAGGTGCCTCCATTCTCCCAGAGAATGGCCCTCAGTCCTAAGCTGAGGTCCTAGTCCCAAACTGGGTTGATTTCTTGGTAACTGACAAGGTGCCTCCATTCTTCTAGAGAATGGCTCTCGATGCTGCTTAGGAAAAATCAACACAGAGGTGTCAGACTAGGCATCAATTCACGCATCCTCGTAGTGACAGATGGATTAGATCTAGTCGAATCTAGAGTACGATGCCTCCCATCCATCATATTACCTCTTAGCTTTAGTTGAGTAGCCAAATATCTAGTTCGTCATCCACAGGATCATGTAGTTGGATCCCACCATGGGGCTTGAGGACTCTGACAGCTAGCGAGTGCCTCGGTTGTTCTCCTTGCCTTTAGTCATTAGGCGTAGGGGATATTGACATCATTGACATCATCCTCAGATCTCTCTCTTCCTCTTGATCATCATTGAGATGCCCAATTTTCCAATCTCAGACCCTCACTTGTATCACTATATATATATATATTTGGTGTTGATTAGGCCTAGTGATTAGCTTAGTTAGATACTTATCTATGCTGCGTTTTTTTCTTTTCTTTAGCTTCTTTATCTTGCTTTCAGCATTGCCTCAGAGTTGCTTTTGCACTCCTACGTTGTATTCACACTGAATGTATCTTCTAGTCCCATTGACCTACATTTGTGGTCATTTGTTGGATATAAATAAAATTATCTTATCTTGTGGAAAAGACACATTTTTGGATTTGACAGTGTTTCAAAATAAATTAAATTTGTGCATGTTTTAATGTTCGTCTAGCTTTTGCCAAGTTTGTTGATTTTTCTTGGAGTCCTTCTTGACCCAATGATTCGGGACCCCAACCGAGTTATTCATGAGTTTGAGTTTTGCAACATTGACATGATCTACTTGCAATTTTCCTAGATCATCAATTATGCATCCAACATTATAAAATTTAAGAGCAATCAAGCTTTTGCATAAGAATGGATGTGCAATATCTTAGAAAATTCCATCCCAACTTTTGATTGGGATCAAATGGGAGCTTTTGCTGAGACTGGCTCAAAACAACTTGCAAATTATAATTTAATGTTTTTGGGGTGAATGCCTTTTTTAAGGAAAACAGGCTCTACCTTTGACTTAGATGCCATGACCAAGGGGTATCTATTGTGCCAGATTTTCCCAAGAGTGGCCTTTGGCAGCCTTATTTGTTGAGGTGCATGGCATCTGTGGGTCATCAAGTTTGCTAAGATTCTGTAATATCCCAAACTGATATTTTCCTGTTTATGTGTATACTGTAGATGACTAATAGACTTACTCCTTAATCAAATAGGAAAGCAAACCCCGAACTTTGCATGCAAATATGTGCCCTAGAAAAATATCGAGATGCTATAAAATAGGAGAAATCAATGCATGTACATACCAGTATATAGATCAGCTGATGGTGAAGAGACTGGTCCCAGCATGCAACGTTTCTGTCGGAAGAATAAGGAGATGCACCAAATAGTCCTCCACAGGTGAATGCGCCCTCCTCTCAAACTATATAAGCTCCAGAACAATAAGTAAGCTGCTGCTGGAAGCCCGAATGATGTGCACTAGGGTTATAATACCCCTTTGATGATGATGGAAGCAGCATGCGGAAGTTCTGAACCATGTAGGTAGGAAAACGAATTGCTTTGTCTCTAATCATGGTGACACGGTGTGATGGTGAAACCCTCTGGCTGGATGAATAATCAACCCCCTGGAATAATTGTTGAATGTAACCTGATGATGAACTAGTGCTGAACCTGGATGATCCAACCTGATGATGAACTAGGGCAGATAGATTTCGCTGCCGAAATACACTAGTTAGCTGAGCATGCGCTCAACCACAACTTAGCTCGCTGAGCTCTCCAATTCGACTCCACAAATCAATTATCACATAAGTGACTTCTCCATTCACTTTATCTTTCTTTTATATCTCTCAACTACGAAAACCCTAACTTTTGACCTAATTAGGTCACTTTATCTTCTAATTTGTAGTTGACTTGCATGCATGTGCATGGAGACTTAATCGGGTGCATGCATCATTAAATAATGCCCAGATGTCATGCATGTAGGTGGCCTTTGGCTCTAGTGGCCCTCTTCGATCCAATGGTGATATAATATTGATGCCCTAGATCTTCTATATATGGCATTAGTCTTCGGCTGATTCCTCGACTGTCAGTACTCGCTCGAACCTATAGGAATCACATAGGTTAGCGAGTTGGTCCTCAATGCTTAAGCAGAAGAGGACATTACAGTCCTCCCCGCTCGAATTTGCTTGTCCTCAAGCAACTGTAAAGCTGGGTGCTGTAATACCTGTTCTGCCTCCCAAGTAGCCTCCTCTATAGGCAGATCTTTCCACTGAACCAGGTAATATCTGATGATTCTGTTCCTTAGATTCCGCTCTCGCACCTCTAGGATGCACTCCGGAATCAGAGCTAATTGCCCTTCGTCATCAAGGGGAGACAGCTCGGAAGATGTAACAATCTGTTGACCAACCACCTTCTTGAGATTGGAGACATGAAATACGTTGTGGATCTTGCTCTCTGGGGGTAGTTCTAGCTCATATGCTACCTCTCCGACCTTCCGAATGATCTTGTATGGACCATAGAAACGAGGTTGGAGTTTTTCTGCTCCTTTCTTTTTAAGAGATGACTGTCGGTAAGGCTGGAGGCGTAAATAAACGAAGTCTCCCACCTCAAAACTGCGCTCAACTCTGTGCCTGTCTGCATATATCTTCTGTTGATTCTTAGCAGCCTGTATGTTCTCCTTGAGTATCTTGAGGATATCTTGACCCTCCTGAATCCACTCCTTGGCCTTGGGGGCCTTGGTATCGCCAAAAATCCGGTCTACAAAAGTGGAAGCATCATACCCATACAGGGCTCAGAAAGGGGTCATCCTAATGGTCATATGGTAGGTGGTGTTGTAACAATGTTCACCCAAGTGTAACCATTTGATCCATGTCCTTTGCTGACCTGATACGTAATTTCTCAAGTATCCCTCAATCCATTTATTAACAATCTTTGTTTGCCAGTCACTCTGTGGATGATAACTTGTGCTCATGGCTAACTCGGTCCCCACTAACCGGAAAAGCTCTTGCCAGAAGGCTCCTATGAATTTGCTGTCCCTGTCACTAACAATGGTCTTGGGTAACCCATGGAGTCTAAATACCTATCTGAAAAATAGTTCTGCTACCTGTGCTGCTGAATAATCTGATGATATGGCAAAGAAGTGAGCAAACTTAGTCAATCTGTCCACTACTACGTACAAGCAGTCTTTGCCTTGGACCTTGGGCAGCCTAGTAATGAAGTCCATAGAAATGCTCTCCCATTTCTGCTCGGGAATCAGTGAGGGATGTAGTAGACCAGCCGGGTGGATGTGTTCTATTTTGTTTTGTTGGCACAAGCTGCACTCCCTCACATGTTGTATCACATCTTTCTTGAGGCCCTTCCATGAGAACCTTTCTCTAATTTGTTTGTAGGTCTTGAGAAACCCCTGATGCCCTGCTAATGGTGAATCGTGCAATGCCTGTAAGATTTTCTTTTTGAGGGGAGACTTTGGAACCAAGAAGTTTATGTTTTTGTAGTATATGATATCATCAATGACCCTGTACCTATCATCCTGAATCTGTCCATCCAATAGCTCGCAAGCAAACTTATCTTTGGAGTACTCAACCAAAAGATGAGACCTCCAATTTGATGAGATGCTCATAAGGGATAAAGTAGCTGGCCGTCTAGAAAGTGCATCGGCCACTACATTGCTCTTCCCCTTTACATATTCAATCTCGAAGTAATAAGCCTGAATTTTACTTACCCATTTTTGTTGTCTCTCGTTTAGCTCTTTCTGCTCTAGGAAGTATTTCAGGCTGTTGTGATCTGTCTTAACCTTGAACCTGGCACCTATTAAGTACTGCCTAAACTTGGTTAGCGCATGGAGGATAGCTAACATCTCTTTGTCATATATCGAATAGTGGCGCTCATAGTCTTTGAGCTTCCTGCTCTCAAATGCAATGGGGTGGTTGTTCTGCATCAAAACTGCCCCAATTCCCTCTCCTGAAGCATCACATTCTAACACAAAGGATTGAGAAAAGTCTGGTAAAGCTAATACTGGGCATGAACTCATTACCTCCTTCATTTTCTCGAATGTTTGTTGTGTTGCCTCCGACCAACTAAATTCTCCCTTCTTGGTAAGATCTGTGAGGGGTGCGGTCATCTGTGAGAATCCACTGACATACCTCTTGTAGTAGGTGCAAAGGCCCAAAAAGCCCCTCAGTTTTGTCACATTTTTAGGTGTAGGCCAATCCAAAATTGCCCGAATCTTCTCTAAGTGCACCTGGACCTTGTTGGCCCCTATCACATGTCCTAAGTACAACATCTCCTGCATGCCGAACTCACACTTGGACATTTTGGCATATAGTGACTGCTCCTGGAATACCAAGTACTTCATCAAGATGTCTCAAATGTTCTTCCCAAGTCCGACTATATATCAATATGTCGTCGAAGAATACCAAAATATATTTAGGCAACTGTGTCTTGAAGATATGGTTCATGCATGATTGGAAAGTAGCCGGTGCATTAGTGAGCCCAAATGGCATCACTAGAAACTCATAATGTCCGTAGTGGCAACAAAAAGCGGTCTTTGGAACATCCTGTTCCTTGATCCGAATCTGATGGTACCCTGAGCGAAGATCAATTTTGGAAAAGTACTTTGCCCCCTGTAGTTCATCCATTAACTCATCAATCCTAGGGATGGGATACTTGTTCTTTATGGTCTTCTTATTGAGTGCCTTGTAATCAATGCACATGCGTAAGGTTCCATCCTTTTTCTTCACTAGCATTACTGAAGATGCAAAGGGACTGGAGCTAGGTTTGATGTATCCTAGCTTGAGTAGTTCCTTGATTGTACTCTCGATCTCATCTTTATACCTCTTGGGATGTCTGTAAGGAGTGGTGATAACTGCTTGGGTCCCCTCCTCTAACTCAATAATGTGCTCAAATCCCCTATCTGGAGGTCGACTTGTTGGAAGGTCTCCGAATACTACCTTGTGCTTTTGTAGTAAGGCCTCTATATTTGCTGGATGTTGTGTGGCCTCATTTGGTGGTTTCCTGAAGGTAACCATACACTCTGCAACCCACTCAATATCTCCTTGCTGGAGTACTGCCTCCATCCTGTGTGATGCCACTGCTGTGGGAGGATAGGTATTCATCCCTCTCAATACCACCTTCTGTCCTTCTGCTCCTGTAAACTCCATCTCCATGGTCTGGTAATTTGTGGAATACTTCCCTATGGAATACAACCACTGAACTCCTAGTACCACATTCATGTCAGGTACATCTACCGCATAGAATGTCTCTATCACTGTATAATTCCCAAGCGTTACCTTTAATTTAGGAATCCTCTGACTACACTCCATGGTGTGACCTGCTGCTACTACCGAAAACCCATCAAAGCTCTCAGTCTGAATGTCTCTCTTTTTAACCCATGCAACATCAATGAAGTTGTGGGATGCCCCACAATCTATCAGTACTCCCACTCTGTGGCCCTGTACGGTACCTCTAATCCGAAGAGTGTGGAATCTAGGAACCCTTTTCATGGTAGCAATAGTACCTTCTAAGGCCTGTCCCTCAGCAACTATCTCTGTTGTCTCTCCCTGCTCCTGATCCTGGTAATCGTCATCCTCCTCACTGTCGGAATAAGCCTCAATGTAGTAGGCCTTTCCTTTTCTTGAACATCTGTGACTTGGTATCCATGGTTCCTGGCAAGTGAAACATAAATTTTTTCTTCTAAGGTCCTGTCGGGTATCATTGTCCATCCATTCTTTCTTGGGCCATGGTTTCCTTTCTTTATCTTTAATACGAACATTGGTCCTGGGAGGAAACCTATTTTTGGGCACTGCATCCTGCAAGTCTCTAGTCCGTCTGATGGCATTTGCTAGGGTGGTGGGCCTATAAGACTTGACCCATCCCCATAAGGGTTCAGTGAGAGCCTCAGTGAACAACATAATCAACCTGCTCTCTGATATATTTGTGACCATGATTGCTATCCTCTGAAACTCAAAAATAAAAGCATCTGTACTCCCTGTCTGCTTGAGCTGTGCTAGCTCCCTAAAGTGTACCTCTGGATCCTTCCGATCAAACCGCTCAATGAGCCTCTATGTAAAATCTGTGTATGAGGTGATGGTGTTGTGACCTAGTGTCACTAACCTGTGGTACCACCGCTCATGTGCTTCTCCGTCCAAATGCAAAGTAGCCAATTTAATGGCATCTATCTCAATCATGGGGTTGAGCTGGAAGTATGTATCCAACTTCTGCACCCAATTCCTAGCTGGGCCACTTCGGGTGCCCTCAAAGGTAGGGATAGTCAGTTTCCCTGTGGTGCGCTGTAACTCATAGTTCTGGGTGAATGGCCTATTGTAAGCTTTGGGTTTGTTCTTACTTTTAAAGTGGCAGAAGTCAGTGAAGGTCATGGCTGAATGGAAGTCCTCTCCTAAAGCCCTATATTCTCTCAGATAGGCACTCATGGGTTCTTCTAGTTTTGCTTGTGCTAGAGGCATTGCGGCTGGACTATCTAAGAATTGAGGCATGGTAGGTCGGAAAGGCTTGTATATATGGGGATGGCTCTGCATGTTGGTATGTAAGTGCTCCCTACTACTGCTGGTGGATACCCTATCATTGTTGGGAAATAAGGGACTGTGTGGGGTGGGCCCATTCTTCTTAGTCATTTGCATGAAGGTGCTCATCATTTCTTTTTTCCCAGTGGTGAGTTCTTTTATGGCTGATATGAGACTATTGAAAGCTATTTTATCATCATCGGCCATTGTTTCTTTGCCTTTTTCAAACTGATACTCTCTGTTCCCCAAATCTATGTCCTCTAACTCCTCTTCTCTGTCTCTATACCTCTGTCTCCTGTGAGTAATGTTGTATGGGTCTCCTGGATTCATTTATAATTTTTGCATGCCCATAGCTGGCAAGGAAAATAGCTTTGATACCACTGTAATATCCCAAACTGGTATTTTTTTGTTTATGTGTATACTGTAGATGACTAATCGACTTACTCCTTAATCAAATAGGAAAGCAAACCCTGAACTTTGCATGCAAATATGTGCCCTAGAAAAATACTGAGATGCTATAAAATAGGAGAAATCAATGCATGTACATACCATACTAGTATATAGATCAGCTGATGGTGAAGAGACTGGTCCCAGCATGCAAGGATTCTGCAGGAAGAATAAGGAGATGCACCAAATCGTCCTCCACAGGTGAATGCGCCCTCCTCTCAAACTATATAAGCTCCAGAATAATAAGTAAGCTGCTGCTGGAAGCTCGGATGATGTGCACTTGGGTTATAATACCCCTCTGATGATGATGGAAGTAGCATGCGGAAGTTCTGAACCCTGTAGGTAGGAAAACAAATTGCTTTGTCTTTAATCATGGTGACATGGTGTGACGGTGAAACCCTCTGGCTGGATGAATAATCAACCTCCCGGAATAACTGTTGAATGTAACCTGATGATGAACTAGTGCTGAACCTAGATGATCCAACCTGATGATGAACTAGGGCAGATAGATTTCCCTGTCGAAATACACCAGTTAGCTGAGTATGCGCTCAACCCCAACTTAGCTCGCCGAGCTCTCCAATTCGACCCCACAAATCAATTATCACATAAGTGACTTCTCCACTCACTTTATCTTTCTTTTATAACTCTCAATTGCGAAAACCCTAACTTTTGACCTAATTAGGTCACTTTGTCTTCTAATTTGCAGTTGACATGGAGACTTAATCGGGTGCATGCATCATTAAATAATGCTCGAATGTCATGCATGCAGGTGGCCTTTGGCTCTAGTGGCCCTCTTCGACCCAATGGTGATATAATATTGATGCCCTAGATCTTCTATATATGGCATCAGTCTTTGGCTAATTCCTTGACTGTCAGTACTTGCTCGAACCTATAGGAATCACATAGGTTAGCGGGTTGGTCCTCAATGCCTAAGCAGAAGAGGACATTACAGATTCCTACCTAGTCTCAAATGTGGTAGCTAGCTTTGTTGGTCACATTAACACAACATATCTTCTTCTTTACGTTAGTTAAACCAAATACATACTTTTGATCCTTTAGATTAGGGTTGATCACCTCCTAGTATTTTAATTTTCTCTTATACTCTAAATCTTTATTGCACAATTTCTCCTTAAATTTAGATGTGATCATATTTTGCAAAGTGACCTCTTTCTTGATTTCCCAATGATTTAATCAAGACCGGGCATTTTTAATATTATCATTATTTTGCAAAGTGGCCTCTTCCTTGATTTCCCAATGATTTAACCAAGACTTGGCATTTTATGCCAAACTTGCTTGAGCTGCAAGTGGTTTTGATTGAAGTTTGAGGTAGTCTTAAGAAGCCTCTTGTCTTCCATGTTGTTTATTTTGTTCCTGTACGTTAGGTACCTAGTCATAGCTATGCTTTCAATAGGGAAAATACTCACTTCTATGAGGAGGATAGGAATAGTGTGTATGGGTTGTAAATCCTTTGGTATCTGCTCTATCTTTCCACAGTTCTCTAGATATGCTGCAGTCCCAAACTTCAAAACCGTATAAGATAATAGGAGTGATGGGAGTCTCAAATAGGATAAATTAGGTATTACATTTGGAATATACAAGTCTACAGAAGACCTGTGGGATTGAATCTTGAACAAGTTTGAAAGCAATATTTTGAGATGGTTCTCCCAACTTCCAAGATATTTCATCAACATGCATAAATCACCATAATAAATAGAACCTAGTAGTAGGTCGTGTATTTTATTTCTCGTGCCTCTTTTCTTCCATTTCAGGATATCAAACTTCCTAGACAATTTATTTGGAGGAAGTAGGGAGTCCTTTTGCTAGTTTCATGGGATATGTATGCACTTTGCCAAGAGGGTCTGGAAGACTTGGTTTAACTGATATTCAAACTGAAAGGGCAGTTCTGACAGCTAAAACAGATTGACAGGGCTATGAGTGGGAATGTACCCTGGCAGATTCTTGTTTGGTATCGCATGCAGAATGCTATTCAGATTAGTGACATAACAGGTCCTTTTGGAATCTGTGATATATTTGACTGAGTTGAGGCTTCAAAATCTCAGGATCAAGTGTTCTGAGAGTTGGCAGGCTTGGCAGTTAGTGCCCAAGGAATTAAATGGGGACTTCAATGGCCCTTGAAGCCGGTGTGATCTGTCTGCAAGATTAATTTGGGCATTTTCCTTGGATAAGGGACAGATTGTTCTAACTTATTTTATTGTAGGAAAGAAATTGGCCATTAAAGGTTTCCATACATAGGGGGTTATGGGACAAATACTTGGCTAACTGCTTGCCTTGGAGAATTGCCAGTCTTTCTTAAAGACTATAGATAGTTGACAAATAAGACAGTGCAGCACATTGTAAGATCGTTCTGGATGCCGACTTGTTTAAGATGAATTTAGATGTGAAGGGACTAATTTGGAAAGATTACAAATCGTTCTATAGGAAACGCTTTATGGACGGTTGAATTAAAGAACTGTCTTAAGATCAGACCAAATTACTAACTTGTAGATAGACTTCAACAAAATGTGGGGTATCCAAGGCATTAAAGGCTGAAGCCATATGGTTGGTCCATTAAGTCCATTAAGTCTAGATTCTAGAATTCTTGGATGGTTGGTGCTTAGCAACAGTTTAGCAATTGAAGATAGGCTTCACAACTCAAGCCTTATAGATGGTTGTTGTGTTATTTGCCCTAAAACAAAAACTGTTAAAACATATTTAATGGGACTGTAAAGTTGCCATAGCTTTCTGGTACTGGGTTGTTGCCAAGCACGCCATTCTCTTTGTTGCACCTTCCATTGGAAAGGGGTGAACTCGGGAGATAAATAGATGGTAGACAGGTAGGTAGAAGCATCTGGGACACCATAAAAGTGGTGGGCATCTCCTTTTTATGGAGAGCATGTTATGTCACCCAGCTTTTAATGAGTAGATTGATCTGCTTAACTTGAGTGAATTCACAACTTTTGGATCAAAGTTGGCAGTTCGGATTTGGCCAGGATTAGAATTGGCATTGTCAGGAAAAATGTAGACTACTATCTTGAGATTGTAGCCAAGGCAGATACGCTGGCTCTCCTTGCCTATGTAGGGAGGGTAGTCTGTATATTTACATCTTTGCTCAATTATGTATCATGTATATTTCTTGATGTGTTCATTATCAATAATGTAATGTAAGATACATTTCTCAAAAAAGAAAGAAATATGAGTATGGATGCTTTCAGTGGTTAGACATAGTGTCAAAGCTTTTCGATTTTCACTGTGTTGAAGTTTGGAAACCGGCGTTTCGAGTGGACACTCCACCCATCTTCAGGGAATCAGAAAAAGAAGCTGCATATGGACACTCTATCCACCTATTTAAATTCAACTAATTTCTTTTCTTACCATATGCAGCTTCTTTTTCTGGTTCCCTGAAGATGGGTGGAGTGTCCACTCAAAACGTCGGTTTCCAAACATCAATACAGTGAAAATCCAAAAGCTTTGACACAAAAGAAAGAAAATTTGGAATTCTGGAATGAAATTGTACAACTGCTATATCTCATGGTATGATTTGGTGGATTAAATATTTTATTTTTGAAAACATTTTGCTGTACTAGATCATGATATTGAAGTAGGGAATTTAATAAGAAAATGAGATTGATCAGATGACCTTGACCATACTATTGAGAGTGAGAAACATATTCGTGCATTTACAAAGGCCAACCTTAATATCACATTCTCCATGAACTTGTTGGACATACATGTAGTTTGACTTAACAATAAAGCCATGTGGTTGGTCCATTAAGTCCTTCAAGTCTAGATTCCTTGGATGATTGGTGCTTAACAAGAGTTTAGCAGTTGAAGATTGGCCTCGTCAATCAAGCCTTATAGATGGCTGTTGTGTGATTTTCCCTACGACAGAAACTGTTAAAAACATATTTTATGGGACTTCCAAGTTGCCTTAGCCTTCTGGGAGTGGGTTTCTGCTGAGCACACCATTCTGGGAGTGAGCTGCGTTGCAACCACTACCAATTCCAATTCATATATGACTATGGACTGACATCTTTATGAATTTTATGGTGGGGCTCTCAGAGACGGTAACAAATCAATGATCATGGTGGCAGTCATTCGTCTTTCCAAATATCCTCATTTTTATGCCTTATTGTACCCATTTATCCCCTCAGTTGCCCATGTCAATCAAGATTTTAAGTTACATGGCACACCCACTCCCATTTTCTCAGATTGGGACCCCACATTCACCGGTAGATTTTGGAAGTTGTTTAAAATTCAGGGTACCCAACTGAACATGAGCATTGTGTATCATACGCAAATAGATGGCCAAATATAAGTGGTCAACAAGTGCTTAGAAGCATACGTGTGATGCTTCGTTTGTGAAAAGCCACAACAATGGGTGCAATGGCTTGCTCTTGTAGAATGGTGGTATAATACCACTTATCATGGAGTTACCAAAATGACACCATATGAAGCTATCTCTGGCCAGAAATCTTTGTTAGTGGCTTCCTATCTACCAGGCATCTCTGAGGTTCATACACTAGATAGCACACTTCACACTAGAGAAGCCATTTTCTGAACACTTACAGACAATTTGGTTAGGCTCAAAATAGAATGAAATAACAAGCTGACCAAAATCACTCAGAGCATTCTTCTATAGAAGGTGTACCGGACAAACTAGCAGGGCTAGTGTACAATAAACAATCCAGGGAGAGTGTGACCTAATGTCACCTCAGTCACACCCCTTTAACTTCTTGGGTGAGTCTTGGCCTCCAAGGGTAGATCCCTTTAATGGTTACCCGTGAACAATTGACAACCGGCACACCTTCCTACCTTTCCTAGGATCAGTGCCTTAGGGTGGAGTCACAACATAATAGATATTCCTCTGGCATCAATAGTGACTGTAAACGTTAGCACAGTGTAAGGAGACGACCAAATAGAGCATTGACCAATTACCCAATGTATTCCTAACTTGCATTTAATTTAAATATGCTTGTATATTAATCACTTGGACACCAATCATGAAGCAGCCAGTATCATCAATTATTAGTACGACAGGTCAACAGTGACTGATTAAAGATACACATTCGGGCCTTCGAAAGTTAGGTACATCTTTCATATGGTGAACACCAGCACGTGGTTAAATTAGCCACTAGTGTGTATAAGGATTGGAGTGAGCAACAACGGTTTTAATACATGATGTTTGCATGAAATTATGAGTGCATTAACAGTCCAAATCAGACCTCAAACCTTTGTCATACATTAGCTTATCAACCATCAGTAAGTTTGCCAAGTCATAAGAATATGTGGTTAGTGCATAAAGATCACCCTTGTAACTAGTATTTAGATTGAGAAAACTGTGCCACATACACTGTTTGTTCAACTGTAACTAATTAACAGCATTCAATCTTTATCCAAAATTACCATTTAATAGTCCAATAAGAGATAATGTGCAATCACCCAATGACTTCAACAGTTGGAACAGACTTCAAATAAATGCAACTTGTAAAGGATTGGTGTGTTAATAGTTTGAATTTCCTGTGACTGTAAATCCTGAGAAAAAAATGCAACAGTAGCAGCAGGCAGGAGGGCAGCCTTTTAAGGCTTGAAAACAATTTCTAAGGTTTGCTGGTGTCAAAACAGGCTTCTAGGAGAAGGACCAAGGGTGTTAGGAGGCCTTGCTGTAGGAAAAAGAAGAGGCCGCAGCTGCTGTAGCAGCCACCTTTAGCCTCAGGCCTGCTCAAATGCTGACGCCTCCAAGCCTTCGAGGTATTGAGGGCAGGCCACAACCCTTGCTTGGCTTGGAAAATGCAAAAAAAACTATTTTTACTTTTTTGGAAATTTAGGTTTTTCTAGGGCCTTTTAGCTATTTCGTTTTAGGGTTTTTATGGTCTAAAATGGAAGGCAGAGTTTTTAGGATGGACGGCCAAAATTTTAGGGAGGCCCAAAAATAGAAAAAATTTAATTTAATTTTATTTTTCTGCTCTTGTTATGTTTTTAGGGTTTTTTTTTGGAATGAAAATGCATACGTAAGGCTAAGCCTAATCTACCATGAAAATGCACTAATAACATATGAAAATGCATGAAACTAAAAAAAGGTGGCAAGAGGAGGGATACGAATCTTGTCTCAATCCCAAGGCATAAGGGATCGATGATTAGTATCCCTACATGAAAAGTTCCTCTAGGATTGCAAAACTAGGGATTCCATCAACAACCCCTAGGGTTCATTGGAGGAGCCTAATAATTGACAAAAGTAGAGATTCAAGGCCCATTTCAACAACATTGAATGCACTATTACAACACCATTCAACAGAGATAGATATATTCTTACCAAGATTCAATAAAGATGAGCAAACAATAATAGGTCACCTTTGTGCACGAGTCTCACTCAACCATTCTAGCATCAACTTGTATGAGAAACAAACTCTAGCTTTCATCCACATTTCACTTCACAAGCCAAAGAAGAAGAATCTCCAAGAGGGGCGCATCACAATATAAACCCAGATAACAAGAGAACAAGAAGTATCATATTTGATCCCAAGTCTTATGATTTACAAATGAGTGAGGAGGGCTTATTTATAGCCTCTCATACTCACTTTGTACAATCATCCAGGTCAACAAGCCACTAAAATGTCCATGTTAAAATATAACATAAAATAATCTAAAATAATCTAAAGCAAGGGTAACTTGGGGTATTTTCCCCCAAAGTTACCAAAAACTAATGAAAATAGCTAAAATTGAACAAATAGCTCCACTCTGAAAGATGAGTGAGCAGGGGGGGAACGTCATGCCCCTTCTAACCTCAAATATGTTGAAAAGACCTCAATGTACCCCCTTAAACAAGCTTGAAGGCATGGGCATCAAGGATGACGTTATCATGGTGCAAGCTCCTAGAAAGAGGGTGCTGTGCTGAAAGGAGGCCAGGAAGGGTGCCTAGGGTGACTAGAAGAGGAGTTCAGGAATATGGTTTTCAAAGTCTTCCAACCCTTCATATTCAAATATCTGCATATGGTGATCATAAATAGGATCCGCATCTTGAGGAGTTTTATCAAACGTATTTGCAAAAGGGTTTGTCCAAACTTCCTCATTTGCGTCACCAAGAGAAGGAGCCATCATATCATCATCAATTGTGATTTCCATGTTCGTCCTTAAGTGATTAAGTCTTCTTCATTCCAAACTGTGTAATAAAATGGCCCAAGCTGATCCACACTGGCTTTTTGTTTTTTTGTGAATGGTAGGAAGCATTTGTTGACTTCCTCTTCAAAACATGTGTCACTGAAGGGTTTGGAAACAACACTGCTATGTTTTAAAGAATCATTAGTGGTGGACCCATAAATCTTCAATAATCATTGTCTTCAAGAATCTTGTCATTTGGCTCCAAGAGACTCGAGATATCATATGAAGCTTGTTGATTTTTCCTGAGCAACATCGAGAGCCATTCTCTGTAGAGAATGGAGACATCTGGTTAGGGACCAGGATGTGGAATCGGTCCAGCATTGGGGCACTTAACCTAGAGTTGAGTAACCATTCTATTGAATGGAGGCATCTGGTTAGGGACCAGGATGTGGAACTAGTCCAACACTGGGGGACTTAGCCTAGAGCTGAGTGACCATTCTATTGAATGGGGACTTCTGTTCAGGGACTAGGGTGTGGAACCAGTCTAGCACTAGAGGACTCAGCCTAGAGCTGAGTGGCCATTCTTTGAATGGAGGCACCTGGTCAGTTACCAAGAAATTAACCTAGTCTGGGACTAGGAACTCAACCCGGGGTTGAGTGCCATTCTCCGGGAGAATGGAAGCGCTTGGATTGTGTTAGAATAGTGGAGTCAAGCTAAACTAGTTAACTTATCTAAGCAGCCAACAACATATCATAAAAGATAAGAACATGAAAAGAAAAGGACAAGAGAACACCGATATATGTGGTTCACCTTAATGGGTCACATCCACGGGAAGGTAGTCTTCTATTATCTCCAGAATGTCTTCTCCAATCTTACAAGAAAGCAAAGCACAAATACCCCAAAGAATATAGATGATGTACAATAGTGTCACATTAGTACCACTACTACATCAATAATACATAATGTGTAGAGACTCACTTGACCCTATTATATACTAAGAGATGAGGAGGAATTACTTTCACATATTGCATGTAGGATAATATAATTCTCCAAAATAACATCTCTTAATACAATACCATGGACAAATACTCTACACAAGTAAATACAACACCATATAACTATGGGTTAAATGTATTACTCTTTTACATAAGATTGTAGACAATTTCCGACATAATACAAAGACATTATTACCTTTAAAGGAATTTAATATATTCCAACACTCCCCCTTAATAATGGTTGGGAGAAGGGCCCACACTAACACTAAGGAAGGAAGGAGTCATTACTGCTCTCCCTTGATGACAACTTCCAAAAGAACCAAAGCTGCAAATAAGAAGAACACTTCGACTGATGGAATTTGATGATGAACAACCGCTTCTCACTGAATCATGAAAGTGCACATGAACCAGGTTGTACGATGAAAGACCAACAATAAAATGCCGAGAACATGTGACGGAATCCAATCGCAAGATGCCCAGATCACCACAAGAATCATCACAACCATACATGATAGCTGAAGAACTTTGATATAACATCCACACCAGTGTAAAGATACCTTCTGACGGCCGATACAACAGAACGTGTGGCTAAGAACACCACAACAATGCACAAAAAAACCCAGATGGCCAATACACATGCGGATAGCAGACATTCTTCCAATCAAGGTGCAATATAAATATCTGTAGAAGACCTCAAACATCGAAGAAACAAGACCCCAATCGTCTATACATCGAAAACAATATCATACAGATGAACATCATGACTTTAACAATAGAAGATGGTGCTTCATTATTCCTGGAATAAGGTGAAAGCCTAAATAGAGAATTTATCTGCACAAGAACTTTCAAGATTAAAGCATATAAAGATCATAAAACAAAATTGCTCATACAGAACTAAAAATGCTTATATACCAAAGGTTAGTAAACATCATATAAATGAATGGCAACATAATATGATCAAATAAAAGATTGACTTGCTCATTAAGGAAAATGAAGTTACTTTTACACATTAAGTGTCAGCCACAATATATAAATAGTAAGCCAAAGATTTCACTTAAATATATGAAAATTTAGTCATCAAGCAACTAATATGAAGCATAGGTGCATTTCTTATTAGTATGATGTTAATATGCAAGAGATGAATGGCTTGAAAATGTCAATGCTTCCGTATAGGAATGTTAGAGACAAGTAGGAACAAGATAACCTCTGCAATGATAAGAAGTAAATAAAGAAGCATCACCAGTCATATTTTTAGATGCATTAGAATCCATTATCCATTCCACGTTAGAAGAAGAATTATCAAGCAAAACAACAGATGCACATAAAGCTACTTGAGAGTCATGAGAAGTTTTCTATTTAGCTTTAGCCATTAAACGTTTTGTTTTAAAACAATTATTTTCAGGATGGTTAGTTTTACCACAATGTTTACAAGGATCATACACTTTCTTCTATTTACTATTTTCATTAGTAGCATGAGAAGCATGTCCAAAATTAGTATTAGAAGGATTAGAACCTTTAGCATTATTAAAACTTCCTATGATTCTTATTAAGTGCAGTTAGAGATTTATTAGGTGTGAGTTGTCTTGAAACAATTAATCGTTCTTGCTCATTGATCAATCCTTTACAAAAATCATCAAAAATTTGCTTCGTAGTACTTTGAGACAATTCTAGAGCTCTATTTCTAGTTTGGATGAACATATCAAAACAAGATGACATTTTACGTTCTACAAGAATAATAAGAGCAGTGTCAATTTTCTTGTAATCTTTACCACAACTATTTAATTTATCATTTAAAGTTTTCAATTCAGCAAGATATAACTCAACTCTTTCAAAGTTAGCAGGTTCGAGGTCAAAGATTTTCTTTTCGAGATAATTTGTAGAAACATCATTAGATTTATCAAATAAAGAGGAAATAATTTGCCATACCTGAACTGGGCGGTCTTCTGCCTCAATACTTACCTGAAGACTATTTGTGACAATTTGACCAATGAGCCCCCTTGCTTGATCACTTTTAGCCTTCCATATAGCCAAATCATCAGTAGCAGTGGGTGTCTTGTGTTCACCATAAACTAGCCTCCAAAGATTCTTACTACTGGGAATATCAATCATCTTTCTCTTCCAGGCAAGAAAGTTAGAACCAACTAATTCAGGAACAAAAGCTACTTCGAAAGTCATAATGAGTGAAATTTTGACAAGAAATAAGAAACCTTAATACTGAAAAATGACAGAAAAACAGTGAAGAACTTGAAAATAGTTACACTTTACTGATCCGAATTTACAAAAGCACAGTGAAAAACACAGTAAAGAAAAGAGGAGAAACTTTCACTTATAACCCCGTGAAGAAAAATGTGCCTAGAAAAGCCTAGTTTTTTGTTTTGGTCGCATAGGTGGATCTAGAATGGTTGTTCCAATTCCAAAAACAGGGTATAATAAAAAATCTGGTAAGAAATGACCACGTTATGGCCCTTTTTTATAACTGCTATTTTTATTACCGAAAGGAAGCCTAGAAATGCCCAGTTTTCTGTTCTGGTCGCGTGGGTGGATCCAGAATGGCTGTTCCAATTCCAAAAACAGGTTATAATAAAAACACCGGTAAAAATTGACCAAGTTACGACTCTTTTTTATAACTGCTGTTTTTATAATCGGAAGAAAGATCTCCTTGAGGAGAGCCCCGAAATCATGTAGATTTACAGAAAAAACATCAAGAAACCCTTGAAAAAATTCTGCAAAAATCTTACACAACAAGTTAGGGTTAGGGTAAAAAGAATGCAGAAATATGCCCAGATCTTAAGAGAAGCCTAATGGCTATCAAATAGAAAGCAAATCTACAACAAAATGACAATGCCCAAATGATAATCGTTATTGATTAAAAGCTATAGAAGGTACTAGATCATATCAACCTTGCTCTGATACCATGTTAAAATAGTAGAGTCAAGCTAAACTAGTTAACCTATCTAAGCAACCAACAACATATCATAAAAGATAAGAACATGAAAAGAAAAAGACAAGAGAACACTGATATACGTGGTTCACCCTAATGGGTTACATCCACGGGAAGATAGTCTTCTATTATCTCTAGAATGTCTTCTCCAATTTTACAAGAGAGCAAAGCACAAATACCCCAAAGAATATAGATGATGTACAATAGTGTCACAATAGTACCACTTGACCCTAATGTGTAGAGACTCACTTGACCCTATTATATACTAAGAGATGAGGTGGAATTACTCTCACATATTGCATGTGAGATAATATAATTCTCCAAAATAACATCTCTTCATACAATATCATGGACAAATACTCTACACAAGTAAATACAACACCATATAACTATGGGTTAAATGTATTACTTTTTTACATAAGATTGTAGACAACTTCCGACATAATACAAAGACATTATTACCTTCCAAGGAATATAATATATTACACACACTTGCTCTTGCACTCACAGTTGTTGAAGGGAGATTTTCACTGGTTTTGGAGAGAAGGATATCTTTGTGGTTGAAATGTCCCTTTTTGGAATTTTACTAAAATTCCCAATTTTCCAATTTTTTCACAATTTTGGCTCTTAACTAGTTTTGATGTTTAAACCTCCAAATTGACCCAAATGCTTCCAAATTTTCTCTGAAGGTACATGACTGATAATATAACTTAAATATCATGCTCATGTATGTTTTTTGACCTCCTAATTACTTCTTCAAACTTGTTTAATGTTCTGTTCAAAGTAAGAGTCTTTACTAGCAAATTGGGGCTCCAATTCCCCCGGGGAAATTGCTGGAAATGGCTTCAAAAATGATCCCAAAGTCACTTGAATTTATTAATAGAGGCTAGTTATGTGTAAGGGACCTTTTCAAAGTCTCATATGCATCATGGTTCAGTTTATACAGTTTGTTATGACTCTTTCCAAAACAACTCCTAAGTCACAATTTCGACCATTGGGGAAAATGCACCAAATCTTCTCCAAATGCAATAAAAATGAGTAAAATGGCTTCCAATGCTTAAGTACTGAACATGAGACTTGAAATACACATTAATTACAGTCCATCCATCATACATTTATCAGAGATACATTCCTCCATTTGAAATAATAAGCATTACCATGGCATATATCAAACTAGAGTGGAAATGGTCATTGTTTGCTCATTAAAAGTCATTTTGACATACAACTCTTGGGAATTTCGACTTGAAACTTTCTGAGAATGAATAGCAGAGAATATTGAACTGATTCCAATCATAAATTGACAATGAAAGGCTCTCCCAATTCGAAATCATCAGCATTACAATGGTTCACAACAAGATAGTGGGGAAATGACACTATTTCTTCATTGTTCAACATTTTTACATGAATTCTTTTGGGTATTTCGACCTGAGAGTCTTCTAAACATGAAATACAGAGCATATACATCAGAACATACGATAATGAGCATTAGAATCTTCCCCAAAGAGATCAATAGCTAACCCAAAGCGCAATGCCTCCATTGGCATGAATATGGTATGAAAATTGGAAATAGTTGAGAGAGAGTGCTGCAATAGAAGAATCCGCATTCTTTCCTGTAGCTTACACCTGCAAATAACACTCCATTAAAGCTCCATGAAAGACCTAAGTGGCCTTTTCAAACACCAACTAGGATGGGAATCTTTCACCCTCGAAATTGGCTTAAGCAAGAAAACTAGTCATCCACTAGCTCTCACAATTCACAAATGAGCAAAAGCTTCTTCTCATGGCTGATCCCTGTATTTTGTAAACATTATTGGTATTCTGAGGTTCCAAATCCATCCATAAACCAAATCCAAGTCGAATTGGTGTGGCTGCTCATGCTATGCCATGTGGCCTCTCTCTTCACCTTCCCTCTTCTTCCAAATTTGAGTAGGAGCCTCTTGTCTTTCTCCAACTCCCAATTTCGACCCCCAAGATGCTCTATTCAGGCCTGACATGTCAGTATGTCAGCCTTCAGATTTGACTTGGGTCATAATTGTCATAGAATCTCCATCATTGGTGTCATAGCTGCCATAAATGTAAGGGGAATCTAGCAAAGTGTCCATGAAACTCCCATTTGGCTCTTTCTATCTCATGTAAGTTACAATTCATCCCAAATTCGACCTATGAAGTATATGGACAAGTATATTAACATTATAATCCATACAAAAACATTAGACTTCCCATATATTCAAATTTGCAAGAAAAAGATACCATTTAACATAGGCATTCTAGCTAGTGTGGGCCCCATAGTCTCTATGTGTCTTCATGCTCTATTGCCACTTCCATTTTCTCTTGTATTTATTTAATAAGATCAATTATTAAATATTTATCCCCTGATAATGTCTAAACATCATTTATTATCCCTCTTATTCCAAATCTCAAAGTTTCCACCCCCAACCTAGGAAACTAGTGATTTTCCTCTTTGGCAATTATTTGACTTTTAACGTCCATTTGACAACTTTCATGATAATGGAAAATGTGATTTGGCCATTGTGACCCAATGCGAAATTTGGGACATTACAGTGGTTATGCCCTGGCATGGATGAGTCTAGCTAGGGCACCCACACTTGTTTTTTTGGTAAACCCTAACCTAGGGTTTCACTCACGAACAACATCAACAACATCTTCAGGTGTTAGGGCTTTACCCTAACTCCACCAGCAACAACAGTCTACCTTCGAAAACTCTCCCTCATTTGGCTGCTCTCACCACCCTCAGTCACCTACAACAAGCTCGGGGCAGCCTACTAGTGTCTCTGGGCAGCCTGCTAATGCCTTCGAGCACCCACAACAGGCCTAGCAGGGCTCCGGGCAGCCTCATAGTGCCTCTGGGCACCCATAGTAGGCCCAACAGGGCTCCGGGCAGCTTGCTTGTGCCTTCGAGCACACGCAGTAGGCCCTAACAGGTTTCGGGTAGGAAAAAAGAGGTCTGCCAGACCTTTGAGCAGCAACAGAGAAGTTCGACAGGGTTCAGGCAGCATCAGGAGAAGCCCAACAGGGTTCGAGCAGTGGCAGAGGAATTCATGGAAGGTTCGGGAAGGAGAGAGAAAAATTTGGGTAGGCAGTTAGGGTATCCGGGCAGACTTTCGGGCAGCATAGGCAGACCTAAATTCTGGTCTACACAGACAGCTAGGTAGGAGAGAAAATTAGGGTAGAAAGCCCTAATTTGATAAAATCCCTAATTTGGTGTTTTTGTGTAAAAACTATCTTCTGTAATTTTGTGGATTTGTGGTACAAACCCATTATGGTTTGAGAATTTTTTGAAGAACTCAGTCATCTCATTTACGAGATGAATTACTAATGGTTTTGGGGTTTTTGTCCTTTAAAGGTTTCCCAGTGAAAAACTCTTGTGTTCAGTGTTTTGATGTGTTGATGTTTTTACTGTACTTGTCATTTGTTATCTGATAGTCTACAAATTTTAAAGTATTCGTGATAATGCTAAAATTCAACAAAACTGTCATATGATGGCAAGGAGAACTCACCATTTCCTTTTGTTCTTCGATTTCTTCAACTGAGACTTCTTGGTCTTCATTTCCAGGATTACAATCATATTCATTTTTATGATGACCTTCATCTTTGGATACTAGGCTTAAGATATTATTGACCCAATCTTGTGAATTTTTTTGAGAACCCTGTTACCACCTAAGTTGTATTTAGTGGTTTTTTATCAAGTGAGTCTGGTGAACCGGACAAATATTTTTTGTTCGGACTTCAGAAGACCTTCGGAAGTGCTTCTGGGAAGTGCTTGTTGTACCATATCACATGTTCATACCCCATGGGGTAATTGTAATAAATGTTCTAGCATGATAGTGTCTGTAAACGACTCGGTCTCTTAGACTTTATTTGTCAATCTGATCAGCCCAGGGTGTTTTTTCCCTTGGTTATTATTGGTGGTTGAATAAACGACTGATAATTTCTGAGTTTTTCACTCAATACCTCCAAAGTTGGGGTGGTCGGCTTGGCATTTAGGCCTATTGAGGTTATTAGAGTCTATGTGTCAATATATAAACATGCAAGGCATTATAGTCGAGTCATATGAACATGTCTAAGTCCCCCTAGGTTTTATTTTTTAAAATTTTTTTAATTTTGATTTTTCCACAAAACTTATGCTATTTTTTAATAGTCTAATTGGAAAAGTTGGTTTTGTAATAAAAGTGGGGTTAAAAGTCATATTCAGTCATGGGGGTGCTCATTTTCTAACTCAGAGCACCTGGTAAACCCATAAACCCACTTTTCTTAAGTTTTGAGTGATTTTTCCATCACTCAGTTGAGAAAATCCAAAAAAAGTCAAAAATTAATTAATTTAATTAAAAATTAATTAAATAATGGAGCAAATCCAAAATTCCTAAATCAGTGGATTTTGCTCCATTTTGACTGAAGTTAGTCTCATTAGCTTTAGATTGACTAGAGATGACCATTCCTTGACTGGAGGCATGAACTAAGACCGAAGAGGAGCTAACAAGCACATGCAAAGCTAGGGTTGTGCCCTCCCTTCTCTCTCCTCCACACGTGTGGATCAAAGCTGGGAGTTATTTGTTGGTTGGTTTAGTTACCTGAGTGAGGTGTCACTTTGATTTGCAGTTCTAGTCTAGTTAAACTCAGTTCAGACTCAGTTCATCATCAGTTCAAACACAGTTCATCATCAGTTCAGACACAGTTTATCATCAGATCAGGCTCGACTTATCTCTCTGTCAACTGTAGTCTCTCCTTCAGTCATGCATGCACCCCTCTTGGCTAGGGTTTTTCAGTTTTTTGTTATAAATAAAGCACATATCTCCTCTTCCAAGCTAGTTAGAGCTGGATTGAAGGGCTTGCTTTTGTAATATTGTATTGATCATCAATTGTTGAAATAAAGAGAAGCTTTGGAGGCTAAATTGTGGAGTACTTTTCATGTGTGGATCATCATTATCATGCTGCTTTTGAGGTGAATTGCTATTTTTTTCAATTTTTGCATTAAACTGTTGTCTGCCTGAATGATTATTGGAATCATAGGAATAGATCATTGTAAGTAAGCTTACTTACTCCTATTTTGCTACATATGTTTGAATGAGCTAATATTTGCATGCTAAATAAGAGTATTTTCATGCTATATCATCTACTTCTTATATGTATCTTCATATTTAATGGTTTTGTTTGTAGGATTTGTTGTTTAGCTTACAGGTTTGCCGTGATTGGAAGAGTTGTGGTTCAGGTTTGATTCCACTTGTTTTCCAACAAAGATTGCGAAGATTGTGCCCCTCGGTGCTTCACTAACAAGTTTCTTTTGCAGATCTGTTTCAGCAACAAGCATTTCTCTTTCCTCTTCCTCCTTCAAAATCTTAGATTTTCTTCAAATTGGTTACTATTAAAGAATATTATTGTTTAGATTTGTCTCATTAAGAAAATCACATATATAGATTTAGTTAGTAAGATCCTTTCTTAAGTTTAGATCTCAGTTCCTTTTTGCATATAAAGTTATATTTGAAGAGATCTAGCTAAAATTACCCTCTTTTTTGCAAGCATTATAAAGGAAATTTGTAGCTTGTTGATAAGGTAGTTTCCCTTGCTGTTCTTTAAAGTTTCATATTCTGCAAGAAAAGTGCATATCTCATTGGCTGCCCAAACAGCAAGCCAAGATCCCAAGGAAAGCTTGCTTTCCTTCTTTCCTTTTTGAAAAACTAGATTAGCCCTTTTTTGACAAGTTTTACTTAGTTTTTTTTTATAATCTGTGTGGTGTCCCAAAACACTTTCAAAGTGTTTTTGGGCACATTTGATTTTAATTGCTCGATGTTTGTTATTAGGTTTAACAAAAAAGAGAAGGATCCTCTGCCCATTTTTTGACTCTTGGGCGAACCGGAACTTCCCGGAGGCTTCCCCCACCACTGTGATTTTATTTCAACTTGTTACAAGTTTTTTGTAAGCCTTTGGATCCCCGATAACAAGGACCAAAGTGCATAATTCAGTTTGCTGATATTGTAACCAATAATAATAAAAAGGAATCATATCGAGTAGGCTCTTTCGAGGCCGCTCCCCATCTCCCCAGGGGGGATCCGCGTCTGTTTCACTTTTTTGCATTTTCCCTTTTTTCTGTTCTAGTTTAGTCTTGACATGTAGGATTGTATACTTCGATAACATTTTGCATTATTCCATATTTTCAATTCAAAAGTAATCATACTACTTACCCCACGACTTCCCGATTGATCCGCAAGGGGAAAGAGATGCGTGGTAGGACTAATTAGAAAACCGGTGTTGTGTATCTCTAATTCGATTTTCATTAATTGTTTTAATAATCATAATAAAATCAACCCCTTCTTAATTCCTCGATTGAGGTCCACTTGGACCGAAAGAGGTTCCTGGAAGGTTTTCTTTTTAATAAGAACACTGCTTTTAAAACTTACTAAAAATAACAAAGACTCCAGTGTGTATGCTCTATACTTGGCTGTGGTTCGTCCAATCAGTCAAGTTGTATCAAAAGCATTTGAGTGACTAGATTAATTAGTCTTCACCTCCCAAGTTGACAAACCATTAGGCGAAAATCCAACGCCTCAAACGAATTGTAAACGATGGCAAAATACCCAAAGGAGTGGGAACAACTGGAAAGTGACCTCGAGGCGTCGCTCTCTGTCACACCCTGATGGGTGCGTTATGAACAACAGTCTCCGAGACTCAGTTCTAGCCCACAAACACCTTGCGGGTAGTTGTGAAAGTTCACTTTTGGACATACTCCAAGTACCCCTCGGGTATATCTGGAGTCCCCTTTTCGCCTAATTTAATTCATTCACATTCCACATTAATTTAAAATCTACCAAGAGACATTTGCAAAACATTCTTTCAAGCGCATGCAAGCACATTATTTTCTCTGTTAACTCCATTTAAGGCACTGGTGCTTTATTTGATCATTTTTTTCGATTATATATATATTGAGTTCATTACCGTGTTTATCTGCTTTAAATCTTGCATCTTGATATCTTTTGTTTCCACTGGTTAATTTTAAACAATTCCTAAACAACTTAATAAATATAACACCATCACACTAAGTAATTAGCCTTAGTAATTTAATAGGGTCTACCCCCTTGGCTTCGTTAGGAGTTAGCCTGAACGGAGGAGTCAAGAACAAGGTGACAGCCTTGACTCGAGACTTGCCCCCAAGGACACACTGAGTGGCTTGAAGATTTTTGCCACGTAACCCAGGTGTGTGAAAGCCGGCAACAAACCCCAACCCAGTTTCAGTTTCAATGCTGGATATGGTTTAATGCCCAAACCCCATCATGCATGTACATTTAAAAATTAAAAATTTTGACTGAAATATGAAACACATGAGATTTTTTTCAACTCTTTAACTCTGAAAATTTATAACAACCCTAATCTCTTACTCAGAAATTTTAAACTTAGGAAACACACATGAAAATAAACACTCATATTTTTGACCAAAATTGGTCCGGGAAAAACCCTGAAGGAAAAACCTGTATGAGAGAAATTTTATTATTTGTTCAAGCAAAATACAAATTAGAACAACAATACTTATCTCCCTCATAACACCTCGAAAGTTGTTCCATAATCATTTTATACGACTGCCTTGATTTTTGTGCTGTACGACCCACACATGTGGTTGTACGAACAACTTTTTCTTCCTCGAAAATTATGTAGCTGTACAACATGCCAACAACATTAAATGCTAGTCAAATCACCTTGGAAATTGTGCTAGATTTCCTCGATTTGTGTGTTGTACGGAGTGTATGGAACTCGTCGAAATCTATGCTGCTGTACAGAATTGTACGGTACAGTCTCGAAATTTGTGCTTGCTGAAATTTTGCCTTGGGAAACATGTCAAAATTTTGCCTCTTCCTTTCTTTGGAATATGTGCAGAATTTCTCTCTCTCAAATTTCTGGAATGAAATCTCTCCGAACCCTTGTTTCTTTTCTTGCTCCCTTCTCTCCAAAAATTCTCTCTTTGAAATGTGAACAATGAATCTCATTTGCCTTTCTCAAGCCATTTTTGTTTGAGTAACTTCCACTTCTAGATCAATGGCTTAGATTAAAATCCAACTAAATGAGATCCTGGGCCCATCTCATTTCCTCTTTAAAAATCACCTTTATTTAATAAATGAGAATTTAATATACACCCTCTTTAAAACTCATAGTCTTTTTAAAATCAATATAACTCAAACATTCATTAAAAGATCACTTTATAAAATAAAGTCAATCTCACCTTTCTAAATGAGCTAGGGACCACTTTTAAAGTGTCCTTTGTCCACCCCAAGGCATGAATGAACAAACACTTCCTAGGTAAAAATTCAATACTCCCTCTTATCGAGGAAAGTGTTTTTCACCACTCCCATCTTGTCTCTGAAATGAATGCGCTTTCCTCTTCCCAAAGACTTTGTGAGAATATCTGCTACCTGCTCATCTGTAGAAATGTACTATAACTCTACAACTCCTCTTTGGACATAATCTTTGATGAAGTGGTATTTGATCTCAATGTGCTTTGACCTATCATGAAACATTGGATTCTCAGAGAGCTTGATGCAACTAAGATTGTCAAAATGGATAACAGTAGGCCCCAACTCTTGACCAATTAAGTCAACCATGAACTTGCGAAGCCACAATGCCTCGCAACTAGCCTAACTGGTTGCCATGTACTTGGCCTCTACAGAACTCAAAGCAACAGACTTTTACTTTCGACTGAACCACGACACAACTTCCGAGCCCAAATTGAAACAACATTTGGAAGTGCTCTTCCGGTTTGAAGCACTGCCTGCCTAATCTGAATCCGTGAAGCCAAACTAAGTTAGCTCCACTTGAGCTCCTGTAGTCCAGGCCATAGTCTACAGTCCTGCAAGGTATCTCAAAATATGTTTTGCAGCTGTCCAACGCACTCTTTTGGGCTCCACCATGAACTATCTGAGAGTGTTCATCACAAAACTCATATATGGTCTGGTGTTGACCAAATACATCAACGAACCAATAAGCTGATGAAACAAAGTAGGATCCACCAACTCTCCCTCAAAAGCATGAAGCTTCTTCCAGTTGGTGATCATGGGTGTGGACATGGGTTTGCAATCCTCCATCTAAAATCTCCTTAGAACATCTGCAACATATTTTCCTTGCCCCAGGAAAACTTGTCCATCGTACTGCCACACCCCCATGCCTAAATAGTAGTGCATCAACCCAAGGTCAGTCATCCCAAACTCTGAAGTAAGATCTTTCTTGCATGCCTCAATCAAGTGCTCTCCTCCTGTAATGAATAAGTCATCAACATATAGCAAAAGAATGAGTGGAACACCTCCAACCACAATGTAGTATAGGTTAGGATCTGCCTCACTCTTCTCAAAACCAATCAAAAGCAAATAAGAATCAATCCTCGAGTACCAAGCCCAAGGGGCTTGCTTCAGACCATACAAGGCCTTTTTCATCCTGCAAACATGAGAGTCTCTCTCATAAATCTCAAAGCCCTGTGGCTTCTTTAGATATACCTCCTCCTGTAGAAGGCCGTTGGAAGAAAGCGATCTTCACATCCATTTGATGGATCCTCCAACCCATCTCTGCCACAACGGAGATCACTGCTCTGATCGAAGAAAATCTAGCAACCAACGCAAAGGTCTCATCGTAATCAACTCCCTCTATCTGTGAGAACCCTCGTGCTACAAACAAAGCTTTGTACTTCTCAATGCTGCCATCTGCAACATACTTGATTTTATAGAGTCACTTGGAAGTCACAACAGACTTCCCCTCTGGTCTTGGAACCACCTCCCACACACCATCCTTCATGATGGAATTGTACTCTTCCATCATGGCATCTCTCCAAACCTGATGTGCGGAAGCCTCCTCATAAGTAGTGGGCTCAGACTCAGGCAAGCTGGTCACCTATTCCATATAGCTGGAAAATCTCTCTGGTGCCCTACTCTCTCTGACATCCCTCTTGGGTGGTCCCACATACTCCTCTGCTTCCTTCACAAGCTCCCTAAGCCAACTTGGCTTTCTCTTCCTCGAAGCAACGTCCTGTGGAAGACCCTCCTCTACATCCTCATCAGACAAATGTCTCCTTGAAGAAATACCTATGGTCTGAGATCCTGAACTTAAACCATGTGTACCCGAATCACATGAAGGTGAAACCTGTGAACCTGTCCGAGTACCAGAAGTCCCTGTAGACTGAGTCCTTGAAACTGATGAACTTGTAACTTGTGACCCAATCACCCCTGAGACCTGTGACCATATGCCCTGACTCCCTGAACTCTGAGATACTATCACCTGCGGAGTAGCCATATGTTGCTGCTCCTCCTCTGACTCCCGAGACTTTCGGAAGGCTCGCTCCTCCTCATATCTCACCTCCCTCCTCACCACAACTTTCCTCTGTGCAGGAAGGTATATGCGGAAAGCCTTCGAAGTCTTGTCATAGCCAACAAAAATGGCTCTCTCTCCAGTAGCCTCCAACTTTGTCCTCTTCTTAAAAGAGACATGAGAATATGTAAGGCATGCAAAAATGCGGAAGTGGCATATCTCATGCTTCTTTTCGGTGAACATCTCTTCAGGAGTACTCACCCCCATGGGAAGTGGCATGGGAAGTCTACTCACCCCCATTGTCTGATTTGAGCATCTTGATCTTCTTTCCTGTCTAGTTCTCCACAGGAGCTTTAAACTCTTGGAACCTGTTACACTGTATCTGTACCCAGCACACCTTCAGGTGTACCCCAGGGAGAGAGGGCCATTTTTTCAACCAGGAGGAGTTTTATTGAGCAATGGTGGTCATGGATGGGACCTTTGGTCCATTCTTTAGGAGTACTATGGCTTAATGGCATTGGTGACTACCCTTTTACGGGGTTTTTAACCTCGAGGTTGGTGTCTGAGGCTCCTAAGGGTTGACCACTGGGTCACATGGCTCCATATCCTATTTACGTGCTCTGGTGGCCTCTGCTTCAGCTACGAGATACTCGTTTTCATCTACAACCGCTTTGGACACCCTCTTGGCCCTTCAGTCAGTGGGTTCCTGCTCTCCCTAGCCTTATCTCCTTACGAGGAAAGGCACCCTCCATGCCAAGCATTTTCATGCTTTAAGGAGGGCGTTGAGGGATTTTACAACATTCTAGGGGTTAGATGGGGTATAACGCCCTCCCTCCAGCTCACTCAAGCCTTTCGTTCGGAGTGATAGCTTATTTTAGCGTTTTTTGGCACCCGAGGGCGCACATACCCCAGGTAGCCTACTTAGAGCCTACATAATGTCTATATATATATATTATTAGTTGTTTTAATTTTAAGTTGACATTTTATAATTTCAAATTAACATTTTAAAGGCATGTCGTCCTAGATTTTATTTGTAAAAGTGAGTGTGAGATCATATAAACAGATATCCTTGCTTCATTTTTAAAACAAAACTTATGGGATAATACACTATGCACTTGTTTGACCCTTGCTAGGGTTTCTTTGGATGGATGCGCTCTTCTTGAGGAAGTTTTCTGGTTAATGCAAGCTATTTTCTGCTATTTTTTTGGTGAATCTCGGCTTTTGGTGATGCTTTGGTTTGTTGGATGAACACGAGCACAAGGAGGTCAGGCTTCTTACCTTTTTGTTTGGAAGTTGGTGGATGTGCATGTTTGAGTCGTAGTGGTAGCCTTAGAGCTGCACTTTTCCCTGGGACAGGCCACTACCTTCCTTCTTGTCACCTTAGCAAACAACGACACATCTACTTGTGAGGGTGCCCTAGGGTTTTTCCTTAGTTTTTCCTGGGCTAGTTACTTGACCTAGGACCCTTCCTCACTCGGCTAGCCGTTCTCCTTAGAAGCCTTAGGTTAGGGCTTGTGCTAGGGTAGGGTTTCTCTTGGTTTTCACACCATTTCCTCTTACAAACCTAGTTTGGGGTTAGCTGTTAGAGTAGTTTATGGTTAGTTTTGGTTAGTCCTTAGGTCAATTTATAGGTTAGATTAGGTTAGTCCAGTCCTAAGTTAGTGCAAACCCTGCTGCCCTAACCCTCGCAGCCTGCTGTTGCACCCTTCTCCTTTCATCGTTGCCCTCTCCTAGTCCTTAACTCACTCTCGCTCCCTCTCCATACTACCTTCAACAACCTTTGTTAGCCTACACTTCACCTTTCTCTGCTGCACTAGGAGCAACCCTCCTCCTTTGGCAACCCTTTTACTACCTCTCCCTAGGCCTTGCTGCCCTAACACCCATTTTCAACCACCCTCGACTGCCTTCTTTCTTCTACTCGCTACCCTAGCAACCTCCCTTTCCACCCTCGACAACCCTCCTGTAGCCCTTGCTCTCACTCCTCTAACCTCACTACTCTCCTAAGCCCACGACCCTCCTTTCCCTATTTTACCCCCGGGTCTGTCATTTAGGACAGCCCTAGGGCTGCTTTCTTCCTCAACTTGTGGCTTCTATATCAGCAGACCACTCCTCTCCCTTCTTCTGGACAAGCTAAGGCTGTTCCTTTCCCCACGACAAGGTCTTCTACACCTTAGGCCTGCTCTTAAACCTTTTCCCAATCTATTCCTAGGTCTCTACCTCTCCACAGGCCTGCTAAAGGTCAGCCATAGGGATGTCTCCATTGCCCACTGACCTGTTACCATACTTCACATTTTTAAGGTCTGTAGCAGACCGTGTTTGAAAACCTTCCCCCTTTCACCTTCAAGGGCTGCCCTTCCCTATAACTCGCTATACTAGCCCTCTCCCTCAACCTACATAGTGAAAAGAAAGGAGTTAGTCCATTTAAGTGTTGGTTTAATTAGTGTCATATGAAACTATGGTTTGACAAGTTATTTACATATGTTGACTGCTGCCATACTACTGTACTTGTGCTTGGAAATCAATGATAACATATGCTAAGTGATGGACTTATAATGCTACAATTAGTACTGTTGCCTTGAACTACTATTGAACTTCATGACTGATGCTATCTCTCATAATGCTGTGAGTAATGACTGAATAAATACTGATACACACACCATTTTTACACAGTCTACATACAAACAATGAATGTTAGTACTTTAATGCGTGGTTATACTTGTTCTTTGGTGAAGGATACTAGGCACTAAAACATCGTTGTATGGTTGTACTCATATAAACATTCCACCTCATATTAGTTACATTTTGTAATGTTGCTAATGACTGAATGCACGCTAGTATACTCATGAAATAAATTGTAATAAGTGTTGCTGCTATCGTCTTTTCATGATAATGGCTGTTGTACATCTTTTATACTGTTGATTGGGTGGGGGGTGACGTATACCTAGAGTGACATTTATTAGTTTCCTATATTGCAAATGACATATATACACTACTGAACTTAAGTTTGATGAATGCTTATGCTTGCACTTAATGTTGAAATACTGAGAGGGGGGTGAATCAGTATTTTCACAATTATACAATCTTTAATCAAGAGAAAGTTGCTAATCACCAACCATAGCATAAAAAATAACAAGATGCACAATACATAATATTTTGACGTGGAAACCCAAGTCACGGGGGTAAAACCACAGAAGCCTTTTTAAAAATAAATTTGACCCAGCAACAACTGGGGTAAACAAATTTAATACAACTTTTCCAACTACTACTAGAAGGGGCGACAAGCCCTTAGACTTCGTCAGCTACAACTGAAAAGCTGCTACAACAACTTAACTCACAAGATTGTGAGCCCTAGCACCACCCTACCGCCCTGAAGAAAAAGAGGACTGGACCTGTGGACCTGTCATAACCAATCACTGAACTTGTTGTTGATAACCTCTGCTATCTGATCACTGCCAAGTCATCATTGTATACTGATATGTCATTTAACTGCCACACACTGTTCATGTACATCATTGTACCAATCCAGCAGCCCGACGCGTTGGTAGTCTTGAACGATTTTGAATCCGTAGTAGCCACAAGTTCTTCGCGAGATATAAGTTGTAGCAAAGCTGGACATCCCAAATCCACCAATTGACCACCGGCATTTCGTCCAACATCCCTTCCTGTTGTTTACCTCGTTGGTCGTTAACTAACACCTGTAGTTGACCTTGAGTCATTTGATCCCATAAAAGGAGAGTCAAAGGGATTGGGGTGGGAATAAATAATGTGGGATCAAAGTTGGAAGCAAGCCGAGGCAAGAGCAACAAGGTGGGAAAGACAGGAGCAAGGCCCACATAAACCACAAGCACTGAACAAATAATTTTGCTCTGCTTTTTCTGAACATAAGGCATGCATCATCATAGTTTGTCATCAAGTAGCATTGTCCTCATAGGGTATGCATCATCATAGTGTATCATCAAGTAGCATTGTCGTCATAGGGTATGCATCATCATCACACATCATCATCATCATAGTATGCATCATGTATGCATCTTCAACATCTAGTGTACACCAACATCATAAAATGCATCGTGTATGCATCATCAACATCAAGCATGTATCATTATAGAGTATGCATCAAATGTGCATCATCATCATAGAGTGTACATCATAGTGCATAGGAAAACATCATCACATCATATCATGTATCATCATCATGTATAGGAATGCATCATCATAACATCATCATAGTATGCCTCATATATGTATCATCAACATAGAATGTAAATCATAATGAATGTACACATACAAATATGCCACTATATATCACTGTATTTATTGTTCACTCATACATTATCATTGCTGAGTATATCTTATTCAATAGTTGCATGCATACATCACCAAGGAAAACACTGTAACATCACCAAACCTTGGGTCTGTGCATGCTAATGAAGATTGTAAAACTCGGGAATGTTGAACAGACTGTTTGATGGAGCAGTCAATCCCCAAAAGCTTGGACTGTACACTGTCCACAAACTCAGACTGTGTACTCTTGGACTGTGTAGAAGTGCTTCAAAACTCGGACTGTATGATGGACTATTCAAGAAAGAAAGATAAGCAGACAAGCACCCAACAAACTCAGACTGTTCAAGAAGAAATTCGGAACTGTTCTATGTTGAATTAACCCCAAAATATTTTTTGTGGAAAACTCAAGTCCCTCTCCTCTGCTGCTGCTGTGTATTTCAAGCGAAAAACCTAAGTCCACACTACAAATCTTGTATTCGTTGTGATGGTGGTTATGACACCTTTTTGGTGTATAAATACACCTAACTAGGCATTGAGGAGGAGGATATGGCCGACTTCATGAAGGGTTTTTATAATAATTTTATTAATTTTTAAATTTGTTTTAACACACAATTGCTTAATTGAGCCGATGTTAGCAAGGGGCGGTCTAATGAAAGAGTTATTAAATTAAATTGTTTTAATATTTAATTACTTAATGAGGCCTACTTTGTCACAGGTTCAAGTGTGGTAGCAAGGTTCCATAGGGAGTCATTTATTAGCATTTTATTTCTTTTATTAGTGAAGTTTAAGGTTTGATGTTAAGTCATCAAAGTTACCACATGTGAGGGTGTGCTTTACTAGCCACCAAGAACCCCATCATCATGACCATCAAGGTGTGGGCTCAAGGACTTTCTTAGACATTTTGACCATCTCAAGGGTATCAACTCACAAACGACCCACATTATATTTGTCATTCCTTTAAGGGTACAAGGACCATTAAACCATTAGGTGTGGGGGTGCCTAGACTTCGCCTAGGGTACCATGATCTCATTAAAACACAAATGACCATTGAATGGGTCATTTGGTCTATTGCAACTTCTACAACTTCTTCAACCCACCAAGGACACATTCTAGGGTACTAGGTTGTGGAACTGGGGAACCAAAGAAACAACTAGGGAGCCATAGAAATTATTTAGGGGAACATAAACACACTAAAGGGTGTACATGGATTTTTCCCTTGTCCCAGGGCTCCAAGGGCTTCAGACTTGGGCTTGGACAAGGTCAAAAGGTCTCATTTGACATTGGCAGACTTCTAACCTTGAAGGGCTCCTCAAGGGGTGCCAAGACACATCGACACACCTGTTGGCATCAATGACAATTTAGTCAACACTTAATTGCATATGTGGTTATCGCACAATTTTGGACATATTGCCACCATAATAACAACTCCTTTCACTCACCTTTTAGACTCCATTAAGGCACTGATCGCTAACAACCTCGAAAGAGGTATTCTTTAGTGTTTAGTGTCTTTTCGAGGGTCGAATTAGGGCTCTTCCCTAGGAGGATTTGACTTTCGAAGTAGTTGGGGACAAGTGACTGAGGTGGCAGTGGTCACTTTTCCCTCATATTCTTATCGGTGGCTTAGATTGCCATTTCAACCGGCAATAGAACTGAAGCAAGACCTCCTCTGACTTCTTGCTTCTTAGAAAATAGATCCATATCTTCCCGGAAAAGTCATCGATGAAAGTAATGTAATGCTCAAAACCTGTCAATGAGGCAAAAGACATGGGACGACATAAGTCTGAATGAATCAACTCCAACAGTCCTTCTGATTTGCTGTCACTGCTCGAAAAGCACACCCTCTGCATACACCACTTTGCTATGTACTGAAATTTGGCAAACCTGTGGTCAAGTCTCTCAGCATCCTCAAAGATGAATGATGAAGGTGGGCCATCCTCTTGTGCCATAACTCACAGAACTAACTGCCGCGCTAAGTGTGTGGCAATGCATGATGTGGCTGGAAAAGAAGCTTGTACAATTTCTCGCATTTGACTCCAATCACATATGAAGCAGATGGACCCACTACTTTGGGAAAGATGTAAATTTTCCCATCTAGGACATATACCCCAAGGCCTCTGTCCTTAATTGTGGAAACTGACACAAGATTCTTCTTCAGCCCAAGGACGTACAAGACATCCCTCAGTAACATGGGTTGCATGGAATCCTTGTCAAAGCGGACTGTCCCACGCCCAATTGCTCACCACTGTATCATCACCCAATACAACCTCCAACTCCAAGCCTATCTCTGAAATATTAGTGAACATGTCTCGAACACTTGTCATGTGACTTGAAGCTCCATTATCAATGTACCGAGTGGAGGAAGTAGTGGAAGCATTGAGTGAATGCCCAACGATCATGGAAGGCTCCATGTGATCCTCAAAATCCCTGCTGGTGATGGATGATGCTCTCTCTACACAACCACTAGCAAAGAGAAAAATCTTTCTCAAATCTAGCAGCATACTCATCAATCTTTGTTGAAGCTGTTGTCTGCTATTTCTTCTTTTTCTTGTTTGGGCATTGTCTAGCATAATGCCTAAACTTCCGACAAGCAAAGCATTTCACTTTGCTCATATCCTTCTTCTCACCATCCTCTTGCTTGGTTTCACCCTTGGAATACCTCTTGAACTTCTTCTTCTTCCCCTTTGTTGTTAAGGCCACATTCTCCTCTTCTTCCTTGTTGTGAGATGTACTGCCCTGTACATATCCCTTGCAGATCTCCTTCTGTATGAAATCATCCCAAAGACGATCCCATGAAGGCCTGTGTTCACAAGCAATCACTGACTCCACAAATACATCCCATGGCTTCGTCACACCATTCAAGATTGTACATACCAACTCGGCACTCTCTATCACCTCCTCAATAGCTCCAAGCTCGTCACGAACCTGTGTAATCCTGGTGAGGTAAATGGTCATATTCTCACCCTTGTTCGTTTGAATGCTCTTCAACTTCTCCCTTAATACCATTTTTCGATTTTCATTGGAACTTTGGTAAAGTTTAGTCAAAGCAGTCCACATCTGATGGGTATGATTCTTACCTGATATGTGTGGAATCACATGATCTTTTATTGTATCAAGAAGGATTCTTTTGGCTTTTATATCCCTCTTGTCAAAAGCGGCTTTATCTATTGCATCTACGGGAACAGTCACTGAATTGGCTGTAGTGTTGTTCACTATGGCCCATAGTTCACTATCCTGCAATATCAACAGTTTTCTAGCCTTCCATGGATTGGAATTTAAAGCCTCATCCAACCTGTCCTCGATCCTAAGCCGGGTAGCCATGATTGCAAATAAGTTCAAGAACTCGTTCTTCTCAACCAGTGTTTTAAAAACCAGTCGAGTCCGAATCCGAGTTGGCCGAGTTGACCCCCAACCGAGTTGACTCGGCCTGCAACTCGGCTTAGGTGGCCGATTTTATACTTAGTCGGTCGAGTTGGGTCTGAGTTGGTCGAGTCGGCTGAGTTGACCGAGTTGCAACCCGAGTCAGCTGAGGCAGCTGTGGTAGACACCCACAAGAATGCAGACTTCACAATAACATGTTTATTTTTTATTTTTAAGATTTTTCTTATTCTAACCAAACCTGAGGCCATAAGATGACCCCTTGCCCCTCTATTTGCCTCGCACTTCTGCTGTAAGATGTTTGTGAGCAATTGGCATTATTGTTGTTTGGATTCATGGAGGCTTGGAGGAGCGTCCAACAGTGAAGAACAATCAACATGATTGGAGGAGTTGGACTATTGGAGACAGGTTTTCTGTTACCTAGATGTATGTTAGCTTCCAGCTAGCCATTGTTTCTTTTTTTCTCATTAAATTGACAAATACTAGTCCTGTTTTCTATTGTTTGCTGCCAAAATAATAAGATTTTTTTCTTTTTTCTTTGCATGTTTAGATTTGCTTTGCATTTAGATTCTAAATTGGCCCCAAAAGGAAAAGATCAGGCATGGATTGATGCTGATGTCATTGAAGGGAAAATGTATTGCAAGTGTTGCAAGACATGGATTAAAGGAGGGGGCATTAATAGATTTAAACAACTGTTGGCTGCTGTTAGAGGAAAAATTGCCCCATGGGAAGCTGATTTAGAGTTTATTGGTGAGATTAGGTTGGAGTTGCAACAACAGTTTGATGAATTTGAAGAGGAGAAGGCTAAACAAAAAGAGATGTATGATCATTGACATATGATGTAGTGGCATCATAGCATGTTGTTTTTTGGACTCTACAAGCCATTTAGGCCTCATTGATTATGTTTTTTGTTCTAGATATGTATTACACTGTACACTCGATACCATTTTGATATATTCACACTTATATGGTATATGCATGAGTAGACCTTGGATATTTTGTCTCTAATGCTTTGCAAGCATGGATTAAAATATTTAAAATATTGTTTTTCTTTAAAATTTAATATTTTATGTATTCTTTTATTAATCTGAGTCATTAAATTCAAATCGGTCGAGTCATTACCGATTCATTACCGATTCCGAGTTGACCCTTGACCGATTCCGAGTCCGAGTTTGAGTTTTAAAACATTTCTCAACAACCTTGTTTTCCCTTATTTCTCCAAGTCTGAAATTTATTTCAGTGTATAATTTTCAGCCTTCAATGATGCTTTGATACCAAGAAAATTTTTGAGAACCCCAACCCGGTTTCAGTTTCAGTGCTCCATATGGTTTAATGCCCAAACCTCTTCATGCATGTACATTTAAAAATTAAAATTTTTGATTGAAATATGAAACACATGAGGTTTCTTTTCAACTTTTTAACTTTGAAAATTTATAACAGCTCTAATCTCTTCCTCAGAAATTTTAAACTCAGGCAACACAGATGAAAATAAACACTCATATTTTTTACCAAAATTGGTGCAGGAAAAACCTTGAAATGGAAACTTGTATAAAAGAGAAATTTTATTATTTCTTCAGGAAAAATACAAATGAGAACAACAGTACTTATCTCCTTGATAACACCTCGAAAATCGTGCCATAATCATTCTGTACGACTACCTTGATTTTAGTGTTGTACGACCCATACATGTGGCTGTACGAACAATTTTTTCTTCCTCGAAAACTGTTTTGTTGTACGACTAGTCAACAACTTTAAATGCTGGTCAAATCACCTCAAAAATCGTGCCAGATTTCCTTGATTTGCGTGTTATATGGTATGTACAGAACTCCTCGAAATCTCGATCGCTGTACAAAACTGTACGGTACGGTCTTGAAATTTGTGCCTGCTGAAATTTTGCCTTGGGATATGTGCCAAAATTTTGCCTCTTCCTTTCTTTGGAATGCATGCATAATTTTTCTCTCTCCCAAATTTTTGGAATGAAATCTCTCCAAACCCTTGTTTATTTTCTTACTCTCCTCTCCAAAAATTCTCTCTTTGGAATGTGAACAATGCATCCCATTTGTCTTTCCCAAGCCCTTTATGTTTGCGTAACTTCCACATCTAGATCAATGGCTTAGATTAAAATCCAACTAAATGAAATCTAGGGCCCATCTCATTTCCTCATTAAAAATCACTTTTAAATAATAAATGAGAATTTAATGCACACTCTCTTTAAAACTCATAAAGTCACTTTAAAATCAATATAACTCAAAATTTCTTTAAAAAGGTCACTTTATAAAATAAAGTCAATCTCACCTTTTTAAATGAGCTAGGGAACACTTTTAAAGTGTCCTTGTCCACCCCAAGGCATGAGTGAACAAACACTTCGTAGGTAAAAATTTAACATCTTGAACAATGGCTTCTTTAAGTAAGCCCTCTTGATCTTCATCTTGGTTTTCTTTGACGAGGTTTGTTTTAGGGTCTTCTGGGACCTCTTTGATAGGATCGATTGGAACATTAACCTTTTGGACCTCCTCCTTCCTTAGAAGAGAGTTATGGCTTCACTAATTTCTTCACCCATACAGGGACCCAAGTTGTCGTAGATCACCTTAATCAATTGAAAAAATGAAGATATCCCCTTGGGAGGAAGTTTCTTCCATTTCTCTTCATAGTGATTGTTCTGCAAGTCAAGGGATATTACTAGTAATCTCATTATGACATCCTCAACCACAATATTCCATGCCTTAAGCTATTCTATGAATGCAAAAACATGATCTGTATCCCACTCTTCACGTGGCTTAAACTTTGGAACGACTTGAAAAGCATCTTTATCCACAGTGTGTTGTCCGTTGATTGCACACCAGCAGCAGAAATCTTCTGAAAGCTGTCTCCTCACTTGAGAAAGTGGGAGAGGTGTGACCTTGGGGGCAAGCACAGAGCTAGGTACTGTCACCTACTCCTAGTTTCTCCGTTTAGGCTAACTCCTAATGAAGCCAAGGGGGGTAGTCCCTAACAAAGAGTTTTCTATGGCTCAATGTTTTAAGTTAATTTTTAGATGTTTCAGATGCAGATGGGTGTTGTTTAGGAGTTATTGTGATTTAAAATGATTAATGTGATGAATTGAGCACAAGACAAAGCAATCCACGTTGCTATCATTGGAATTGAAAGATAGACAAATATTTGAGAACTTCACGAAATAGATAAAGCATTCACAGATATGATCTATAATCAAACATTCGATGGACAAATGGCCCAGATTATCAACAATGCGTAAAAGATAGGACCAGTCTTTATGGAGTCAACTTATCAGAGATGCTTCGAATGTAAATATGATGTGAATCCCAAAAGATGCCAGTGAATGTGAGGTTTTGTAAGTGCTCTTGGTAAGTTTTAAGAGTTTTTACTTGTGATATTCGCTTATGGTAGCTGGATGTCCTAACCGGTAATACCTTTAGTGGCTTCGTTCGAAGACATGACGGACCTGTCTGGGGTCAAAGGTAAGTGTTCAATAACTTAACTACCAGTGCCCAGATTAGGTAGCCCGACGCCCACACTTGGAATTTGCCCACATGCCTCGGTATTTATCGAACAACGTCGGTGCGTTGGTTATGGGGAAAAGTTTTAGTTAAGTTCTTCTTGTGGGTTTTAGAGATCCAATGCCGTTTCTGGGTATTCCAATCTAGGATCGGTCAGAGCATACTTTGGCAAGGAGGAAAGGGGGTTAATTAATTAAAAGGGGTGTGAGTTGTGGATTTTATTAAGTTAATTAATTAAAACTCTCCGATAGAGGGCGCTCTTGACCTCGTCTTATGACCGTGGTTCAAGAAACTTAGCTAATCTATATGAAGCTAATGCAAGGATTATGCAAATCTAAAATGCTCTCCGATAGAGAGTGCTCTTGACTTGTGTTCTTGCAAGTTTAAGAGTCTTACTTATGGATTATTAATTGATTAAACGAGTACAAAATGATATTAGTTGCTTAAACTCTCCGATAGAGAGCACTCTTAATCCACCTTATGGTGAGATTCAAAAGTTTTAAGTAGTTGATTAATCTGAGAAAGATAAACAATTTAAACTGAATAATCAACTTAAAAGTGATGATTTAACAATTAGTGATCTAAGCATGAGATGTAATGAATGATGAAAACTAGCACTACTCAAAGCATACACACAACACAAGCCTTCCCAAATGGGGGAGGAAGAGAGTGGGGACTTAAAAACCCCACTCAAACAGAGATATTTTATTAAACTTTACAATGTGCCTTAAGGAACCTGATCCTTGAAAGAACTTTTCAGATAAAGGCAAAGTAATTCTACAAAAATTATAACCTATAAAAATGAGAGTGCCTTGTATTTTCACTTTTGAGATTTTTTATTAAACTTTGAAAAGGGTAAAGGGAAGAAGTTCGAAGAGAGTAAAAGAACAAAAAGAAAGGGGGGCTGAAACAATAGAAGATGAGAGAAGGAAGGAAAACAAATTAATCAAGGATCAAAACAAAAGAAAGGGGAGAATAGGGCAGCGAACTAAGAAGCTAAGGGATGAACAAAATTGAAGAAAACGGGATAGCGAACAATGAAATAAGTGGCTGTCATAAAAAGTGCAAAATGGGACAACGAACAATGAAATAAGTGGCTGTCGTAAAAAGTGCAAAACGGGGCAGCGAACCATGAAATAAGTGGCTGTCATAAAAAGTGCAAAACGGGACAGCGAACCATGAAATAAGTGGCTGTCATAAAAAGTGCAAAACGGGACAGCGAACAAAAAGTAAAAGAAATGGCCAAAAAACAAGGTTAAAGGAAGCCCAAAAACTAGGGCAAAAAGAGGCAAACAAGGGAAGAAAGCTAGGGCACACTAGGGCTGTCTAAAATGGAGAAAATGGATGGTAAAAGAGAGAAAAAACGGGGCAGCGATGAAGAAAAAGTGAGAAAAGACAAACCAGTCAAGGAGAAAAGGGGCTAGCAAGTAAGGAAACAAAAGAAGTCAAGGAGCAAAGGGAGAACTAAAGAAAGGAAGTTCGGTAACCAAAAAGTATTTAAATTTATGAAAGAATTTGAGATGGAACTTTGGAGAAAGATCTCCTTGTTTTTTTTCCTCTTGGAAAAAGCCAAACTCTCTGTAGGTCCTGAAAGTCAACAATGTTAGAAGGTTCTTATGATGATGGAGATGAGTTTGATGCAGCTGAGCTCGCACCCTTCTCCAAATGGCGAGATTTGTAAAAACAATCCAACTTGATACCCAGTGAGATCAAACAATAAAAACTAGTATGCTAGGAATATGCAAATCAAGATCAATAATTCATATAACTGAATATTTGTATCCATCTAGATTATAATAAACTTTGCATAATAAACCAACTTGACAGCAGGAAATGGTAAATCTTATGTTCTAATAATAGATTTCTAAAGCTAGTTGTTTGATTCAACACATAAATAACAAATTGAAAGCATGGAAAGAAATCACCTCATACAACACATCCACCAATGAAGAGACAATCCTGTAGACCTCCAAAGTCGAAAAGCTTTATTCAATGAAATTATGATTACAATTTTTGCAGAGTTTCTATGCCCAAAAAGTCCATCATAATAGAGCTAAAAGAGCCTCTATTTAACAAATGAGAGAGTGCTAAAACCCTAAAACCAAAAAACCAACCCTAACCAGCTTAGCCACCTAATAGAGAGCCCAGACCTAAACTGAAGAACTGGGAGTGAGAGGAGGTCTCCATCCAAGCAAGGCGCCCCCACTCCAAACCTATGCACTGAAAACAAGCCAAGGATGAGGCCACATGTGTGAGTTTGGATGTAGGTAAGCTCATCCTTTAGGTCTGGCAGGAGCCTGAGCTAGGTTTGGGAAGCCCACTGATGGTGTAAGCTTCAGTCTTCACCTCGATCAAATCACCAGACCAGTGAGAGCTCTCCATCTCATCTTTAGCTGGAGATGACATGCCTGATAATTGATAATAAATTAATTGCTCTCTTAATGATGACTGAAGCTGAGTTATGATAACTCCAATCATTATAAGTGTTCCATGAGATGTCATTTAGCCTTTTATTTTACTGAATTTGGATTAATTTGGAGAGTTTTAGTTTTCTCCAAAATAATCATTTTTTTAATAAAAATCATTTTTTTTAAATAAAAAACATTTTTTTTACTAAAAATCATTTTTTACCCAAAATTGACTTTTTTGAGTAAAAAGGCATTATGTGTCCGATTGCTGATCTGAAAGTTGGTTCTGACTGGCTGGCTGATCAAGAATGATTTTTGGCTTAAGGTTAGAGCCTTCAATCATTGAATTTTGAGTTCGGATGACTAACGGGTTTTTTCCATTTAATTTATGGAAAAATTAACCCAAAAAACTTAGGAAAAATAATTAAAAATTAAAAAATTAAATTTTTTTTTTTTCACAGTTCGAAAAAGATTTTTTCGAATTTTTTTATGTGTCCAGATGACTTAGGACATGACCATGATCTATTTAAATAATGTCTAGTAGGGTTATAACACTCAGTTGGGCTCTAATAACCCCCTAAGGCCCAGAATTCAACATCCGACATTCCAGCTTTGGAGAAAGCAGGAGAAAACCTCGTCAATTATACTCAGCTGAAGGCAGAGCATAATTGTCAGGGGCAAAAAACTCCCTAGAATACCCTATTTGAGATTTTACGTCTCAAGAGACCGAACCACTCAAAAATATCCTACTAGCACATTTTATTACAAACCCTGCGGGGCCATGGTCAAAATTATTCAAATAAAAAAGTGACTAGCCAATATTGGCTAGACAAGCAAACGGATCAACTGATACACTGGAATCAGACTTTGAACAAGTCTGTCAACCGGCGGCTCCTCAGGTAACCCAACTATGGTATAAAAAGTTGGATAACACAGTGTTCAAATTTCAGATACCCTAGAATGCGTGAAAAATCTAGTGCATCAAACCAATGATGGGTGCAACCATGCTTCATCAAAGGATGCCATATCATCTTCCTTCTTGAGTTGGCCTAGTCCTTATAGGGTACTTTTTTATTTTCTTCAGTGGGAGTCGCTAGGAGAGACCTGCCAAAGGTAGACTCAAACAAATCCTCCCAAAGTACTAAACAAGAGCGGCCCTAATTGGAAGGAAACAATTGCCAATGGAGTTTCTAGATAAGTCCTACAGGGTTAGTCGTTTAACAATAAATATACTTCAAATTGCAAAGAGGATTACTCACCTTGAGTTCTTACCTAATTGTCATTATTGCCAAGGGTGTGAATGGGTTTGAATAATCCACTTCACTCTTTGAAATAACCTCGACAACGACGCCAAAAATGTTATCGGACAAACTAGCAGGGCTAGCGTCCAATAAACAATCCAGGAAGAGTGTGACCCAATGTCACATTAGTCACACCCCTTTAACTTCTTGGGAGAGTCTTGACCTCCAAAGGGAGAGCCCTTTAATGGTTACCTGTGAACAATGATAAAGAGTCAAGACAACCGATGCACCTTCCTACGTTTCCTAGGATTAGTGCGTTAGGGTGGAGTAACGACATAATAGATATTCCTTTGGCACCAATAGTGGCTGTAAAGGTTAGCAGTGTAAGGAGACAACCAAATAGAGCATTGAACAATTACACTGTATTCCTAACTTGCATTTAATTTAGATATGTTTGTATATTAATCACTTGGACATCAATCATGAAGCAACAGGTATCATCAATTATTATTACATGACAGGTAATCACAACAATGACTGATTAAAGATATATATTTAGGCCTTTGAAAGTTGAGTACATCTTTCATATAGTGAACATCAACCTCTAGTTAAATTAGCCACTGATGTGTATAAGGATTGGAGTGAGCAACAACTGTTTTAATACATGTTTGCATGAAATTATGAGTGCGTTAACAGTCCAAATCAGACCTCAAACCTTTGTCATATATTAGCTTATTAACCATCAGTAAGTTTTCCAAGTCATAACAATATGTGGTTAGTACATGAAGATCACACTTGTAACTAGTATTTAGATTGAGAAAACTGTTCCACATACACTGTTTGTTCAACTGTAACTAATTAACGGCATTTAACCTTATCCAAAATTACCATTTAATAGTCCAATAAGAGATAATGTGCAATCACCCAATGACTTCAACAGTTGGAACATACTTCAAATAAATGCAACTTGTAAAGGATTGGTGTGTTAACAGTTTAAATTCCGTGACTGTGAATCAGGTCTGTAAATCCTGAGAAAAAATGCAACAATAGCAGCAGGCAGGAGGGCAGCCTTTAAAGCTTGAAAACAATTTCTAAGGTTTGCTGGTGTCAAAACAGGCCTCTAGGAGGAGGACCGAGGGTGTTAGGAGGCCTTGCTGTAGGAGAAAGAAGAGGCCGCAGCTGCTGTAGCAGCCACCTCTAGCCTCAGGCCTGCTCAAATGCTGATGCCTCCAAGCCTGTGAGGTATTTAAGGGAGGCCGCAACCCTTGCTTGGCTTGGAAAATGCAAAAAAAACAGTATTTTTTGATTTTTGTAAATTTAATTTTTTTAGGGCCTTTCAGCTATTTAGTTTTAGGGTTTTTATGGTCTAAAATGGAAGGCTGAGTTTTTAGGAGGAAGGGCCGAAATTTTAGGGAGTCTCAGAAATTCAAAAATTTTTAAATGTTTTTATTTTTCTGATTTTGTTATATTTTTAGGATTTTTTTTTGGAATAAAAATGCAGACCTAAAGTTAACCCTAATCTACCATGAAAATGCAGTAATTACGTATGAATATGAATGCACTTAAAAAAATGTGACAAGAGGAGGGATATGATTCTTGTCTCAATCCGAAGGCATAAGAGATCGATGAAAAGTTCATTACATGAAAAGTTTCTCTAGGCTTGCAAAACGAGGGCTTCCACCAACAACCCCTAGGGTTCGTTGGAGGAGCCTAATCATTGGCAAAAGTAGAGATCCAAGGCCCATTTCAAGAAGACTTGTGCAAGAGAATGTCTTTTACCATACTGTTGGACACACCGAGCACACTGGTACAGGGGGGGGTGAACAATGTGTATAACTTTTGTTACTTTTTCAATGTTAACAATCATCGATAGCTTATTCAATATTATGCAGAGTACGCTATTTTCATTATATCAACAATTATAGCTCATCATCACCTATCATTATATCACCATCACATAGGAAGCATAACAAAACACAGTACACAAGATTTTTACGTGGAAACCCAAGTCCTTGGAGAAAAACAACGAAAGCCTTTATAATAATAGTTTTCCAGCAACAATTGGAAGTCGGCAACAACCCCCTTGTTACAATGACTTCAATTCTCTAGCTACAACTGGAAGGAGGATACAACCCCATGGTTTATAAGCTACAACCTGAAGGAAGCCCTAGGTCCCTAGATTTCCTTTCCTCGTCCTGCCACCTTGATGTGAAGATAGAAATTACTGAACCACGACTGCATTGATTTTGTGGACCTACTAATCAACACCTGTACTACACTGCACCACACTGCACAACAACTGCCACTGCTGAACACTGCTCATCAATTGTACTGCTGATCACTACTCATCAATTGCCACTGCTCATCATGTGACCACTTCTCATCAATTGACCACTGCACCACGCCTGTACCAATAACTTGTACCAACAACCTGTGCAAAACAATCTGCCTAATCAATTTGTTGCTCAGATCATTCGACTCAGTCAATCCGAGTCTAACCAACTGCTCACGAAGCTCAGTCCACCTCAGTCAAACCAACTGCTCATACAACTCATCCAGTGTGAGTTAGACCAACTGGACATAAGGCAACCTGTGCCAATCTTGCTCAACTGAACCAACCTGTGTCAAGCTGCTAGTGTACCTTTTCGAAGATCACAAGATGGGAAAATAATAGACAAATCAAAATAAACTCTAGATCAAGTCATCACATAGCCCTCGCAACAAGGTTTCCAACGAGTCGAGAATTTTGTAATTTTGATTCCGTATGAAAAGTTATGCCAATTTTAGTGAATCTCTTCAATCCTCAAAGATGCCCAAAAATTTCTCCTCTACAAAGTTTTGCACTTTTCTCCAAGAGTTGCGAAATACCGAAGAGAGACTTGATTGATGAACAAATGAAATGTTTGATCTTCTATTTATATACGTCGTGGATGATTTATTCACATGTCTGGACGACCTGTAGTAGTTTTAATTAAAAATTAAATGAATTCTTTTAGCAGACCAACCTACTTGTAAAGAGCCAAATTAATACATTCACTTTAACAAATCAAAACTCATCAACCGTTAGGAGTTAGGAGACACTCCAAGTATCAATGGAAAGGGCTTGACGATGACTATCATCTTATGAAGTGCTTATTTTCAATAACATGGTTCTTTACCCTTCTTTTCTTCAATTTGTGTAGGACATAAAAAATTGAGTTGATAATTTTTGAATGTTCCTTCAAGCACTTATAAGGGTTTTATGGTCTTTGTTATCCACTAATTCTGCACTTAGTGGATTTCCCAAGCGAGCCGACGAAGTAGAACAAGTACACCTGTTCACGATCAGAGTTCAGAAGTCCGCCAGCCTTTTTATGAGAGTTTGTTCAAATTTTTTTTTGTAATGCATGTTCATACCCCCTTGAGGAAATTGTAAAAAATTTCCTAGCATTTAATTTTTTATAAAAGGCTCGGCTTCCCAGACTTAAGCATCAAGCCGACTAGCCCAGAGTGTCTTTTCCCTTGGTTATTATTGGTTGTTGAACAAATGACTAATAATTTATGAGTTTTTCACTCACACCTCCAAAGCTGGGGTAGTTGTCTTGGTATTTCAGCCTTAGGAGGTTATTAGAGCCTTCATGTCAGTGTTTTTCAACATGACAGGCATTTGAATTAAGTCGTATGAACATGTACTAGGTCCCCCTAGAGTTTCGTTTGATTCCGAGAATTTTTTTCTTTCTTTAATTTTTATTTATTTATTTATTTTATTTTATTTTATTTTATTTTATTTTATTTTTTGTTCGTTTTTAAGCCATTTTTTAATGGTTTAAATGAGAAATTCCAAAATGTAAAAAAAAGGTGATCCAGAGTTTGTTTTTGGCATGGTTGGGCTCATTTCCAAGCCCGGAGCAACATCTTTACCCCAAGGGTTACTTTCACTATGCTTCGGCTAGCTGAAACATCCCGGAAGGCATCATTTGGCTAACGAAGCATCAGAGTGGCATTTAAATGCTAAATTTGGAGAAAATGCACAAAAGTCAAAGTTTTGAAAAGTAAAAAATTATTTAAAAAATGGTGAGAAAGTGACATGGCATGGGTCCCCCATGGATTTGCTAACCTCTTCAAAGTTATAACTTAAAGTTTGGGTTATAATTTTTTGAAATGGTGAATTAATAAAAGAGAGGTGATGTGAGGAAGGCTCACGCTATCACCATTTGAAATAATATGAAGTGGTGAATGGGTGAGGGTGGACCCCTCCCCATATATTATATTATTTTAAGACATGGTATATCATGTAACTTTCAAAAAAAAAAGAGTGGTTACGAATTATCAAATTGAAGGGTGACGTGAGGAGAAGATGACTCATGCTAGTGTGATGGTGTGAGTGGGAGTGGGGTGGACCCCTCCCCATATATTATATTATTTTATGACATGGTATATCATGCGTGGAGTGTGGCATAATGTTCACAAAACTATTATCAATTTATTTCTTCACTCCAATATTCCGTACGGGTCGCATGAGGAGATTAAAGGGATCACACGTGGTTAGTTTGGTGAGGTTTTGGGTGAGTTGTCATTTGTTGGGTGAGTGAGGTCAGTTCCTCTTCACTTCAACTCCAGATTAACTCAGTCCCCACCTCAGTTCAGCTCAATGAGACTCCTCTTCAACTCAATTAACTCTGGGTTGATCTTCAGTTCATTAATTCCCCCCTGGGGCTGGGTTTTGTGTATAGATACGAGGCCTTCTTCCTCATTCCAGACGGAAGCAAAGGACCTCTGCTCATATGAGTTGTAATTGTTTATCTTTTGAATGGAATAAAGTTGAGTATTTGGAGGACAATTTGCCGGTGTAACACTCTTCCATGGTGAATGTTGTTTTGTAACCGAGGTGATATGTATTTAGCTGTGTTTGTCGCTCATGCAATTATGAATATTTAGCTTAAAAGTTTGTATTCCAAACCACAGAATAGGCATTTGAATCTCAATTTGCTTATTTATGTGTAATCATTTAAGGTTCAAGAGTTATACTTTGTAGTCGGTAATACTTGTATGCTTTTGGGTTTAAACCCTCAATGTAAATCTCTTTTCCTTTAAATTTTTTGTTTTTTTTGTTTGAAAGTTAAAATTTGATCATCAAAGATTTACCATTCTTCATTTTACTTGCTTCATTTAAGATCTAAGAAAGGGCTCAAATTTTACATCTTAAGGCTTAGATCTAGCTTCCATTTGCTTTAGCATTTTGAGGTAAAACTTTGCAAAAATTTTCCAAGTGTTGAAGGTGTAGATTATTAGTTTATTTTTGCATCTAACCCACTGATTTTGGTATTGAAAGCTTGCTGGTTTTTACCAGGTATATGAAAAAAGAGAAGGATATGCTGCTGAAATTTTGAGTTTCAAGCCACCCAGAGAGTCCATATTCGATACTGCCTCCCCCCTTCTTCATTCCCTTGCTATCCCGACACTTTAGGTCCTTTTTTGACCCTTTTTTCAATGCTCAAAGGGCACTATTTCTTTCAAATCATTGTAAGAGGTTTAATAAAAAACAAGTGGGACAAAGGCCCCCACACCCCCCTTCCCCTAGTTGGGGGAAGCCTGTATCGCCCCTTTTTCTTTCTTTTTTCTATTTTAGTTTTGCATGCATTATAATTGTTTAGAGTAGTTTAGTTTGTTTTTGCTTTCATAAAAAGAAAAGAAAAACTTTGTTTAGTTTAGTTTTACTTCCTCATTCTTTGCTTTATATAATTTGTTGAAAGTAAAAAGAATCCAAAATCTCTTGAATCTCACTGAAAGGTGGATCAAGAGTGCTCTCTATCGGAGAGTTTTAATTGTTTAGATATTTTACTTCCTTTTAAGGCATCTTTGTTTCTTTGTTTCATAAATCTCTTGAATCTCGCCATAAGGCGGATCAAGAGTGCTCTCTGTCAGAGGGTTGTTATTATGGCTCTATTTCACCAGTATTAAAATCAGAATAAACCAATTTACTACGCTGTGTATGCTCTACCCGGTTGGGATACCCAAAAGCAGTGTAGATTATTTAAATCCTCACATCCTAATCAAAGTCACAGAAATAAAATTTACCAACTTCCCCTAGGAGAAAATCCAACGCCTAGATTTAAGCCGTTGCAGTGGAAAATTACCCAAAGGAAGCAGGAACAATTGGTCAGTGACCTTGAGGTACCAGTTAGGCTACACCCTTGCGGTGTAGTGTTGAACATAGCCTTCGAGACTCCAGACCAGCCTACATATTCCTTGTGGGTAGTCGTATCGGTTAAGGGTTTTGGACATATCTCCCGTACCGAAAGGTATATCTTGGAGATCCCCCTCCCATTTAATAATCCAACTCATCATAAAAAATGACAATAAAATTTACCAAGAAGCACTTGCAAAACATTCTCCAAGCACTCTATCTGGCACTGGTCTTATCATTGTTTATTATCTATCTGGAGTATCGTGCTCATACATTTGTTTATTATCTATCTGAAGTTTTGTTTTTACATCATGAATGCTCTACTTTTGAAGTTATGATTATCAAGTGGTGATGAATCTTTAATTATATTGCAAGTATTTTTCTGGGCCCTTTTTATTGTAAGTCTTTATCTAAAAACTCCTAAAAAAACACCGATCCGCATCACACACTACAATATATTTAAAACAAGAGCCTTAGCAACTCTTTTTTAGGGACTACCCCCCTTGGCTTCGTTAGGAGTTTGCCTAAACGGAGGAGTCGGGATTAGGTGACAACACCAGACTCTTTGCTTGCCTCCAAGGGCTGCACCTCTCCCTTCTGTCAGGAGACAACCATTTGAAAGATTCTCGGCTGACGGTGTGCACATCGGAGGGCAACAGGATTTATTTCCACGTCATGGACTTCATGAGAGATTCTTCAACAACCTTGTGGGATCTATCATCATAAGTCACCATCAAGGATATCAAAGACATACTACCATGTCCAAGGGCTTAATGACCACATCAAGATCATCATCATGACCATTATTATCAAGGATACAAGGACATCATCATTATAATGAACCAATACCATGTCTATCAAGTGGTCCACATGACATGTGTGCGGGTTCAAGAACTTTTACAACTAAGTGCAATGTGCTTCAAGCTCCACAAAGGGCATCATCAAGCATGTAGTGGCTCCAAGGACTGTCAAACCACATATTTCGAGAATTTCTTCAAGGGTAAGGTTACCATACATCATCATGACATCAACATCAAGCAAAGTCTTCATCATGTATTTCTTGAAGCATGTCATCATCAACAAGGGCTTCTTTAATCTTTAATGTCATTTTCAAGATACAAGGACATCATGAGAACAACATATCCTATGGAAGTATAATGACTTCACCTTTGCATCAAGGGTTTCATCATGGTAACCAAGAGTAAGGTCTTTAAACGATACACGTGCTTCAACAAGGTTATGGGCTTATGAGTAAGGACTTCATCAAGTTCAATCAAGAACACTCCATGTGTGTGGGTTCCATGACCCAAAGACATTATCATCAACGATATGGACCAAGCTTTATCATGTGCAAGAGTGTAATGGCATGAATCAATGGTGTATGGGCTCCAAGGGCCAAAGTACCACAACAATAACCAATCAAGAGACCACAATTAGTACAAGCGAGCACAGAGACCATCAACCAAACTACAACTAGGAGCAAGGGATACATTAATGGACTCAAATGGATTATGAGCAAGGACTTCATCAAGTTCAAGCAAGAGCACTCCATGTGTGTGGGTTCCATGACCCAAAGACATTATCATCAACGATATGGACCAAGCTTTATCATGTGCAAGAGTGTAATGCCATGAATCAATGGTATATGGGCTCCAAGGACTTCATCAAGTTCAACCAAGAGCACTCCATGTGTGTGGGTTCCATGACCCAAAGACATTATCATCAACGATATGGACCAAGCTTTATCATGTGCAAGAGTGTAATGCCATGAATCAATGGTATATGGGCTCCAAGGACCAAACTACCACAACAACAACCAATCAAGAGACCACAATTAGTACAAGTGAGCACAAAGACCATCAACCAAACTCTAGCTAGGAGCAGGAGATACATTAATGGACTCAAATGGGACCAAGATACATCTTAGGGATACTCTACCAAGTCAATGGGTAACCAAGGATTTTTCCATTGTCCCAAGGCCTCCAAGGGGTTCAAATCCCCCTTTGTCATTGATGACACCTTAATCAACACTCCCCCCCTTTGTCATTGATGACAACACACAATCTCCCTTTCAGAACATGATCCCTTTGCAAACATTTTCTTCCCCCCTTTGGCATCAATGGCAAAGGGAACATCCTTTGACAATACTGCTCCCCCTCAGGGCATGCTCCCCCTGTCAACAAATTATCTTCCTTCTTAAAACAACTTTTCTTCGTCTTTGCATCAATGGAAACAGGTACTTCCTTTGGCATTACCACTCCCTGCTTTTGATTTGAATTCTTCTGTAGGTAATCAGGTACATTTGATAGTCTTCAACATAGTATTGGATTTTTCCCAAAATTTTCATTATTTCTGTTTTGTTCAATGGGGCAATCTACTAACTTTCTACTCCATACTTTAGTAGGTTGATGGTTGTTCATGTCATTCGACTGAACTTGCTTTCTTCTCCAAACTTTAACTTGTCCCTGCATTTTGCAATGTTTTGCGAAATGACCATAATGATAGCAATTGTAAAACTGAACGAAAGACCCAACTTGATTTCTTCTTGGCATGATTTTGTCATGAGCTCTGCCATGGATGGCTTTGTGACTATAGTTATTGCACTTGTAACAGTAGCCATTGAACATCATCGGGTATCTCTGAGGAAAAATCTTCTTTGTGATGTACCTTCTCTCGATTCTTGCTGATCATCAAAGATTCTAAGCATACGTGTTTAACTGTTAGTCTTTTTTTATTTTTCCATAGAGCTTTTATTTTTTTCAATGTTTTTCTCGATCTTTGAATTTGTCTTTAACTGAGCAGTTGTTTTGTCTAGATCTTCCTTTGGAGAGAGGATCTTCAATTTTTGCTTTTAACAAATTTCTAGCTTTTCTTGGAGTTGTCTCCTTGGATCTTCTTCTATTTTCTTAACTTCAACCTGTCTTTTCAGATCAACGATACTGTCTTCCATCTGTCCTATTGAATTCTGATCATCCTCATGTAATTTTTGCAGTTGACCTTTTAGTACATGATTCTCCTTTCTGAGTTCTGAGAGCTCCTTTTCAAATTCAAAGTTTGTCAGACACACCTTTCGTAACTCTACCTTCAAGGATTTGATTTGAAGTTCTTGTTTTCTTCTTAATTTCTCTTCAATCTTATGACTGAAATGAATTCCCCTTTTGTTACTTGGATCATTAGAGGAAATTTCAACTCAAAATGGGCCTCCTAAAATGAATTCATAAAATAATAAAATAATATTTATTAATTTTGGAGGAAGAAAAGAAAAAAACTACTTTTTTGTTTGTATTTTTGACATATCTCCCTGTGTTTTTACTCAAATTTCGATCGGGAGAGCTCGTTGGATGCGGAATTAAATTCCGCATCCAACGAGTACCCACTTGGCATACTTTTGACGGACCCCGCTACACCAAAAACAAGAAATACTTGAAAAAATGGAATGATGACATCATCATTTCGTTTTTTCAGGTATTTCTTGTTTTTGGGGTAGCGGGGTCCGTCAAAAGTATGCCAAGTGGGTACTCGTTGGATGCGGAATTTAATTCTGCATCCAATTAGCTCTCCTGATCGAAATTTGAGTAAACATACAGGGAGATATGTCAAAAATACAAACAAAAAAAGTAGTTTTTTTTATGATACCTATCCCCAAATTTATATTAAAAAAGTGTTTAAGACCTATACGGTATTTCAAATTTAAAGCAATTTCATTGGCTAACACATGATGACATGGAATTTGAACAAAATTTAAAAGGCCCATTTTGAGTTGAAATTTCCTCTAATGCTTCTTTTTGATTGGCATTACTTTCCTACTGCATTTTTTCAAGTAATGTACTAATTTCGCTATCTTTGTCTTGGAGCTTGCAGATCAATTCTTTCTCCTTTTCTTCTAGCTTTCTTTTGAGCTTGACAATTTCTTCTGATTGCTTTTCATTTTTTGTAGCTGAGTTCTCAAGTTTATCTTTCAAAGAGTTGGATATTGCTTCTTTGATTCTGGTAGCTTCTTCGACTTGGAGTTTTAGATCAATTATAGTCTGTGTGGCCTTCTCATATTCTTCTTGATTCCTCTTCTTAGATTTGTCCAATTGCTCTTGCAATACCTGGTTCTGTTCACAAAGATTTTTCACTTGTGAAACATCAGTAATTTCATTGTCTATTTGAATTTCTTCTAGAACCATAGTATTTGATAAATTTCTATCACTTATCAGAGAACGAGGATTTTCATCACATTCTGAAGTATTACATTCCATGAATTCAAAATGGATCTTATCTTCTATACCTGACAAACATATCTCTTTAAAAGCATTACAAACAAAGTCTTCAAGGGACTTACCTTCATACTCACTTGGATCTTGTATTGACCTTTTGATGGGGTTGTCTTCTACTTCTTGTTCTGTATCTAAGTTTAACTGATTTATTTCGAATGACAATTCTTCAACTGAGTTGCACTTTCCTATTTTCTCCTTTTGGAGATTTGTTAGATCTTCAAGCATTAATTCCATAACCTCTACTTTTTGTTCTTTATTGGAGTAGAGCTGTTCTAATTTGAGCCATAGTTCCTTGGATGAATTGCACTTCCCTATCTTCTTCTTTTGGATGTCTGTTAGGTCTTCAAGGATGGCTTCTATAGCCATAGAATTATTTTTCTTTGATTCCTTCTGAGTTGGTGTTTTCACTTTCTTTCGAGGTTTATATCTAGTAACATCCGATTTCCATATACCATTTCCTTTTGCCTCAAGATAAGCATGCATTCTCATTTTCCAGATCAACTAATCTGACTCATAGGACAATGGTACTCCATTAATTGAGAACTCCATGGTGTGTCAAGGATCTCCTTCAAGCTGGTAAGGCTTTCTTGTGAAGACCCGCTCTTATACCAATTTTTGGACACACCGAGCACATTGAGAGGGGGGGGGTTGGTGAACAGTGTGTATAGGTTTTGTTACTTTTTCAACGTTAACGATCATCAACAACTTATTCAATATTATGCAGAGTACATTATTATCATTATATCAACAATTATATCTCATCATCACATATCATCATATCATCATCACATAGGAAGCATAGCAAAACACAATACACAAGATTTTTACACGAAAACACAAGTCTTGGGAGAAAAACCATGGAAGATTTTATAATAATAGTTTTCTAGCAACAACTATATGGAGGCAACGACCCCCTTGTTACAATGACTTCAATTCTCCAGCTACAACTGGAAGGAGGCTACAACCCCCCGGTTTACAGGGTACAGCTTGAAGGAAGCCCTAGTTCCCTAGATTTCCTTGCTCCGTCCTGCCACCCTGATATGAAGATAGAAATGGTTGAATCACAACTGCACTAATCTTGCAGACATGCTAATCAACACCTGTACTACACTGCACCACACTGCACAACAATTGTCACTGTTGACCACCGCTCATCATCTGACCACTACTCATAAACTATCACTGCTCATCATCTAACCACTACTCATAAACTATCACTGCTCATCATCTGACAACTTCTCATCAACTGACCACTACACCACACTTGTACCAAAAACCTGTGCAAAACAATCTGTTGCTCACATCATCCGACTCAGTGAATTTGAGTCTAACCAACTGCTCACCAAACTCAATCCACTTGAGTCAAACCAACTGCTCATACAACTCATCCAGTGTGAGTCAGACCAACTGCACATAAGGAAACTTGTGCCTGTTAAATTTAATGAAGCATATGATCATCAAGCCTGCAAAATTCAAATGGAGAATAAGATTGTAGAAGAGAGAGAATCAATTCAGAAAACTCTACTCAATAATTCATGGAGAATAAAACACACATGAGACCAATAATTGAAATAATTAATCATAATCCATTAATCAGTATATCATTAAGTAATACAATGGTAATACATATATGAGAATTCGAATGCCTAAGAAATGATTCAAATCTGCCAACTAGGATTGCCTTCGGAGCTAACTCAGTGTGAGAAAATTAGCACTAGAGCTCACTAATGCAACTCTGTATCACTAAAACAGTTCACACTCAGTTAACTGATGAGGGTAGGTGAGCAAATGCACCCTACTTTCCTTGAATAATGGAAACTTGTGCTAGGATGACTGAGAGTGATCTAATTGATGGGAATCAGAGCATAAATGGACTTAACTGAATACCTACTAGAGTCAACTGTTGGAGACTGCCAGTGGCACTCAGAGTGGGTTCTTAAATCATAGGGATTGGTCCCTGGGGCACCTAAACTCATGCAATCAGGTGCAGTAAGTAGCATATGTCCCCTAGGTGTGTCCCCCATGCAGTAGTGGAGTGATGAAGACCCCCTAAGCTAGGGAAATGGACAAATAGACTATGTGGTCAAAGGGAGGATTAATAGTAATCCCAACACCCCCCCTTAATTTTGACTTTGGACGACCTAGGCCCTGGAAACTAATACCAAAGGTCACCCATACAATCTAAATGCAAAAAGTAATAAATGATTACCAAAACCGGGGAAATTGGGAAAACCTCATGGGAACCCCCGCCCCCCCAAAAAAATAAAAAATAAAGAGGAAAATCAAGAACAAGCTTTCATACTTTTTACCTTCCCTTTCAAATGGAAACTAAGACTATACTAGATCTGAGTATGGAAGAAAGTGTGGGAATTCATATGCCTTTGAGGCATGGTTTGCAACAGCTTTCGCTATAATATTCCCAGTTGAGATATCTGAGATCTCCACTGAGTCAGGACCAAATACTACTTGCTTTAGTGGGCCAGTATGTGGCCAGTATGTGTCATCTGGTATATAGATAAGAAATTTGCAGCGAAGGAGGGAACATAGAGTACATCTTTGAACACTCCATGCCTTAACTTGATTGAACCCTTTCCTTCAACTCGAATTTGAGTGTCATCACCCATGTGAATACTCGGACCATAATGAAGAGAATGATTCTTTGGATGCAACCATATGATTGGAGGCTTCTGAATCAATGAGGAAGGCATGTGATTTTGAAAAACTAGCCTTCAGTGTATGGCATCTCTCATCATGATCTTCAGTCTTGTCTTTAGAGTCGACATTCCTTGCACCTTCAGAGAGGGAAATATTGTGCTGCTCAAGGAGTTTTGTCATCTGATCTAAGGTCTTCTTCATACAATATTTCTCTGTATGGTTTCCTTTTCTACAATAGGAGCATTTTCCCTTCTTAGACCTTTGATGTTTATCCTTCCTAGAGCTCGAGGCTTCATCTGATGGATCAAACTCATCTTTAGGTTCAAATTCAATGTTCTTCTTTTCTTTACCTTTCTGCTTCCTTCTTGCTTGCACATTCCTTGTCTCACCAACTAAGAGAGCTTGATTTGGAGAGGCTCTAAGAGATCCCATCTGTATTAGCTTGTCTTGTTCTTGGATTAGAGACCCTGTGAAGGTATCAAGGGATGGCATTCTCCAATTAGGAGTAGTGATTCTCCCAGAGTGAAAGGTAGATACAATCACTGAGAATTTTGGGCCAAGTTTGCTCAGTATGGAGAGCACCAATTGCTCATCCTTCTTCTCAATCCCACATTGCTTGCATTGCATGACCAATGATTGGAATTTTGAGAAAAACTGCCGTATAGTTTCGATGTTACTGGGTTGTAGTGCTATCAGCTCATTCTCTAGGATATGGCCCCTTAACTCATCCTGTTTGCCAAACAAGGATTCGAGCTTATCCCATAATGCTTTTGGAATCTTGAGTCCATCAAGCTGGAACAACAACTCCCTGGAGATGTGGATGCACATGAAGCCAAGAGCTTCATCAAGCTTATTCAAATGCTTCGATTTTTCAATATATTGCTGGGGTTCGGCCACTCTGCCCATTGTGATCTTGTACAGACCCTTGTTGCGCAAGACAATCTGCATATTTGCCCTCCAATCAAGGTAATTGAAGGGTGTAAGGATTATGGGAGTCAACGCTGTTGAATTCTCCATTTTACAGCTATATTGAATTCTCCATTTTATAGCTATATTCTTCAGAATTTTTTTGAATGTACCTTCAAAAGCACTGCAAAACAACTCAATTCGAATCAATTTAGACCAAACACTCTTTGTTTCGACATGTGCACATTCTCTGGGTGCATCACACCTGGATAGACTTCTCTGGACATAATTCAAAGGGAGCAAGGCAATAATTTCAGGATTTATGTGGAACCCAACTGCTTCTGGTGCATCAATGGAAGCTTTCGAGGTTTGCTGCTGGCTTGGATACCAACTTTGATACCATGTTAAATTTAATGAAGCATAAGATCATCAAGCCTGCAGATTTCAAATCGAGAATAAGATTGTAGAAGAGAGAGAATCAATTAAGTAAAACTTTGCTCAATAATTCATGGAGAATAAAACACACATGAGACCAATAATTGAAATAATTAAGCATAATCCATTAATCAGTATATCTGTTGATGAAATTGTCATTGATGCCAACATGGACTTGCAGTGGCCCCACAGGATGTCATTGATGCCACCAAGTCCCACCTGCAGTACCTAGACCCTTCACAGAGTGGTTTGCACCTTGCAATGCCTTGGATCCCAAATAGAGTGGGTTTGTGTCTTGAAAGCACTTTGTACCTGGTTGACAGGGTCCATGTACCCACAAGCTTGGATCTTGAAGCCACCACCCTGCTGATAGTGTTGAAGACCCTGGAGATGGTCTTAAAGCCTTGATGGATGATGGAGAAACCCTAGATGGGTTGGAGAAGCATTAATGACCCATTCTGTGGTCATTCATGCTATGATGATGTCATGGTACCCCAGAAGAAGACCTAGCATCCCCACAGAAGATATGTTGACCCTTGGCGGGCCTCTTGTGAGGTTCAGGTGGTTGAAGAAGCCTATGAAGCTTCTTACTTGATGAAGAAACCTTGAAGAGGTCCTTGGACCCACAATTGATGGTTTAAAGGTCCTTGTACTCTTGAAAATGAAGTGGTCATATGGAGTCTTGGAACCCTTGGAGATGGTCCTAGGGCATAAGGAAGATCTTGAACCCACTTATATGATGGTATGATGACACTTGGACGCTTAGTTGCTTGTGGATGATGGGGACCTTGGTCATGCATGCTCTTGCACATGGAATGTCCTTTGAAGCCCTCTTGTCTTGATCACAATGTCCTTGTACCCCTGTCACCTGAAGAAATGCATGATGTGCCCCTTTTGTGTTGGTGATGATCTTGAAACTCTTGGAGAAATCTTGGTTGACATGTTGAAGCCTTTGGAACCTTGAAGGAACGGTGAAGGTAATGTGGGTCATTTGTGTGGTGATGAGGTACTAAAACCCTTGAAGATGGTGTGTTTCTTTTATGGCTTGATAAAGGATATGATGACCATAAAGG
>LPNX010737229.1:721466-780205 GCA_001517045.1 Pseudotsuga menziesii
TAACCTACCAGCGATTTCATTTTTTGAGTGGAATTTGGAATGAGCTCTGTGATTTTCGGGGGTATTCAACTGAGGTAAATTCGGAGGCAGTGGTTAAACAATTTTTCGGGACTGAGGAAATTCGGAGGAGTAGTGAAGCAGCAGTTCCGAATTTGCAGCAGCAGACAATTTTTTGAAGTCTGATTTTTATTTTTGAGATTTCGTGGGAGCAGTCAAGACAATTTTTTTTGGTGTTTTTTGTAGCAGTTGGAGATGGTTATAACAACAGACTACTAGCAACAGAACCAAGCTTTTGCAAAGTTTTCTTTTTGTTCTTTCCTTTTGTTTTTTTTGCTGAGGGTTTCGTGGGCAGCAGAGTGACTAAGGAGCAGTTCGAATATCTGTTGCAGCACTCAACCTTTTACATTGTTCCACAGTTCAAGGAAATGGTGCACTCTTTGTAGCCCTATGAAGCAGCACTCCAGAAGTTCTTGATGATTGTTTTTGTCAACAAATAAACCAGCAAATAGTTGGTTGGGATCTAAGGAAGAATTGCAGACCTATCTCACTATACACCAGTCCCAAAAGATTGCAGGCATGTACAGACTGAGTTTTACAGTCAAGGCAGATCCAAATCTTGATATGGATTGAACGATGGTCCAATAAACAGTCCTAATACTAAAGATATCATACAGTGAAGCCTGAACAGTAGAGACAAGAAACTTGAATGCTTAAACAATCTGAAGTTGACATACATTTGTGTTAAAGACCTTCCACAGTTTGAAGAGAAGACTTCTCTTAACCTGTCTTTGAATGAGATGAAGGATGACATAAGGTAAGTGAATAAGATCTGTTGATGGAGTCTTATATAAGCTGATGCATGCTTGAAGTTGATGACTATGGGTAGTGGTAGCAGCAGTTTGTGGGTCCTTTCAATGGTTTTTGCAGCAGTAGATGCACAAGTGTATTGAGGTTTTTGAATAAAAGGAACAGCATGAGCAACCCTCCACTACATTTGGATGAATGATTGAAGGCTAACCTTGAGGCAGCCGCAGTATGAAGTTATCTCTGTGAAAGAAATATTGTTGCAAGAAGTATCTCAGTTTTCGGAAATGCCCTAAATTTGCAGTAGCAAGAAAGACAAAAGACACTGACCTCAACTGCAGACTTGAAGAAGAAGGTCATGGTGCTGGAAAAGAAAAGAAGTCTGAAACAGTTCCGAATCTAATGACAGACTCACAAAGGTATGTTTGGATAAACTTAGGCATGATAGGTTTGTATGAACAGTCATGATACAGTAGTATCTTTGATGTGTGAAGACAATGGTTGCATAGTGTATGAGTGTACATGTTCAGTGGCATGTACAGTGATGATATTGATGGTACATTTACATAGAGATATACAGTAGACACAGTGATTGATACATACAATGAAGTGTGAACAGTATACAGTGAATACAATGAATATACAGTGGTAGTGATACTCTATAATGACGAAGCTGATACTCTACACAATACTCTATGATGATGTTACATGATGATGATGACTATGCATACTCTACAGTGATTGTGATGCCTAATCTATGCTATATGTTTTGATGGTGCCGTATACATGATAATGCATACACCTATGATGTAACATGATGTACTAGTGATGATTGATGTACCATGTCCAAGTTGAGTTGATACACAGTCTGAGTTTGATTGAAGTCATCATACTCTGTCAAGAATACAGAGACAAAGTGACAAAGTTGTATGTATGAGATACATATATAATGCATGCTGGAATGACACACTAAGATGACTATCGATGACTGAGAATGTTGTATGATGAGTTCTGGTCATCTACAGAAGAGACATAAGCAGTAAGCTGTAGGTGAAGATGATGCTTGAGCAAGCATACTATATCCCATGATATGATACTCTATGATCTGTGATGCATGCACTCTCATACTCCTTGATGATCTCAGGAAAGACATGACCAATCAAAGTGAAGAAGAAGACATGACAAGTTGATGGCAGCAGCAGCGTGTTGAGCAGACCTTTGATGACTTGGAAGTATTGAAGGGCAGGTGTTGATAAACAGATTGAGAAGTGTGTTGCAGCAGTGTTGATGAGAGTGATGAGCAGATGATCAACAGTATTGACCAGCAGCAGAACAGATTGAAGAGACAAGTAATGTTGATGTGATTGATGAGTTGATGTGACAGTGAGGTTTAATTGTAAAAGCAAGCTTGTCTTGCTTTTGAGGTTAGGATACCTCAAACCCTTCTTAGCAGGGTGTAAGAAAACCAGGCAGGGCCCTGGATGCAGAGTAGGTGCTATTTGTATCAGTAGGTGCTGATTTTACCTAACGGTTGTAGCCGGACCAAAACTAATACAAAAAGATTACAAAATTATTTGGTGTTGTGTTCTTTTGTTTTATGGTTCTTAATGATTCAAATGCTTATGATATGTGAATGATGAAGTGAAAGATGTTTATGAAATGATTATGAGATTGGTAGAATAATGGAATGATGAATTGGTAGCTAATTCTGACAAGTTAAGAAAAGTTGTAAAATTGCTTTACACTGATTCACCTCCCCCTCTCAGTGTCTAACAATATCATTAAGTAATACAATGGTAATACATATATGAGAATTCGAATGCCTAAGATGGGATTCGAATCTACCAACTCGGACTGACTTCGAAGCTAACTCACTGTGGGAAAATCACCACTAGAGCTCACTAATGCAACTCCGGCTCACTAAAATAGTTCACACTCAGTTAACTGATGAGGGTAGGTGACCAAATGCACCCTACTTCCCTTGAACCATGGAAACTTGTGCTAGGATGATTGCGAGTGATCTAACTGATGGGAATCAGAGAATAACTGTACTTAACTGAATACCTATTGGAATCAACTGCTGGAGACTGCTGGTGGCATTCAGAGTGGGTTCCTAAATTATAGGGATTGGTCCCTAAGCACCTAAACTTATACAAGCAGGTGCAGTAAGTGGCATATGTCCCGTAGGTGTTTCCCTCATGTACTAGTGGAGTGATGAAGACCTCCTAAGCTAGAGAAATGGACAAATAGACTATTTGGTCAAACGAAGGATTAATAATAATTCCAACAGTGTCAATCTTGCTCCACTGAACCAACCTGTACCAAGTTGCTTGTGTACCTTTTCGAAGATCACAAGATGAAGAAATAATAAACAAACCAAAATAAACTTTAGATCAAGTCATCACATAGCCCTCGGAGCTTTCCAACGAGCCAAGAATTTTGTAATTTTGATTCCAAATGAGAAAGTTATGCCAGTTTTAGTGAATCTCTTCAATCCTCAAAGATGCCCAAAAATTTATGCTCTACAAAGTTTCGCACTTTTCTCCAAGAGTTGCGAAATACCGAAGAGAGATTTGATTGATGAACAAATGAAATGTTTGTTCTTCTATTTATATAGGTCGTGGAGGATTTATTCACATGTCTAGCTGGCTTGTTGTAGTTTTAATTAAAAATTAATTGAATTCTTTTAGCAGGCCGACCTACTTGTAAAGGGGCAAATTAATACGTTCACTTTAAAAAATCAAAACTCATCAACCGTAAGGAGTTAGGAGACACTCCACATATCAATGGAAATGGCTTGACGAGGAATATCACCTTATGAAGGACTTATTTGCACTAACATGGTCCTTTACCCTTCTTTTCTTCAATTTGTGAAGGACATCAGAAATTGACTTGATAATTTTTGAATGTTTCTTCAAGCACTTATAAGGGTTTAATTAACATGGATGAGGGTTTTATGGGCTTTATTTCCACGTCATGGACTTCATGAGAGCTTCTTCAACAACCTTGTGGGCTCTATAATCATAAGTCACCATTAAGGATATCGAAGACATACTACCATGTCCAAAGGCTTCATGACCACATCAAGGTCATCATCATGACCATTATTATCAAGGATACAAGGACATCATCATTATAATGGACCAATACCATGTCCATCACGTGGTCAACATGCCATGTGTGTGGGTTCAAGAACTTTTACAACTAAGTTGTAACAAATATAAAATAAATTATTAAATAGATTAGTTAATTATGAAAGGGTGTGACCCTTCACACTCAAAGCCTATAAAGGCGAGCCTCCATTGTACATTTTACCCATCATCCAATATATTATTTACTATTCATATTTCATTAAACAATGATTGTCGGATTTGACTAACGGACAACCGGATTCGGTTGCTCCATTTGGTATCAAAGCTTGGACTCGGCTCATAAATCCTTGATTTCTTTCACTGCTCCATTTCATCCCCTATCACTCCATTCCAAATCCTGTCCAAAAAAAAAAAAACACAAAAAAAAACCCAACTTCCTCTAGCTCCAGCCTGAGCGTTCCACCCCCATCTGTTTCTCCTCTCCTCCCCAGCCCCACTCCTCACATGCTTCCACTCTTCTCCTCTGGTTTCCTACACGTCCCTCCAACCCTCTCCAACATTCGTTGGCTCCACACACCATCCTCCTACACTCCAATCCTCACTCTACTGCACGCTCTCCCCTGCCATTGCTTCCATCGCACCCCAACTCCTCGTGCTGCTCCACAGCCACCATTTCCCACCTCCACCTTCCCCCCTTGCGCTACTTGCTCACTGCGCACTCCTCTGGGCTACCCATCACTGCCTTCCATCCTCCACAACTGCCCTCATACACATCTTTCGTCGCCTGCACACCTCCACGCGGTCGTCTCCACCTCCCCGCACCCTCCACGCTGCCCAACCGTCGCTCCTCCTACATCCTCCCTTCCACGCTGCCCTCTTCCCATCCACCTCTCTGAAATCCACGCGCTCCACCCTGTCCGCTGCTCCACCCACGCTGCATCCACGCGCCCTCGTTCCAACCTCCACGCTAATCTGCTACAAAAAAAAAACTATATTATAATATAATATAATATAATATATATTATATTATTATATTATATTATTTCAAACATTTTGTAATATACTATATTTAAAAAAAAAATCAAATATTATATTTATTATTATAATATTTGTTTAAAATATATATATATATATATATATACAATAATTTGTATAGTTTACGAAAAATAATAATAATAATATTAATTAATTAATCAATTAATTAATATATTATTAGCCAAAATAGAGTGGAAATACACACCTCCGCATACAAGGTCCAAGACCATGGCGGAGCTAAAAGAGCAAATTGAAAAAATGGAGAAGGACATAAAGTCCCTTGCCGCTGACCTAAAATGCATGAAGGAAAATATGCAAAATAACAATACATTACTCAAAGACGAACTTGTTGTGGTACTAGAAAGGAGGCTCGGCGACAAACTTGACATCTTGAACGAAAAACAAAAAGACTTGGATGAAAAAATGAGTACCGTGACGCAAAACATAAACACCATAACACAGAACATGAGCACCATGACGCAGAACCATAATACATTATTCGAGATGTTACAAAGGTTCATACCCAGTCCGGGCCACGATAGCAGTCTAGATATGCTAGATGCCTCATTTCATGTTGCCATCCAGGAAACACTCGCAAAGAATCAAGAAGATTTGCAAAAAGAAATAAAGATTAACAATGCGACGCTTAAACAAGAGATAGAAACACAAGTACTACCAGATATGGAGGCACGATTAAACAACAAAATAGACGCTATAAGTAAGATAGTAGAGAAAAGAAAAACTAAAAATCACCGCCAACCCCAAGCAATTCAAATATGTCACTTTCATCGTCCAACAGTTTCGAGCCACCATCAAACCATAAGGCAAAAGGAAATCAACGTCGCCCTTACAAAGTGCACCCACCTAAGGCAAAAATAGAGTTGTCGAAATACAATGGGAGTGAAGACCAATGTGTTGTTTGGCTAAACAAAGAAGAAGAATACTTTGACATTTACAACATTCAATCTGACGAGGAGAAGGTGAAATATGCGTCAATGCATATGGAAGGGTACGCCTATAATTGTTACTTATGGTGGAAGAGAGATAATTTTACCTACACCTGGAACTTGTTCAAAAATGATTTTTTTAATAGGTTTCAAGGAATCAAAGAAGATGAATTTTTCAGTAAACTTACCAGACTACAACAAGTCAGAAAAGTTGAGGAATTCACTTGTAAATGGGAATCCTTATCAACACGAGTATTTGGGTTGTCTGACAAGCAAAGACTCGAAACCTATTTAGGAGGTCTTAAACCACACCTCTAAAAAGAGTTAAAGTTATATGACGTACCTAACATAGAAGTAGCAAGACGTAAAGCAAAAGCCGTAGAACGCAAATTGGAAGGAATAAAAACAAAAGACGATAGCCATTATCGACAAGAAAAAGAGACACAATGTAGGTATTGTGCAGATACTTGGTCTCCTGGCCATCAATGCCACAAACCTCAATCATACGCCTACGAAATGGAAAATAGATCAAAGTCATCTAACGGTTACTCTGAAAATAAAAAGAAAAAGAAGAAAAACATATGTTGTCGATGCGGTGATAATTGGACCCCTGGTCATAAATGTAGGAACAATGAGACAATACAGTGCAAAATCATCAATGGAAAGGAAGTGCAAGTCTCTGCACAAGAGACCTCGTCTGATTCTAATATCGACACCGAGTCAGAATGAAGAATGACACTAGGAAAAAACTTAAGCTTTGAGGACAAAGCTTCCTTAAAGGGAGTGGCAATGTAATGAATATAAAATAAATTATTAAATAGATTAGTTAATTATGAAAGGGTGTGACCCTTCACGCTCAAAGCCTATAAAGGCGAGCCTCCATTGTACATTTTACCCATCATCCAATATATTATTTACTATTCATATTTCATTAAACAATGATAGTCAGATTCGACTAATGGACAACCGGATTCGGTTGCTCCATAAGTGCAATGGGATTCAAGCTCCATAAAGGGCATCATCAAGCATGTAGTGGCTCCAAGGACTGCCAAACCACATATTTCAAGAATTTCTTCAAGGGTAAGTTTACCATATATCATCATGGCATCAACATCAAGCAAAGTCTTCATCATGTATTTCTTGAAGCATGCCATCATCAACAAGGGCTTCTTTAATCTTTAATGACATTTTCAAGATATAAGGACATCATGAGAACAAAATATCCTATGGAAGTATAATGGCTTCACTTTTGCATCAAGGGTTTCATCATGGTAACCAAGAGTAAGGTCTTTAAAAGATGCAAGTGCTTCAAAGCTGCTTCAACAAGGTTATGGGCTTGTGAGCAAGGACTTCATCAAGTTCAAGCAAGAGCACTCCATGTGTGTGGGTTCTATGACCCAAAGACATTATCATCAATGATATGAACTAAGATTTATCATGTGCAAGAGTGTAAGGGCATGGATCAATGGTGTATGGGATCCAAGGACCAAACTACCACAACAACAACCAATCAAGAGACCACAATAAGTGCAAGCGAGTACAAAGACTATCAACCAAACTAAAACTAAGAGCAAGGGATACATTAATGGACTCAAATGGGACCAAGATACATCGGAGGGATACTCTACCACGTCAATGGGTAACTGGGGCTTTTGTCATTGTCCCAAGGCCTCCAAGGGCTTCAAACTTGGGCTTGGACAACCACAAAAGGACTCCTTTGAATCTGACAACTATACAAACAACACACATAAACCCTTGACTCTCAGGGGCTCCACAGGGGGCACCAAGACCAATACAACCACGACCTCCACTGTTGGCATAAATGACAACTTAATCAACACATACAAATTGACAAAATCTTGATAATCAAACCCTAATCAACAACATAGAATGCACCATTACAACACCATTCAACAGTGATAGAGATATCCTTACCAAGATTCAACAAAGACGAGCAAACAATAATAGGTCACCTTTGTGCATGAGTCTCATCCAACCATTTTAGCATCAACTTGTATGAGAAACAAACCCTAGCATTTATCCACATTTCACTTCACAAGCCAAAGAAGAAGGCTCTCTAAGATTGGCGCATCACATTATAAACCCATATAACAAGAGAAAAAGAAGTAACATATTTCATCCCAAGTCTTATGATTTACAAATGAGTGAGGAGGGCTTATTTATAGCCCCTCATACTCACTTTTAACAATTATCTAGGTAGACAAGCCACTAAAATGTCAATGTTAAAATATAATATAAAATAATCTAAATCAAGGGTAACTTGAGGTATTTTCCCCCAAAGTTACCAAAAATTGATGAAAATAGATAAAACTGAACAAATAGCTCCACTCTGAAAGACGAAGTGAGCAAGGGGGGAACGTGATGCCCCTTCTAACCCCAAATATGCTGAAAAATCCTCAACGTTCCCCCTCAATCAAGCTTGAAGGCTTGGCCATCAAGGATGATGTCATCATGGTGCAGGCTACTAGAGAGAGGGTGTTGTGCTGAAAGGAGGCCAGGAGGGGTTTCTGGGGCGATTGGAAGAGCAGGTAAGTGCCTTTGAGTGGAACGTTGTCGCCTGTGTGGAGATCAAGCAGGGGAGTCATGTGAACTAGTGACCTGCCCCTAGGAGCCCCGGACACCAACCTCAGGGCTACAAGCCCTAAAATGAGGCAGCCAACAATGCCTCTAATCCTTAGTACTTCTAAAGGAAAAATCAAGGGGTCTGGCCATAACCTTCCTTCAAAAGGTGCAAATAGCATCCCCATCCTAGCCCTAATGAAGAAAGACGGCCCCTCTCCCTGGGCAAATATCTAAAAATAAGCTGGTATTGGTACATCATAACAGAAGGGGTGTGGGTGTTTCTTTGCCTTCAACCCTATAAACAAACATCACTCAAATATAAAATCCACCAAAAGCTAGCACCTAAGTTCGATGGACCCTATAAAATCATCCACGAATTGGACAAGTGGCCTACAAGTTGGCTCTTCCATCCTACTCCAAGATTCCTCTAGTTTCCATGTGTCTTTTCTAAAGAAGGTAGTCAGATTGAATTGCAAGGTACAAGCCAACTTACCAGAAATTGATGAAGAAGGTTCCATTCGGCTCCAATCGGAAGTACTATTAGATATCAGAAAGCATCAATTGCGCCAACATACGGTTCGAGAAGTGCTGATCCAGTGGAAAGATATGGAGCCAGAAGCTGCCACATGGGAACCAACAATGATTCTGCACCAATTTCCTCACCTCCAACCTTGAGGACAATGTTGCTTTTGAAAGTGTAAGGCATGTTAGAGTCCTACCCTAACCTCCCTACTTTAGGTTACCTATGAATTAGTTAATTAATATATGTGATCATCTTCTTTGAATAAGACCTATTATTGTAGTGGATAGTTATTTAATGTAAAAAAATCATTTTTACTGAATAATGCCCATTAGTTGGTTGGTACTCATTAATGATGGTCCACAAGTTGTTAGGGTTTTGTTATAGGGAATCTATTTAAATAACTAGGAGGCTATGGAATATTTTTGCCAGTATTGTTGTATTTGGAGCTTTTCTTAGTGAAAGGTTGCCCACCTCAAGAGGCAAGTGAACATTGCATTCTTTCTTCCAATAAATCATTAACAGAAGGGTATAGTTCACATCTTGCATCTTATATTTTTCTTGTGTCTGGTTTTATGCATCTATAATCTCTGTATACTTGGTTCGTGTTTCAAGTTTAAGGGTCAAGGAACACTACAAAATGTACCATCCAACTGGGCCAATCTGATGGCTCTAGAATATCTGCTTTTTGTAATTAGATCAGAGACGCACTTATTCTTGGCCTCTAATGCTAGGAGATTTTTTATGCACTGCTGCAAAGCTCCTCCCAAGTTCACTTAGGGTTCACTCAGCGAGGCCCCCTCAGCCTTGGTCACTTTCTAAAGGATATTGCCGGTCTTTCTACCAAGTCCCTCACAATGATGGATGACAACAAGGGTTCTACTCCCTCGACATCTACATCCATTTCCATTACAGATGTAGATGTTGACTGGTGGTAACTTTCTTTATAAGTTCATATGGCTTTTCATTTCATCGAAACCTTTGTCATGATCTACTCTTTCCTAATATTGTTATTTGCATCTTTTTTATGTTGGCATTTAGCTTTTAAGAGTGATTTTGACACTCCCATGATATGTTGTTGACTGTTTGTGTTCTGTAGTCCTATTGACCTATTTCTTGGTCATTTGTGGACATTAATAACATTATCATATCTTATGTTGTGTTGATCCCTTTCTAGACTTAGTTAAATAATGTGCAGAACTAATAGACATGTCTGTGTTCATGGATGTGATTTAAGTTTTTGTCATGCAGATCTCAAGCTCAGAGTACTTGCTATAATGTGATACAATTTCTTGTAATAATGTACAAAAACAGGAAACTTACCACCTACAAATAAGCTCCTTTGCAGATTCATCTCTCTGGAGACAAGCAGTTTTCTGCCGTTCACAACCATTAACTTCTAAAGTCAGTATCGAGGCAGAGTCCATTTCATGCTGCTTTGTAATAGTAAATTTTTAATTTCTATTCTTGGGATTTTTGTTTAAAGAGATATAAAATTGCACTTTTGTTATTATGATTATTTCTTCAAAAATTGAATTGAATATTTTCTCTGCTATATTGTTAACATGTTGACAATTGAAATAATTAATAAAAATGTAAGTATGGAGTTGAAGTCTCCAGCACTAGTTTTTCTCCACGAGTGTCGTTGAATTGGCTTTAAGATACAGGTAGGGATGGTGTATCAAACAATATCTTCCATGTTACCTTGCTGCTTCCCGTAACTGGTCTGTTTGCATGATTTGAGATGACAATTGCTATAACCTCACCCCAATTTAAATACTAAAAAAATATGCCTGATAAAAAATCTGGAAACACTTGTCAACTTCTAAACACATTATATTGAATGGAGAACTGAGACGAACTAAACACAATGAAAAATGAAGAGCAGCAATTAACCGAGGGAGTCTATAAATGTGAGGGTTCTTTAGCATTCTGAGCCTATAAATGTGAAGCTCTTCTCGAATGCTGTCCAGCCTGACACTCAATTTTTCTAGAGGTGTTTGCGCGGGAAGCTGAAGTGAGATGAAGATCCTTAAAGGCATCAAGGGCTACCGGTGCCGAGGATTTAATTTGAGAGTAAGCGCGAAAGGTAATTCAGTTCGTTTGATGTCTACTTTTTAAAGTTCTATTCTTTGAACAAGTTTTATTTTATAGCGCTACAATTGTTCAACAAGATGTCGAGTCTTGGTGACGTTGGCTTCTAGAAACCTGACTGATGCAAATCATTTTGCAATTTCCTATTTTCGAGCTGTGGATACTTTCTTTTATGAGTCTCTGATCTTGAAGTTAGTGTTTTCGAGTCTTGATGATGGATTTGCTTGGTAGAAGATTTGAAATACCTCAAGAAATAATAAATTTCCTGGACAGATTAAGGAGATAAATAGTATGGATTATTTTGTTTTAAGAAATTGAGGTTGGATAAGAATTTATCGATTCTGGGGTCGAAAAGGTTCTTATGGCAGAAGTTAGACAGTTTGGACTCCAATGCATGTTCTGGTCGATTTTCCTGTTGTCAGATTTAAACAAGGCAGTAGACAGTGGACTGCTTTTCTATCTGTTACTAAACAAATCACTTATATTAAGAAATAATGATTTTTCATTCCAAACCAACAATTATAAAAAATCATCTGGTTCTAAGTTTCCAGATGAAATAAACACACAGTGACCAGCAAAAATAAACAAATGCCTTCCTATAGTTTGCCAAAATCCAGCAGTTATCATGTCCTTATTTTCAATTAAAATATTCCTTATCGTCCCAAATCTAACCTTATTATCAGCTTAGACCCATCTTAAACCTCGATCTATCAAACACTGAAAGGGATCCAATTTTTTGAGGTGTAATTTTTTTTTAATCTTGAAATTTTTGCACAGCAAGAAAAAATTTACATCTCAAGAAATTGCATTTTTCTATGTGCTTGATAGATCCGGGTTTAAGATGAATCTATGCTGTTTTTTTTAGAAATTTTATGAGCCAACATTAATGTTTTTAATTACTTTTTATTTTTGGTAAAGTTACTTTATGTAAACTTACGTAACGTTACAACTTCCCCCCATATTCAATTGTAGAGCACCTCGCTACTCTCGGTGCAATGAATACTGCTACCATGATAAAGTTTTCCTCATCTGCTATCCAGTATTTTGGATAGGTGAGGCCAATCAAAGTTTCCCCAATATCCTCCCTTATTGCACTTAATGCCAATTCTGATAATAGAAGTCCATCCAGTGGGATGTTTGTATCTACCATAAGCCTCTTCATGAATATTCCATCTCTGCTTTCATTTAGGATCATTCATGATAAATATGATGCATCGAGTTTATATGATGATTCCCTGAACTGGAGTAAGAAGGCTCATCCTTCAAGTATGCAATGTCCTGTCTCCCCAGGAAAGGAAGAGAACAACTTTTCATTTCATAGTTCCATATTGAAGACTGCCCAGACCTCAAACCAGTGCCCTCACCAAGAAAACTGCTTTCCTTATAAATTAATTTTTGAAGCCAAGAAATCAGAGAAGTGAACATTGCCTGATGGGTTCTGCAAAATGTTGATTTCCTTTTGCAAATTTGGAAGGGAATATTAGACGATTCTGCAAGAGTTTAGCCTTTTACTTTTGGGAATGTTTCATACTTGCTATTAGATGAAGAAATTTTGCTAAGAAACCGATTAAGCACATTGGTTTGCCAGACTTGAATTTGTGTGTATTAGCTGTTCTACAAATATAAATGATGTTACTTGTAGATTTTATACACCATATCAGACTAGTTCAAAGTTTACTCTATCTTTTTATCTGATGTCTACAAAAAAGGAAGAGCAAAAGGAAGTAGAATTTTTTTGGTTTTGGGTTTATGTTGTGGTGAAATCTGTAGTCAACAGATATTCCCACAATCCACACAGGTTTTAATTTGTAGTAAAGATAAAATCCTTGTAAGTTTGTTAGAAATTTCAATAACTTTGGCTTTGCGATGAAATTGTGTTTTTCTCTTGAACTCACCAAACTATCATGGATTTGAATGTAGCTTAACATATTGAAAGTTGACTCACTAGTACCACTTAAAGATATCACATCCTTCGATTTATTGCACCAAGAGCAACGAGGTGCTCTACAGCCCAGTAGGAGAGAGATGTTGTAACGATGTAACATAACATTACCACAAATAAATAAAAAATTAAATGAATGTCGGCTAATAGAATAAAATAATTGAAACCAACATAAATCCATTTTAAACCCGAATTATCTACCATCGAGAGGGATCAAATTTTTTGACGTGAATTTTTTCTTGAAGTGTAAATAATTTGAGATAACAAAATTTAGACCTCAAGAAATTGGATCCGGGTTTAAGATGGATCTATGCTAGTTTAGAACATCTATCATCATAAACCGTTAAATCCATAGAAAAAACATCCATTTATAGGTTCATAATTTGTTTTCTCATTTCAATTAATTGGGGATGACAACTATACCACAATTACCCAAAAATCCAACCTTGGAGAATTTGAAATCTTCTTAAAAATTCAATTGAATCTTCCTTCAAGGGCCTCAAAGAAGAGGTAGGGGTCATTATTGTCCCATCTTGGGTTTTCACCTAGCACTAGTCCCCTGGGGATGCTTCATGGACATATGGATGACCTAGTTTTGGTGGATGCTTGACCTTGGTCAGAGTGCTAGCACGATGCCCTTACTTTGGGTTGTTATCCTAATCGTAATTCACTAACTCATTGAGTGCACATAATTTGAGGAGTTGGTTGCTCGAGTAGGTGAGGAACTTACCAAGGAGGAGTGATAGACACTTGTAGGAGGGAAATTAGCCCTATGAGCTTGGGACCATGTGATATACACACCTTGGAGGTTGGACACTTGACTTGAGGATGTTTGGGTTGAGGAGCATACTTAATGGATCTAGGTTGTGGATTGAGGTGAAGCATTGGAGCATGGTGATCACATTGACACACCTGAGAGGATATGTGTCATGTAGTTAAATGAGGAATGCCTTGCATGAGGGCACTTGGATACCATCGTGGAAGAGGAGGATTGGACTAACACTATGTTGTAGAGTGCACCATCTTGGAGGAGGGGTGCTTGGAGGGTGTTTCGTATTGGAGGTTGGATAAACTCTTGTATGGCACTTGTACATCCTTGTATTGTAGAGTGCTCCGTGTGGGTTTTCCTTGTTGGTTACTTATATGGATATAAGCCTTTGTTTTATGTTAGCCTCCCTCACCTACTCTATTTATAAAGGGAGCATAGAGATTGTGCTATCATTATGGTCATTATACTCTATTCCAATTTTGTAATTGTCTTGTAGACATCTTGTAGGGAGAAGGACATTTGGGTTAGTGAGTAAACCCTAGGGAAAGACAAGATGGGAGAGTGATTCCTTTTTTGAGATGCTAGGATTTTCTCTTGTGAGAGTCTAGTGTTTGCTCTGATGAAATGCTAGGGTTTGTGCTATGTAAGTAAAATCCTAGAGAAGAACATGACAGAAGAGGTGATGATGGCTTACTTATGGCTCTCGTTGTAGTGCTAAGGTTTTAAATATGGTAGAAGACATGAGGAAAGGAGATAACACTTTAGATGCTATTGAAACCTTGTTCTTAAGCGATACATGGAGAGCTTAGCTTGATGAGTCTTGAACTTGGTGAGATGCCTTGCTTGGAAGAAGACCCAATTATTGTATTCTTGACGTTCCATGGAGGTCTTGGAGTCTGTGTCGATGCAGGAGTTAAAGACCTAGGGTTTGAGGACTAGTGAAACCTTAAGATGGACATGTAGACTTGGAGGTTAATGGTAGAGTTGTTAGTCCATGTACTTGTGTGATGCAACATGGTTAGGATTTGTAAACCCTAAGGAAGACAAGTGTTAAGGTGGAGAGATTGTGTTATACAACCTGAGTGTAGGTGTTGGTGGCGCTATTGGCTTGTTGGGGATCATTGGTGGAGTGACCAACTTTGGTTGGGAGTGATACTTAGTTAGGAGTTGGGGGCTAGGGTTTTCCCGTGGTTTCCCTAGTTAGAGTTTAGATAGCTTGATTTGTACTATCTTTGTGATAAAGATGTGATATGTTCTTATATTTTATCTCTCTCTCTCTCTCTCTCTCTCTCTCTCTCTCACACACACACACACACACACACACAGTTTAGATAGCTTGATTTGTACTATCTTTGTGATAAAGATGTGATATGTTCTTATATTTCATCTCTCTCTCTCTCTCTCTCTCACACACACACACACACACACACATATGACTTCTCTAGTTGTTCAAATTTTGTGTACTTGATTTGATCTTCAACTTTTGTTATCTTCATGATTGAGTAGATTTAAGTCCTCATTCTGCATGTTGATTTGACATAACATTAAGTTGAATTGGTTTAAGTGATTTAACACATATTTGGAAGATAAAGGAGTAGATTTACCACTTAAATAATTTGTTATGATACAATATTTTTATATTTGTAGTTTGCTTCGGAAGTGTGCCCCATAAGGGTTGTAACTAGTTGCCATTGAAGTACACTTGTTTAGTTTATTTTTGTTTTTGTTTTGTTTCCTAGTGAATTGGGTTGGAAAAAAGTGAAATATCAACTATTGTATTTTGATATTTCAAATTTATCTCTCAAGCTAAAAATCCACATGAAATAGGTCTAATAAACCACAAATAAATAAGGTGAAAGTTACACTTTTTGCCTAATTCTCAAATTTTCTACAATGCATCAAAGCTAATTGGATTGAGATTGCCTTCTTGTTGATTTGAAAGTTGGATATTTCACTCACTAAATTTTTGAGTGGTTGTTGGATGATGAAACCTTAGTTTGCTTGAGATGAACACTTGTACACATGAAGGGTTATAATGGGTTGAAACTCTAGTTTCTCTTGTGATGAGAGTGTGTTTTCACTTGTGATAGGTGGTAGATCTACTTCATTGATGGTTGATATTGATTTAATTTTAGCGGGTGTGATGCCCAAGAAGACTTGTAATAGGTGGTTGATTTGTTCTAGTGGATGCTAATGTATTTCACTTGTGATAGGTTGTAGACCTATTTCATTAATGGTCGGTATGGATTTATTTTCAGTGGGTGAGATGCCTAGAATGACTCATGCTAGGTGTCTGATTTGTTCTAGTGGATACCGATGTATTCCCACTTGTGGCAGGTTGTATATCTACTTGATTGATGGCTTGCATGGATTTATTTTATCCGATGAAATGCCTTGGAAGATATGTGATAGGTGGTTGATTTGCTTTAGTGGATGCTAGTGTATATCTACTTGTGATAGGTGGTTCATTTGTTTCTGTGGATGCTAGTGTATTTCCACATGTAATATATCAGGCTTATTTGTTTCAGTGGATGCTAGTGTATTCCCACTTGTGATAGGTTGTAAATCTACTTGATTGTTGGTTGGTATGGATTTATTCTTAATGGGTGTGATGCTAAGGAGGCCTTGCGATGGGTGGTTGATTTGTTTTAGTGGATGCCATTGTGTTCTCACTTGTTATATGTGGTAGTTCTACTTTATTGATGGTGGGTATGCGATCTATATTTTAGCGACTGTGATGTCTAGGAGGACCTATGATAGTGGTTGATTTGTTTTAGTAGATGCCAATGCATTTTCACTTTTGATAGGTAGATGATCTACTTCATTGATGGCTGGTTTGTGATCTGTATTTTAGTGTGTGTGTGATACCAAATAGTGTTGATGATTATAGCTCGGACAGGTGCTTCTACATAGGCTAAGTGTCAAGCATGCAAGAGTTGTCTATTACCTCTCTAGGTGTTTGCTCAATTTATTGAGAAAGTGACTTTTATTTTTCTTTGCTAAGTCTAACTCAGGAAAAACACATTAATTAGTTTAATGTTGGTTAATGACTATGGGTTACTAAAGTGAAAATTTTAGTGAACTTCATATTAAGTCGTGACCGTTGATCTTAAGTAAGGCTCAAGATATAATCTTAGCCATCCATCACTTTGGAGATTGAGGGTTAGGGTTTTGGTCATTAAAAAGCTATCAAAGAAAACCTAAGGAGAGGAGAAAGATACAACACAGTATCTGTTAGCACTTAAATTTGCTATCCCAAAATTTTCCACTTTCCTTGACATACAGTTTTTATAGCTTTTCCCCTAGCTTCAAATTGCAAACCTTGTGAAATCCACATGTGTTCTGTTTATTATTGAGTCAGTCTTTTGTTTCCTTAAATTGTTTTTGTTCAATAAGCAGTTAACATATAGAGAATGCCTTATAAGAATCAGTTCTATCAAGAAGCAGTCTGTGCAGGAATTATCCATTTTTAGGTTGCAAAGTTGTATTTCCAGTAAAATTCTATCGCTATAGGAAGTTTTAACTTTTGATACCGAAATTGGCAGATTTCTTAAAGAAGTTTAACATTCCCATAACGAAATCCTTATGATGTCTAATAGATATGCTACTGAAAATTCAAATTTTTGGTAAGCAGTAAGAAAAAAAGGGTTTATAGTCTTATCACGAGGTATGCTTATTAAAATAATAAAATCTCAGTTAATTATTTGTTTTAATGGTTGAGAAGATGATTAAATATTTTATATATTGTGATTATTTGCTCCATCATATTTTATCATCCAATTCACAAGTCATTGCTGACTAAATTGTCATTGATGCCAACAAGTGTGTATCAGTGTGTCTTGGTGCCCCTTGAGGAGCCCCTGAGGGTTAGAAGTTAGTCATTGTCAAAGGAGACTTTTTGATATTGTCTAGGCCCAAGTTTGAAGCCCTTGGAACCCTTTGGACAATGGCAAAAGCCCTGAACACCTTGTAGAGTGTTTGAGTAACCCTAAATTGTTTCATGTTTCCCCAATTATTTATTTAGGGTTCCCCAATACCACAACCTTGCCCTATTACCCTAGAATGTGTTTTTGGTGGGTAGAAGAAGTTGCAAGAGTCCAAATGACCCTTTTCAGTGGGCATTTGCATGTTATAGAGGCCATGATACCCTAAGAGAATCATAGGCACCCCCACCCTTGATGGTTAAGTGTCTGACTCCAATGACCCAACAAAAATACCCATTGCACCTTTACACTAGCCCTTGAAGCCCTCTTGGTAACCCTCAACCATTAAATGTTAAGACACTTTTTAAAAAGTTTTTAAAATATTTTTAATCTAATGGAGCCTTGCTACCACTTAAATCCATTAAAACAAATTAAAACAATTCAAATTTAATAAATTAATTAAAAGAAATAATTTTTTTAATGACTAATACAATATCAATTAAAGCTTGAATAAACCCTAGTGGTTATTCCTCCAACGTTGACCATCACCTACAAGTCGACCCTTTTTAAAATAACTTGAATTAATATTTAAACAAGCTTATTTTAAATAAAACATTCAAATATCTATCCTAGAAGTTGGCTCCAAACTTTTAAGAAGCCTTTTTAAAATAGTTTTCCAGAAATAACTGGAAGGAGGCTACAACCCTCTGATTTACAGGATACAACCTGAAGGAAGATTCAAGTCCCTAGTTCTTCGGCTATAACCTCCTTTCCTTGCCTTGTTCTGCCACCCAGATAAGAAAGAGATTGTTGAACCTGTGGACTTGTCACATACCAAACCCTGTACTTTCTTCTACTGATAACCTCTACTCTTTGATCACTGCGAAATCATCACTGTATATGTCATTGCCACACATTGCTCATGTACATCCTTGTACACCTCGTCATTCACAATCATTGAACAACTAGTTCTTCTCTGCTTGCATCATCATACATGTGCATCATCATCATCAAGTATGAACCATCATCATCAAGTATGTGCCATCATCCTCAACATGTAGTGTGTGTGTATCAAGTACACATCATAGCGCATAGAAGAGTGTCATCACACCATAGAATGCATGTTCATCATCATATCATTGTCATGTATTATAGCATGTATTGTCTCATGGCATCACATCAATAAGTATGTATCATGTCATAGCATACATTATCATAAAGTGTGTCAACATATCATCATAGTGAATAAGTGCACATCATCATCTTATGAACTACAACTTCATACCACTTGTATACATAACCACTTTGTCATATACTTGTACACATATCATTGTATCTACTCAATGCATATATACCTTGTCTATTTTGTGCTCGTCAAACTGTCCTTAACAATTTCTTGAATTTTGGATTGTATGTAAAATAAGAGAGCAGCAGTAGCATACAAGAAAAGCCAACAGTTGACTAACCAAGATACCTCCACGAACTTGTACCAACATTCAAAACTGAAGTAGATGACCTTGAGCCCAGACTATAAGTAGCATTGAAAGTTCAAACTCGGACTGCAAGGAAGGTCTGTGGACACCATACTGCTATAGAAAACCCAATGAGAAAACTCAGTGAACAACAAACACTTCGAAAACTCGGTCTAAAATGCCCCCGAAAATGTAATCTTTGATCAGGCAGCCTTTGAATTCTAACTTTTGACTGTACAGTAAAAAGAGGGTCTACTGCGACCTAGCTCAGAGAAATTTCTTCCTTGAACCAGTGAATAGAGACTCTTGCATTGTAAATTTCAGATCCCAAAAATATGACTGTTTTAAACCCCAAACAAATTTCACAAAGGAAAGTCTGCAATTTACTCCTGTTGCCCGAATTTGCTTTCCTCACATCAGTGAGAAAATACCTTAATCAAACCTGAATGTTCTTGTCATCTTAGTTATGTTTTGAAGGAGACAAACGCTTAGTGTATAAATACACTAGGTAGGCGTGAGAAGGAGGACTTAGAGGCCGACTTCTTAAGGCAGTTAAAGAATTAAAAAGGCTTTTTAAAAGTTTGGAGCCGACTTCTAGGATAGATATTTGAATGCTTTATTTAAAATAAACTTGTTTAAATATTAATTCAAGTTATTTTAAAAAGGGCCGACTTGTAGGTGATGGTCAACATTGGAGGAATAACCACCAGGGTTTATTCAAGCGTTAATTGATATTTTATTAATAATTAAAAACATTTTATTTCTTTTAAGTAATTTATTAAATTTGAATTGTTTTAATGGATTTAAGTGGTAACAAGGTTCCATTAGATTAAAATGTTTTAATAACTTTTTAAATTGTGTCTTCACATTTAATGGTTGAGGGTTACCAAGAGGGCTTCAAGGGATAGTGTAAAAGTGCAATGGGCATTTTTGTTGGGTCATTGGAGTTAGACACTTAAACATCAAGGGTGGCGGTGCCTAGGATTCTTCTAGGGTATCATGACCTCTATAACATGCAAATGGCCACTGAAAGGGTCATTTGGACTCTTGCAACTTCTTCAACCCACCAAGAACACATTCTAGGGTAATAGGGCAAGGTTGTGGTACTGGGGAACCTTAATGAAAGAACTAGGGAAACATAAAACAACTTAGGGTTACTCAAACACTCTACAGGGTGTTCAAGGCTTTTGTCATTGTCCGAAGGGTTCCAAGGGTTTCAGACTTGGGCTTGGACAAGATCAAAAGGTCTCCTTTGACAATGACTGACTTCTAACCCTCAGGGGCTCCTCAAGGGGCACCAAGTTACACCGATACACAATTGTTGACATCAATGACAATTTAGTCAACAATTTCCCCCTTTGTCATTGATCACAACTCCAAATCTATCCCTTTAAATGAGATTCCTTTGTCCACAACTCTCCCCCTTAGAACATGATTCCTTTACTTTCCTTGTTCAGTTTTTTTCCCCCCTTTGGCATCAAAGACGAAGGGCTCTTTTGTCATGCTTGTAACACCACAGTTTTGACCCCATGATATTGAATTGCATATGATGTGAAAATTGTATTAAATCGTGGTGTGGAGCTCAAGGCAAAGGCCCCACCATGGGTTTAGTGTTTTATGTTTCAGTGATTAAAATCGATGCCGACGGTTTATGTGCTAGCCAGGCACAATGTGTTTTGAGACATCATGTAAAATGCAAATTAATAGAAATACCACAACTAGCTACACGTCGCAATGTTAAAGAGATGGGGGCATGATTTCACAAGGAATAGGGAGGGGGAAATATTCAACATTTGAGCCTATGGGCAAAATCCAGTGTCTAAGGGAAAACCCATAGAGTGGTCAACTATCATTTTTGTCTTTTGTGCCCAGTCATCTCTAAGTTGGTGGAGAAAGTTATTTCTGTATGGAGGTCAAATTCGAATTTGGGAAGTCACTCATTTTTGGAAAGTGTGTTTTTGACTTGTGGGGCAAGTAAAATATTGGGAAGGCATGCCCAAGCCATTATGCACCCATGCCTTTCATTTCCTCGCCCATTCTCACTCACGTGGACTCTCTCACGCAGTAGGAAGAGGGATGAGATCTTCCCTTCATGATTTGGCAGTGTACCTGTGTTCTCCATGGTTGGGAAAGTCGTTTTCTGGAATGCTGAGTGCATATGTATTAGATATTCACGTTTTAGTGTTTGCTGGTGGGCGTTTTTGTCTCCCTCACGATTTGAGTCGTTTTCTTCTTTTTCCCATGCTCAGAATTTGTTTTTTGTGTGTGAATGGGAAGAAATGGGCCATGATTTTGGGGTTTGAGACGACCGTTTTGTCTTTGTGAGCAAGCTAGGAGCTTCCCTCACGTTTTTTTTGCATTTCCTCACTTTCTCCAAGCCGAGAAATCCGTTTTGTTATTTCCGTATGAATGGCCAAAGGAGATTCACGATTTGTGGCTTTGGGGAGGTCATTTTTGCTCTCGTAGTGCCATAGACGTTTTCCTGAGTTCAGATCTACGATATGAGGGTTTGATGAGGCCGTTTTTACCTCTGTGAAGCCCAAGAACGTTCTTTAAATTGTATCCGCTCATGCAGGGTTGTTTTCCCCAATTGTCGTTTTCGTTTTGGTTCCTAAGAACATTGTGTTCATATCCAGCAATTGTGTATGGCTGTGTTTGATTAATTGGTTGACTGTGTGTTTGATGCAAAGTGGGGCTTAGCTGGATAAGTCTAAGGAACCATCTGTTAATTGGTGGGATGTGTGTTTGATGAAGAGTTTGGCTTGGCTGAGTCAGCCAAGGAACCCAATGCTATTGGCTTGTTGCCCTAATAGCCCGTGAAACCCAGTTATTCATTGGCTTAGCTAAACAATTTGTGAAACCCAACTATATGTTGGCTTGACTGTGGGCGTACGGTTTTGGTTATGTGTGAGCCTGTTGTTCCCTAGTGCCTTGTGGAATCATGCCCAGCTCGGGGGTGGCAGTGGTCTTGAGAGATTGATGAGCACACTGGCCTATGGTTGGGTGGAACGTTGCAGCGATGTAGCTAGTTGCGGGCCAACTGCTTTTCCATAAAAGTATTCTTGTGTATTTAATCTCTTCAATGAATTGTTTATGAACTAAAATGAACATGATAAATACATGAATGAAATAAATGTGTTTGCTTCAGCTATAGATTGCATTATGCATCTGTGTATGTTTTTATATTAATGCATTTTATTTTTATGTTTATGATCATGGGGCTAGATTGCCCAGTTTGACAGCAGCAATGTGTTGGTCACGTCCTCTCCATCGTCGGTATGAGGGGTGGGGACGTGACAATGCTCCCCTGTCATACTATTGTGTTGTTGAAGAAAGATCAATTCAATTAGGAGATATTATGACTCCCAATTTTTCTCTTAGGTACTCAAAAGTCTCTCTTGAGAGAGGCTTAGTAAAAATGTATGCAACCTGTTCTTTTGTCCCGATATATTCCAACTTGATATTCTTTTATGTAACTTGTCCTCAAAGAAAGTGAAACTTGATTGGAATGTGCTTAGTTTTGGAGTGCATAACTGGATTCTTGGAGATACTTATGGCACTCGTATTGTCACATAGAATTGGAATCGGCTCATTGCATGTCACGTGTATGTCTTGCAGGGTTTGCTTCATCCAAAGAATCTGAGTACAACACGATGTTGTTGCTATATATTATGCTTCTGCAGGGTTGATAAGGACACTGAAGACTGCTTTTTGCTTGATCAACATATGAGACAATTGCCTAGAAAGAAGGTTGTTCCAATTTAACTTCTTATGTCGTCAACACATCTTGTCTAATCTGTGTCTGAATAAGCTAATAATGTTAGCTCATTTCCTTTTGGATACTAAAGTCCAAATTCCATAGTCCCTTTGCGATATCTAAAAATCCTCTTAATTGCTATAGTGTGAAGCTCCTTTGGAGCAACTTGAAATCTTGCAACTTGTCCAACAACCTGCATCACATTTGGTCTTGAGGCTGTTACATATAGCATACTACCAATCATTGATCTATAGAGTCTTTGATCAACTTCCTTAGATTCATTGTCCTTGCTTAGCTTACAATCGGTGATCATAGGAGTACTCACGAGTTTACAATCTTCCATCTGGAATTTATTTAACATTTCTTTCATGTATTTTGTCTGATCAACAAAAATGCCTTCTGTTCTTTGATATATCTGGAGTCCCAAGAAGAAATTCAACTCACTGAGTAATGGAATTTGAAACTCTTTGTGCGTGTCCTTAGCAAATTGTTGACTCAGTGAATCATCATCACTTCTGAAGATGATATCATCAACATAGAATTCAATGATGACTATATTGTTATCATCCTGCTTGATGTACACATTGCTATCTGCACTTCCCCTCTTAAATTTTTGTTGTAGTAAGTACTTCTCCAATCTGGAGTACCAAGCCCTAGGATCTTGCTTTAGCCCATATAAGGCCCTATTGGGTCTACATACATAATCCTCATTTTCTGAAAGCTGAAATCTTTCTGGTTGTTCGATGTAGACTTATTCTAATTCCCCATGTAGAAATGTTGATTTTATGTCCATATGATACACTTTGATGTCTTTGGAGCAAGCATAAGCCAAAATCATCTTGATAGCTTCCATTCTGGCCACTGGTGCAAATGTTTCTTCAATGTCTATTCCTTCGATTTGAGCATATCCTTTGCAAACCAATCGAGCCTTGTTTATGATAACTTGTCCATCTTCATTCATTTTGTTTATGTAAACCCACTTTGTGCCGATTACATTCTTATTGCTTGGTTTAGGAACAAGTTCCCATGTTTCATTCTTCTCAATTTGATCTAGTTCTTCTTCCATTTCTTTGACCCACTGTTCATTTGTATTGGCCTCTACAAAATTTCTTGGTTCAGTTGTAGACAATAGAGAGAAGTGTGACTTGCTAATTTCTTCCGGATTGTCTTCTTCTAGTTCCTATTCCGATATCTTTATCACCAATAATATGATACAATGGATAATTCTTCTAGTACCAGTTCTTAGGTGTTAATTGATCCTTCTGTTTTTCTTGTTCAACAGTTGGTTGATTTTGTTCTTCATCTTCCGAGAGTTGTTCTTCATCTAGTTGTTCTTCCATTTTAATTTTCTTCATTTCTTTATGATCGGAAACTTCCTCTTGTTCATCGTCTGATTCTTCTGACTCTTCTCTAGGTGTTGTTAGTCTGCCCTCATCTATTTTCATGTTGATGCTTTCGATCACCTTGTCTAATCTCAAATTGTAGCATTTGTAAGCTTTCCTCTTGGATGAATATCCAATGAATATGCCCTCATCTACTCGAGAGTCAAATTTTCCAATCTTCTTATCTTCTCTTTTGATATAGCACTTGCTTCCAAATATTCTGAAGTGTCGTACATTTGCCGCTCTTCCGGTCCATAGCTCGTAGGGAGTTTTATCATTTTTGTTTCTGAGTAATCCTCTGTTCAAGATGTGTATTGCTGTATGAACTGCATGTCCCCAGAATTTGTCATTCACCTTGGATTCATTCAACATGGTTTGAGCCATCTCCATTAATGATCTATTGTTTCTTTCAACAACTCCATTTTGCTGAGGTGTTCTGGCTACTAAAAACTATCTCTTTATTGCATGCTCTTCACAGTACTTGTTGAATTCATCTGAATTGAATTCTCCACCGTTGTCAGATCTGAGGCACTTGATTTGTGATCCTGTTTCATTCTCGACCAGTTCCTTGAATGTTTTGAAACATCCAATTGCTTTCTACTTCTTGTTGAGAAGACATACCCAGGTCATCCTAGTATAGTCATCAATAAGTAGCATGAAATATTTGTCACCATTTAGTGCTTTGCTCTTGGTTGGTCCACATAGGTCAATGTGAACGAGCTCTAAACGTTTTGTAGAAGAATGCTCTTTTGTCTTGAAATGCACTCTTGTTTGTTTTCCATGTTGACATTGTTCGAATACAGAGTTAGCAGGCTTTGTAACTTCCAATATATTTCGTACTGCTTGGTTTTTGTAGATTTTGACCGAATTGGCAAAATGTATATGGCCCATTCTTCTGTGCCATGTTGAAAATTGTTGTCATTGATGTCAAAGAAGTTCAGTAAGGACAAAGGAATAACCAAAGACAAGATGGCTGACAAAGAAATTACAAAGTTGGATTGCAGTTCGATGAGTAGCGATCAATCAATGCAAGAGGTAGAGGAGATGAAGATCTACAACAGAATTCATTACGAAGACTCAATAACCGTCCGATCAGGTGATCAACGGTACAGATTGATTTGACGATTGGGATTTATCCCACATTGGCAGTGCGTTTGAGTTTATATGCACTAGCCTCACTATGGTTATTCGACGCGAAGAGAAAAGGTATTGTGGGGGATCTAGGTGTTTGGACTCCACGACAAGGCACTAGTCTGGAGTCTAGGACAACCTGTCATGCTCCATACCTTTTTTTGGAAGAGGCAACATGAACAAATCCAATGGTTAGAAGAAAGTCCACAGAAGATCTACGGTTGCAGAGCGATTCACAACACTATAGCACAAATTTGCATTTGATCGTAGATCAACAACTAGGATTGGATCCACAAGGAAATCAATGGTGGTGAATGATTTCTGCACAAATAAAATTGAATATCCGCAGTCCGCATTCGATTGTAGATCAACGGTCAGGAGTGAACTCGCAAGGAAATCGATGGTTTAGAAGAAATGCAAAAACAAAGTTGCGGAAGAAAATTGCAGAGGTCCAAAATAGGAAAGTTGGTTCCACATTTTGCAATCCGTAAGATCGACGGTTCGAAAATATTCTGCAAGAGATCAACTACGTAAAAGCAAAATTGTGGAAAAGGATTTGTGGAAGTGTTTTCAAGAAATTTGGAAAACCTGCAATCCGTAAGATTGACGGTCGAAAAAGAGTTCGCAAAAGATCGACGTTGCAGAAGAAAAATTGCGGAAGTAGTTTGAACTAATTTGGAAAATCCGTAATCCGCAATCTGCATTTGATCTCAGATTAATGGTCTAGGAAGAGTCCACAAGAAATTAACGAGGCGGAAATACCGTTGCGGAAGGGAAATTGCGGAAGGACCTTTTGAGAAAAGTCAAAATGCGCATCCACAATCCACACCAGATCAACGGTCTAGAAAGAATTCACAAGAAATCAACGGTGCAGAAATAATCTTGCAGAAGGATCGCACGGAAGGAAACTGCAGAAGGTCACGTCTGGAAAAATAAATAGTAAAAATTTGATTAAAAAAGAATTAATTTTGAATTAGTTTAGTTGTCTTGGACATTCACGATGAAGGTAGGTGGCTGTGGAATGTTTGAGGGTATATAAACAATAGTTTAGACCTTCAAATATTTGTCTCTACACATTCAATTGAGAGATTGATTGAAGAACTGTCAGAGACCAAATTACCATATGAACGAGGTTGGGAGGCGCTATGGCAAGCAACATGCTTGCTAGGGGGTCGTAGCCTCCTTCTAGTTGTAGCTGGTAAATAGGGTGTAGTAGCATCCTGTTAGTAGTAGCTGATAAAACCAAGGGGTCGTAGCCTCCTTCCAGTAGTTGTTGGTAAATAGGGTGTAGTACCATCCTTGTTTGTAGAAGCAGACATAAACTATTTGTAAATATAATTTTGTAGTAATATGAAGTATTGGTGGTTTACCCAATTGGACTTCCATGATAAAAAAAATTTATGTGTGTTCTTATTGATCATGTGTGTTAATAAATAAATTAAAAGTGGTTTAAATTGTTAAAAGTTATAATACTGATTCACCCCCCTCTCAGTATTATCTAATATTCCAACAATTGGTATCACAGTCTGTCCTTTCACCACAGTGTAAACATTGGAAGGAAGATCCTACTTAAAAACCACGATGGATCATCAAGAAAGGTTAGCCACCAACAGACCACCATTATTCACAGGAGAAAATTATGCTTATTGGAGTGTGAGAATGAAATTCCATCTGATGTCTCTTGGATGGAAGGTTTGGGATGCATATGAAAAGAAGTTTAAAATAGCATACAACCTACCTAGAAACATATTGGAACTAGACCAATATGAGGGTAATGCAAAAGCCCTAAATTCCATCTTGAGTGGATTAACAAACACCGTGTTTGTAAAAGTCATGAGATGCAAGATTGCCAAACAAGCTTGGGATAAGTTAAAAATTGTCTATCAAGGGGCTTCCAAAGTCAAGGAATGCCAGCTTCAAACATATAAAGGACAATTTGAAAGTCTGAAGATGAAAGAAGAAGAAATTATTGGAGAATACCTTCTAAGAGTAGATGGATTTTCCAATGCTATTAGAGGATTTAGAGGATAATTAAAAGAAAGAGAAGTGGTTGACAGGGTACTAAGAACATTGTCAATGAAGTATGAATCAAAGGTGCCCACTTTAGAAGAACGAGATGACCTTGACGCCTTAACAATAAATGAACTACACAGGATCTTCACTGCATATGAGATGAGGACAGGACATAATGATTCTTCAAGAAAAGAGGCAACATTCATAGCCATAAATGAATCAAAGAAGTCCAAAACCTCATCTAAAAGCCATTCAGAGATTTTAGATGATGAAGAAGCTCTCTTTATTAAAAAAATTGAGAGAGGTACTTACAAATACAAAGGAAAGCTACTCCTAAAGTGTTTTTGATGTGAAAGAATTGGACACTTTGCTTTAAAATGTCCTAACCCTAAACAAGATGATAATCTTGAGAAAGTTGCCTCAAGGAAGTTCAAAAAGGGTAAAATGGGAAGCAAAAAGTACTACGAGAAAAATAAAATTCTTTACACCATGGAAGATAGTGAAGATGAAAATACAAGTGTAGATGAAGAACCAAAAATTCTATTCATGGGAGTAAATACTCTAGCTCAGAATGGTGAATCAAATGAGGAAGGTGAAGTAGACTTAAAAGCTGAACTCATTAGTGCTCTTGAAGAACTTGAAAAATGCAGGAGAAAAAATCAAAAGTTAAAACATGTCATTATCGATTTGGAAACTCAACTTCTAGAGGCCAAAAGGATTGAAGAGGACCTAAACTTGCAGCTCAAAATAAAAATACAAGAATCTGAAAAACTTGAAGAGATCATGCAGTTTAGGAAAAATCTTGATGAAAAAGTTATGAAATCGAAATTTGAGGGAAACTCAAAGATCTTAGATGATATCCTAAATAGCCAAAGACCTTCAAACGATAAATCTGGACTAGGATATAAGCCAAACTATTATTCTTTCACAAACCAAGGTGAAAATAAAAAGGGTTGTGCTGCTGCACTAAAGAGTCCAGTTAAGAAGGAAGAAAGAAAGAAATATATTCCAAACTTTCATGACAAAAACAAGACTAATATGATGCCTAAGAGATCATTGACGAATAGATATCAACAGATTTTCCTTGGTCATTGTTACTCTTGTAATAACTTTGGTCACAAAGCCCTTAATTGTAGAGCCTATGGAAAGTTACGTGAATATAAGAAGTATTCACCTAGTGACAAACCAAAAGAAATGAATCATAATTGTTTTACACTCCTTCAAAGATATGACGTAGAATGTTACAAATGTAATAACCATGGACATATGGCAAGAGATTGTAAACTGATGACTCCTACAAGGAAGACTGCTGCAAATAAGTTTCAAGACACAAAACAAAAGAAGTATTGGAGGGAAAGGGAAGAAAATGAAAGACCCATGATTTCCCTATGTGCAACAGAGACAAAATTTATGGCACTTGGAAAATGGGTGTTCAAAACACATGACAAGTGACCCAAACAAAGTCATGACACTGAAAGATAATAAGGGTAAAGTCACATTTGGAAACAATATGTCTTCCAAGATAATTGGCAAAGGTACAATTGTTGTCAATAGCAAGATCAAAGCAGAAAATGTATTACTGGTAGAAAACCTCAAGCCCAATATCCTCAGTGTAAGTCAAACATGTGACCAAGGGCACATCTATATTTTTTATTCTGAGAAATGTGAAATCGGGAAAAAGGACTCTGGAAGAATTGTTGGCACTGCTGTAAGAAATTCAAACAATGTATACATCCTAGAAAATTAAAATCAATGTCACTTGAATATGGTTTATGAAAGTTGGTTATGGCACAAAAGGATGGGACACTTAAACTTTGATAACCTTGTCAAGGTAAGTAAGAAAGAAGTTGTGAGAGACTTGCCTAAAATTGTGAAACCTCTGAACTCAGTTTGTAGACATTGTCAACATGGGAAGGAAACTAAATCCAGTTTCAAAACAAAATAACATATGACCTCACATCCTCTTGAAATAGGTCACATTGATCTTTGTGGACCAACAAGGACTAAAAGTATACAAGGAGAATACCGTTTTATGCTGCTCATTGATGACTACACAAGGATGACTTGGGTAACTTTTCTCAAAGAAAAATCAGAAGCTTTTGAAAAGTTCAAAATCTTCAAAGAAATGGTTGAAAATGAAACAAATCAGAAAATCTAGGGTCTTAGATCAGACAATGGGGGAGAGTTTATCTCAAACGAGTTCAACGAGTTTTGTGAGATACATGGGATTAAAAGACAATTTTCAGCTGCAAAGACTCCTCAACATAATGGTGTTGTTGAAAGGAAGAATATAACAGTCCAAGAAGCTGCCAAAACAATGCTTAATGAAGAAAAGTTGTCAGATGCGTATTGGAGAGAAGCAATATACACAACTGTCTATATAATTAATAGAGGACAACTCATAGTGAATAAGGACAAGAATCCTTATGAACTATGGTATGGAAGACCAGCCTCAGTCAAGTACTTCAGAGTATTTGGCAACAATTGCTACATTAAAAGGAACGAGGATGATCGTGGCAAGTTTGATTCTAGGACCAATGAAAGATTATTTCTAGGATATTCATCCACCAAAAAGGCGTATAGATGTTACAACAAAAGGTTACACAATATTGTAGAAAGTGTAGATGTAAGAATAGATGACATAAAACCAAGAAGAATAAGAATCCATGATGATGATGTAAGTACAAGTGATAAAGAAAAGGAAGAACTGTAAAAAGATGAAAGTATTCATGATGAAAAAGAAGAATCAGAGGAGGAAGACACATAGGAAAGTAGGAAATATTCTCCAAGATTTGATACAAAAACCCCATCTAGAAGAGTACAAAAGGATCATCCTAAGACACAGATCATCGATGACAAAAATGCAAGAGTTAGTACAAGGAGAAAACTACTATTTAATGAACAAGCCCTACTCTCAGTAGTGGAACCTAAGAATTTTACAGAAGCTAACAAGAATGATGAATGGATCAAATCCATGAATGAATAATTGGATCAGATTGAGAAGAACGAAACCTAGGAACTTGTCCAAGACCCAAAGACAAAAATATTATAGGGACCAAATGGGTTTTCAAGAACAAATTTAATCAAGATGGTCAAGTGATACAGAACACGAAAAGATTAGTATGTAAAGGATATGCTCAAGTAGAAGGAATTGATTTTGAAGAAACCTTTGCATCTGTGGCAAGACTCGAAGCCATTAGAATGTTCTTAGCTTTTGTATGCCACAAAAACTTTAAGGTATATCAAATGGATGTAAAATATACGTTCCTTAATGGAGAACTTGAAGAACAAGTCTATATTGAGCAGCCTAAAGGTTTTCTCTTGTCAGAAAACATAAGTTATGTGTGCAAACTTACGAGAGCACTCTATGGCCTTAAACAAGCTCCAAGGGCATGGTTCTCTAGACTTGACAATTATTTAAAATAACAAGTATATAAAAGAGGGGTCACTGACATTAATTTGTACATCGTGTTTGAAAATGAAAATATGATCAATGTGGTAGTCTATGTAGATGACATCATATTTGGAAGTGATATACATATTCTGAGTGTAAACTTTGCATCAAAAAGGAAGAAAGAATTTGAAATTTTAATGTTAGGAGAACTAACATTCTTTCTAGGTTTACAAGTATCTCAATCATAAAAAGGGGTTTTCATTTCTCAAACTAATTATATCAAAGACATATTGAAGAAGTTCAAAATGGAAGAATCCAAACCTGCTACTACTCCTATGGTCATTGGCTGTAAATTAAGCAAGAATGATGAATCCTTAGAAGTGGATCATACTATATATAGGTTAATGATTGGTAGTTTATTATATGTAACAACTACTAGACCAAATGTAATGCATGATGTAGGTTTGGTTGATATATTTCAATGAGCCCCAAAAGAAACACATGTGGTTGCAGTAAAAATAATTCTTAGATATCTAAAAGGTACTATGGAGTATGGATTATGGTATCCCAAAAGCAATCACTTCACTCTAAAGCAATTCATTAATTCAGATTGGGCAGGAAGTGTAGATGGATGAAACAATACCAATGGAGCGGCATTCTTTTTGGGAAATTGTTTGGTATCATGGGTAAGCAAGAAACAATCCTCCATATCACTATATACAACAGAGGATGAATATATTGCTGCTGCATCATGTTGTACTAAAGTCATTTGGATGAAACAGACATTAGAAGACTTACTTGTAAAGTTTGAAGATCCAATAGTGATAAGGTGTGACAATACGAGTGCCATAAATATACCAAGGAACCCTGTCATGCACTCTAAGACAAAGCACATACCAATAAAATATCACTTTCTAAGCGATCAAGTGTTACAAAAGGTTGTCAAACTAGAATATGTTGACACCAAATAACAGATAGTTGATATTTTTACAAAGCCACTACCAAAAGAAGCATTTAAGCATCTTAGGAAAAAGATGGGAGTAATATCCTTACAATGAATAAAAAGGAGAAAAAGGCATCATGTCAAGGAGAGATATGTTAACAGGGGGAGTTGTCAAGAAGAAGAAACCTTTGTCATTAATGTCAAGGGGGGGAGGGGGGGAGTGGGAATTAAGGAGTTGCCATCAATGCCAAAGGGGAAGATTGTTGAAAATAATTGTCATTGTGTTGAGGCCTCAAAAATCGCAAGTAACAATAGTAGGGATGCTCCCCAATAACTGTTCCCAATTAGCTCGTTATTGTTTGGTATGAGGAATCCGTCCAGTTTATGGTCCGGCTACCGTAGGTCAAGTAACGGTTAAAGCTTATTTTACTGGTTGCGGCCAGGTCCACCGTTTAATTGTATTTGTTAGTTTTATGTTTAGGTATGACATGCAAGTGCCTAGCATAATGCAGTCGATAGAGATAACGAAGAGTGTCACAATGTGATGCGCAGGTTCTTACATCTTTTGCTTCTAAATCATAAACAAAGAAATACTAACTAGGATTATCTAACATATCCCTAGGGAGAAATACTGTAATTAATAATAAGTAATGTATTATATAACATGCATTTAGAATACTACTGATAGCTGTTAATATTTCTGAATACATGAATATAAATAAACAGATAAGCAAAGAGATAGCTCATTGCCAATTAAAACATTCATTGCTCAGACATGATTGTGGAAATTTCACATAAATAAATAGGAGCATATTCATAACATGAATGAATTCATAAGTTAGAACGATCTCATAGTTCATAGAAACAAGTTGAAAAAGAAGTAGTTCACATTCACCCAGTCCATGTCAAGCATCTGAAACCCCACAGTGCTTTCTATAGCCGAAAATATAAACTCTTTATTATAAGATGAAACAGTTCTTCTTACAATAATATTGCACAAAGATAGCCTGAAAAAAGGTCCTCCAATACATAAAACTTGCCTATATTTATACAAAAAGCAAAAACTCTTGAGCTGCCCTCGTTGCCTTTTGGGATTCCCCTAACCTTTCCTTTACAAAATTTTGTCATTTAGTTTATGGACTCAAAATAAAATATATTACATCATTCATCAAAATGTTCTAAATAGTCCAACTAAGATGGCTCAGCTTTCTCATTCATAAATTTCTTCCATGCATTGGCATCTACTGCTATGTTTTCAAAACCAAAAGGTTCTAGAAATCTGGCCGGAATCAGGCGAAGTTGGTCTTCCAGTAAGTGACTGCTAACTGCTGCATGTGCTATTTCAGTTTTAAGCACCTCTTCATCTAATCTCTTCACTAGCTGAATGGCATGTTCGTCTTCGCTGCATCGTTCTTGTAATTGCTTCAAAAATATTTCATGCTCTGGCAGCACCTCTAGTCTCTTGCTAGCAGAGATCTGACACCGATTGTAAGTTAGGAGGAATCTTCTGCAGAATTCTACACAAACACTCTTCGTCTTCTTCACTGTCTTTAGTATCTCTTCTGCTACTTTGCTAGCAAACTCGATCAGCTCATACTCTAGCTTTATCGTCTCCAGGTCTGTGGGAGGTACATTTGCGGGAGGATCCTTACTTGTCTCTATCCATGTCATTCTTCCCTGTAGAGTTTCTAAGATATCATGTGTCATGTCCAAGAAATAGGAAGCTATATTTATAATTTCCTCCAATCTTATTTCTATTTGTTGAACCTTAAACCTCTCCTCCACCATCTGAAGTTGCATTTGATGAATCTCATTCCTAAGCGTGAGAGCATGCTTCTTTAAAGGTTCAACATCGACTTCCTACTCCATAGTTGTCTTCAATGAAACCTCTAGTGAATTATTTTGATCTTCCAAGGCTACTATTTGAGTTTCATACAGCTTGGCTTTCCCTTCTACAGTGATCCTTTGTACTTCCAGTTCTGTCACTTTATCTTCTAACTTCCCCTTTTCCTTATTCAACTCTTCAATTGATAGCCTCATATTATCTCTTTCGGCTTCCAAAACCTGATATCTTTGTTGTAGTTTCCCAAAATATGCCAAGGTGGCCTGGGATTCCTTTTCTATATTGCCTGCAGAAAGCATCAAAGCATCTTTATCTCCCTGTAGAGTATGACACTCTACCTCGGATACCTCAACTTCACTGATCATATCTTCATATTTTCTCTTCAAGCTCCGACTTTCACTTTTCTCCTTTTTAAAGGTCTCTTTTAACTGTGAGACCTTCTTTAAGGACTGCTCGAGATCCCTCATTATTCTGTCCACATTATCTTTAGTGGCTAGGGATAGGGCTGCCCCAGCTCTTGCCATTAATCATGGATCTTTGTTGGTAACGTGAACCATTGTTTTATCAGTCACCATCACTCATGGCTTACCTCCAGTGTTCACCTTTTTCTCTATTCTTTTAAAAATCCTCTTTTTTACCTTGTCATAGAAAATGGTGTTTAAATCAGGCACTTCTTCTCCTTCTGTGGGAGTAAAAGGAATTAGTTCAATTCCAGATGTTGTTAGAGGATTTTCTCTTGCTATACTACTGGATGGAACAAAAGGTTCGAATGGATCAGTATCGGACTGAGTCTGTCCTTGATCAGCAGGGTCTTGTTGATCTCGTGTCTCTTCTCTCAATTCTTCAATTGCCTTTTCTGCTTGCTCTTTTTCCTTATTAGCATCTTCTAATCTTAATCCTTCACTTTCTTTCTGCCTTCTCTGTATTTCTTCTTCCTCCTTTCTTTTCTTTTTTTCTTCTATCTTCTTTGTCGCCTCTTCAGCTGTCGTTTTCTTTTCTTCTTCTTCAGCTCGCAACCAGTTCTCTACTTCTTGTGCTAACCTATGAGCTTCTTCTTGCCTTCTCTTTGCTGCATCTTCTTCCTACCTTTTGAGTTTATCAACAGCTTTGCTCCTTTTGCCCACAATATCTATCTTTTGTTTGAATCTTTTCCTCAAAGCTGTCATGTTTTTAGCATTCTGGAATATCTCTTCATCTTTATCCCAGAAATTTGTATACTCAAAATGCACTCCAGCTGCTGTGCAATAATCAACAACTTTATCCTCAGAGTCATTCCTATGGAAATTCATTTCACTGAAATGAAAAGACTCTAACTCCTTAACAAACTCCACTGCAGTTTTTACCTTGTAAACTTTGTAACTTCCTACAAAAAAGGGGACAGCATGATATATTGTCTTATTCTGCTCAAAAAAGAAATTTTCCACTCCGTCAATGTACAATTGTCTCACAGCCTCTTTATGGATCACATAGTCTGTAGCATACTTCGGTAGAAGAGAAGGGGCCCTTGAACCACCGTACATTCTTAAATATAAACCTTCTTATGTCAAATAATAGTTTCCGTTGTTTTGCACAACTTCCAAAGCTTCCTCTGACATACAATTACATTCGACCAAGAAAATTAATGTATACAATGGCATAATGAAATTCTCACAAATCTCCTTGTAATGGCTATAATATTTGTGAGCCCAGAATAATTTATAGGCAGCATACATAGGGGCCGTGTCTTTATCCCGTTGGCACTTCAATGATGGGAATGGCTGAGTACATAAAATGCAATCAATTAATATCAAACTCATATAAAATTGTCTTCTTCTGGGACACTCCTCCCAATGCTGCACTTATACAAGATGACAGGTTGTTGGACACTATATTTGCCCAATTAAAGATCGTACCTTGGGTGGCGACAAAAAATATCACTGGTACCCAACCTATTTTAAAACTTTTTCCATTAGCCCTCCCGGAAATTATGTTTAACATCAAAGCAATGAACCTGTATGAAGTGCGGAGGGTTGATGTTTCGTACTCTCCAGAAGGCCTCGTACGGAATTTTTTACATGGGATCATCATCTTTTTAACTGTTTCCACCATATCTAGATTGAGCTCCTTTAACCAACTTTCAGTCAAATAGGTTTGTGGTGTTGGTAAGTTATAAGCCATGGATACATAGGCTGGGCTATATGCAGCATAACCCTACCTCTCGGTGTTGGCCAGTATCATCCTTGTTACATCTGCCCTAGGCAGAATCCACCCTATCACCTCTAAACATGGGCGAAGTCCAGGTCTGGTAACCACTTTCATAATGGCTGATCTCTTGATATTGGCATATATAGGCATATCTTCAAACCCAGCTTCTGGAACACTCTGGTTTGAAATCATTCTATAGAGCTCTCCCCATTTATACTCCGGCTCAACTCTAGTCGTGGCTTTAGTATCTTCATAAATAACCTCAACTTTGGTTACTATCTCTACTTCTGGTTCCTCCTCGGCTGATTGGGCCTTCTTCTTCTGCTTGTGTGGCATATTTTTGTGCTGATGATTAGCCTGTAACAATCATGCAACATGATTTTAGTCTACTTACTCCTAGCAAGCTATGTATTGAAATTATCAATAAAAAACAACCAGAATATTACCTTCCCATCAATATGCATGTTGAATAACTTCTTTTATCAAATACATAGGCTTTTAATAGGAGAAGCAACAACAGGAAACCGACAAAACCTATATTCCCTAGCCTGCGAAAACCTTTGTTAGGGAAAACTCTAGATCTTCATAACAACCCTGCTTCTCTTGGTAGAAAACTTGTCTGAGGAAAAAACAAGAATCCTGAAACTACAGACCACTAAAAACCCCCAAAACCCCTTATCATCTACGCACCCCTCCTACATCCCACAGGAACACACTGTCACTTAAGACATGGTCGTGCAGCCTAGGTTTTAAAGCAATGCAAAAATGAAAGGGGCGGTGCAGACGACGAAACGCTCATCTACACCCTACCCTTACTTCCCAAACAAATGTCAATGGTGCACTCATGGCCGCACAGAGACTGAGCGAGCAAATAACCGACGAAATGAAAAGGCATTCACAACTAGACAGGTTGAAACCTTAACCAAAGAAAAACCCAACACTGTTCAAAACAGAAAACCCCCGCAGGAAATAAACACCTAACCCTATCAAATACATGCGGTATAAAACAAATGATAATAATGGGCATATAAAAATTTGAGCGAATCCTACCTGGAGACAATGTGGCGGGCGACCTGGACAAGCAACAATCTCTGCTGGCGAAGGATTCGTATAGGCGAATCGACAGCTGCGTGAACTCAGTTGGATAACCTTCACGGTGATAATGACGCCTCATACAAACGTTATGGTTTTATAAGCCCGACCGTGGGAGTAGTCAAATAAACTTGGCGGGAAATAAAGGCTAACCCATAGTCGGAATCATATTCCCGTGAAAATCTGCAATATCAGATCGACTCAGCTCTTTCTACCCGATACCTTGGATGGGAGAAACACATTGGAAGACGACAACGCTAACCTATCTCGGTATCGGCGAGGACATCGTGAGATTGCAGATAGATTCGACACTAGACCTCCACAACGTCGGCCGGAGAAACCACTAAAACTTTCGGCTCATTCTCATATACACAGCCGACGACAAGATCACTTCACCAACTTAATCGGATATTGGAGGAAGATAGGCAAAAGGAGACCCGACTCATCGAAACCGCTCCAGACTAGGCTTTTGGAAGATCGGCACACTGCCTCCGATACAATAGATGAAACGACCTCCGATACATCAGAGAAATCCTTGGAAGGCTCCCGATGGGCATATCGGGAAGGTAGTCAACTGTGCATCTGATGCATCAGAGAGCTAGTCGACTATGCATCCGATACAAGCAGACAAAAAACTCAAATATTTCAAAAACAAGAAGCCACGAGCAAACTTTGGTAAAATCGTGGAAATCCTTAAGCCGTCTAAACACTGAAAGAATAAGGAGGGACCCTAAAAATAAAAAATTTCTGGGAAAATAGTTGCAGCTGCAACAATTGGTGACTACCTGGTGGACATAGATCTCTGCACAACTTATCCTTTGAGACAGCAGACTGTTTTGGTGATATCACTTTATTAGATTTCTTCAAGATATATGGATTTCTAGAATGCAAGATTTATGAACTTTAAACATTGATGATAGTCCAAATTTAAGAAAGGGGAACCAGAATTTCAAAGTCTTGATAACTCTTCTGAGGCCGAAGATATGAAGTTTTATTTTACCTCTGCCTTTGGGTAGCTTCCAACTTAGACACCACAGGATTGTAACTTATGGTAAACAGATATATATGTTTGTTCCTCATTCCCATGCCAATTTGCACTCTTTTGGTGCTTCTGGACTTTTGTCCTTTCGAGTCCACCCTAATTGCTTTCTTTCTGAATTTTAATTCAAGCCCCTCTATCCATAGTGTCCTTTTGTGTGAGAGATATTTTTATTTTAACTCACGGATGGAGAAGAACTTTGGCAGTCTTATTCACACTGATGTGGTTCAACATGTGGTTTGGTACATATTTTCTTCTTGGGAGATTTTGACTCTTGTTAGCCTTTTGTCTTTCAACTGTGGCATGGGATCATTTAAATATAATACACTATTTACCCTGCTTCCTTTCCATGGGTCTTTTGTTGTTACACCCTTAGGACAGTCTTTAGTGTGAAATGAATGGAGCCTCAAAATAGTATTCTAGACTTTTCTATCCTTAGTTATTTTACAGGGATTAAGCAGGACTTTAATGTGTTCATAATCCATTCAAATAATCTACTAGTCTTGAAGGATCCTTAAACATTGTGTATGGGTAAATAGAAGGCAGTCTTTGATCAAAGATTTTAGTTTATCCAAAACTCTGATGAACTCCAAAAACAAAAGGTGTGTTGATTTATTGAAACATAAACAAACCAAGATTTACAAGCAATCAAACTTGATAAAGTAAAAGTAAAACAACTGAAATTAATCTAAAGCAAACAAAACAAATCAAACCATTTATTTATGTACAAGAAAAATAAAATCAAAACCATTAAGAAAAATAAGGCTTGAGAACTAAACCATTTATTGGTAAGTTCTCCTCCCACCCCTGTAAGTCTCGCAACTTGTAAGTTGAGGGGCCTATCTTCGCTACAATCTGAAAAGGGCATATCCATAGTTGCTGGAATTTAGTGTGCTTTCCCTTCTCATCATGCGGGTGATCCCACTTAAGAACCAGATCACTTACCTTGAACTCCTTTTTCCCAGCTTTGTGTTTGTCAAACCATCTCTTCACCATTTCTTGTTGATATTTAAACCTTTCTCGGGCTTTGGACCTAAACTCTTCTAACTTCAGCAGATTGTGAATTTGGATTTGCAGAAATTCACTATCAGTACCCCTAGAGTCTTGGGCTAGTCTGGAAGATGGCAACAGAATATTAGGAGGTAAGATAGCTTATTTCCCATAGACAAGAGTGTGGGATGACACACCTAAGGAGTTCTTGGGTGTGACTCTATCAGCCCAGAGTGCATTAGGAAAAGCTAGACGCTAGCTCCTTTGATTTTCTATAACTATTTTCTTTAAAATTCCAATCAGGTTTTTATTTGTGGATTCTGCCAAACCATTTCCTTGCGAATGGTAGTTTGCAGAATAGTGTAGCTTAATTCCTTTTTCATTAGCAAATGCAGCCAATTTAATAGATGAAAAGTATGAAGCATTATAAAAAACCAAGGAAATTGGAACCCCAAACTTGGTCATAATGTGGTTCTGTAAGAAATCCATAACTGCATCCTCGTTTACTTTTCGTAACGGAATGTCCTCTACCCATCTAGTGAAATAATCGGTTGACGTCAGAATGTACTTATGCTGCAATGAAGAATTTCTATTGATTTCTCCGATAATGTCAATTCCCCATTGCTCGAATGGTTCCGAGATAATCACTGGTTTCAATGGTCCTGCTGCTTTGGCTTGCCTCCCAACGCTCCTTTGGCAAGTCTCACACTTTCTAACATGAGCATGAGCATATTTAAACAATGTCGGCCAGTAATATCCAGCTCTGAGAATCTTTTGTGTTGTTGTGTCTCCTGAAAAGTGACCTCCGGTGAGTCCATCATGTAATTCTGCTACAACCTTCTTTGAATCTTCATGTTCCAAGCATCTAAGAAAGACTCCATCGTAGTTCTTTCTAAACAACAGTCCATCAATAATCTGATATAAGGCTGATTTTAGACGTAATCCTCTTCTTTGCTTGGGACTCCAATGCTCCGACAAATATCCTTCTTGAAGATAATGGACTAAATCTCTACACCAGGAGTTTGGAGTTGTGAATAGAGGACATACATCCACCATGTGTAATTCAGCTTCATTATCCCAGTTGTTATCTTCATTTTTTTGACCCTCAACCATTAATTTACACAGTCCTTGTCCTTTAATTATGGTTGCTGGTTTGAATTCAAGATCATATTCTTGCAAAGCAGTCACCCAGTTACCTCTTCTTTCTCCCAGTTCCTTTTGTACAAAAAGTGATCGTACCGCTGGGTGTTGGACTATTACTTTGGTGTGTTTTTTAAGTATGTATGGCCTGAATTGCTTTACTGCCTTAAAAACTGCATAAGCTTGTTTATCAACTATGGGATAGTTCAATTCATCCCCTTGCAGATCAGTGCTCATAAATGATATGGGGTACTCATCTCCCCCATCCTCTTTCTGCGTAAGCATTGCTGCTAATGAATCATCGGAAGCGAAAGTGTACAGAATAAAATCATTTTCAAAATTGGACTTTTGAGTGATGGTGCATGAGCAATGGATGTCTTGATCTTGTTGAATGCATTCTTCTCCAAATCAGTCCATTTGAACTGCACACTCTGCTTAACCATTTGCTGCAAAGGTTTGATGATTTGAGAAAAGTATGGCACAAACCTTCGCATGAAATTGATTGTCCCCATAAAAGATTGCATACCTTTTTTATTATAGGGCAAAGGGATATGTTCTATGGCTTTAATCATTTTCAGGTCTATGGAGATCCCTTTTTTAGAAATAACATGAACCAATAGCTTTCCTTCTATGATTGCGAACACACATTTCTTAGGATTTAACGAAATGCCATATTTCCTGCAACGCTCAAAAATCTGTTTCAAATGAAATGTGTGCTCTTCCCTCTTCTTTGAAAATATTGTAACATCATCTAAATAGACCACAACACTACGATCAATAAAACCACGGAAAGCTATATCCATCTCCCTTTGGAAAGTTGCTTCAGCATTAATGAGTCCAAAGGGCATCCTCCTATATGCAAAAGTCCCCCACTTGGTTCTAAAAGTGGTCTTGAACATGTCCTCTTCTGCTACTAATTCTTGATTATAACCGGAGAATCCATCTAATAGGGAGAATAGTTCAGAACCTAAGACCATTTGTAGTATTTGTTCCATGGGTGGGATAGGATAATTATTTTTATCTGATGCACGATTAAGATTTCTGAAATCTATGCAAACTTTGATCTCTCCAGACTTTTTCTGCACTGGTACCAAGTTAGAGACACATTCTGAATGTCTGACTTTAAATATGATTTTAGCATCTAGCATCTTTTTTACTTCACTTTGAATTAGGGGTTCTAGTTTTGAATGCATCTTTCTCAGAGGCTGTTGATAAGGTTTGACTCCAACTTTGATTGGGATCACATGCTGTATAATTTTGGTGTCATACGTTTTTAAGTCTTTGTAAGTCCAAGCAAATACATCTTTATATTGTCTGAATAAACTGATGAATTTACTCCTCTCATCGGGTGAACAACACTTCCCCAAATTCACATATTTGAGTTTAGCTTATGTCCCTAGATTTACCAACTCGAATTGTAAAGAGGAGCTATGAGTCTTGACATTCGCTGGCTTTCTGAACTTCCTATCTAAATCAAACATCTGTTCCAAAGTTCTAACTTATTTTCGAATAAACTTTCCATTCTGTAGTTCTGCTTGATGTTCTTCGCCGTCTATTATGGCTCCATTAAATGTATCATTATCCGTTAAACATTCCAATATTTGTTGATCATCATCAAACACCCTCAGATTAGTGATGTTGTCTGAAACAGAAGGCCTGAAAAGAAATTCAATCGAACATATGTTGTTCGTAGGTACCAACCTTGCAGCTGATGTAGCTAACAAGGTATGGACTCTTGTGATTATAATAGCTTGTGTGATGAAATTGAGAAGGTTCTTGCAGAAGATGATGAAGGGCTATCAAAGACCGCATATCAGATACATATCATGTTGTTAAATAGTGATCTTAGAGCCAATTGGTTTCTAAACATAGTAAAACTAAACCAGAGTGATTTCACAAAGCTCAAAAAGGAAATCTTGGACTCCTTGAATGAATATAAGCAGAAGACCACGTCAATGAAAATGTTGCTTCTAAAGCTCAAAGACAAGGACAAAGAGTTGCGAGATCAAATGAAAGACAAGGATGCTGAAATTGAACAATTAAAGATTGAATTGATCAATTAAAAGGTAGAATCAGAAAAGCCTGCTCAAGAGCTTGAAGAAACTAGAGAGGTCAATCATGATCTAAAGACTCAGCTGGAAGAAGCCAAGAGGACAGAAGAAATCTTGAAGAGTCAGCTAGAAGAAAAGGAGGAGACAGTACAGAAGCTAGAATTGGAGGTAGTTGGTCTCAGGAAGAAAAGTAAGAAGAACGAAGCCTTGGTCAAGCTCCAGGACAGTTCAATTGTCCTAGATAAGATCTTAGATTGCCAAAGATCTCCACTCGACAAAACTGGTCTTGGTTACAAGAAGAACAAAGAAAAATTTGAAGATGACATTTGGTCTCTGAAGACTCCAGAAGCAGGTCCATCAACGTCCAAAGCTGCTCCCCAGGAACCTGCACATGACAACAAGGATTTTGGAAGTTCAAAGATGAAACAAGAAGTTAGGTCTATTCCTCAAAGTGACTTCATTAAAGAAACAGCTCCAAGACCCAGGTATGGAAGTGCCTTCAATGGTTATTGTTATTTTTGTTCTAACTTTGGTCATAAGGCTATGGATTGTAGGTTCTATGGAAGAAGAAGGGCTGGAAGCCCCAATGTCTTAGTTAGATGTTGGACATGCAATCAAGTCGGACATGTTGCTGCCACATGTCACACATTGAGATGCTACACCTGCAGTGGGTTTGGACACAAAGCCCATGAATGTGCCAGTCAAAGAAGTCAAGCAAGAAGGAGTACTCCATACATATCAGTAAGAAGATTTGAAGATCAGAAGACAAATGTCTACAGTCAGGGACGCTCTCAAGCATGGAGAAATGAAGTTGATCAAAGAAGTGTTGGAAGTTCCAACAGCTAAGTCAGATGTTGGTCATGCAACAATGTTGGTCACATTACTGCACATTGTTGTACGATGAGGTGTTATAGCTACACTGGCCTTGGGAACAAAGCTCAAGATTGTTGGAGTACACGAAAACAATCCTTGAGAAGTTACCTAGACAACTCATCAAGGAAAGTCAGTACAAATGAAGGAACAAATGCTCAAAGGACAGATGCCAAGAAGCAAGTATGGATGAGGAAGACAGAGCAGTTGCAGGTAGGAGAGGTTGATCAGAGCAGGGAGGATGGCTGCCATATGGCAAGCCACGTGTAAGGTCTCCTAAAGACCTTAACACACCTTGAGCTCATGAGGCTGGAGAATGAACTCAAAGGAGAAAGGATGGTTACTCCAGGTATACAGACAGGTCCTAGGATCGTGCATATTGACAGGGGGAGCAGTCAGCAGTGATCAGAGATCTCAAACTTAGGTGTGTGGACACCCTTTTCCATTGATGCCAAAGGGGGAGAAATGAAGACAAAGGGAGAGATGCAGACAAAAGGGGAGCATGCTCATAGGGGGAGCATGAGTTGTTGTCATCAATGACAAAGGGGGGGATTGTTGATGAAATTGTCATTGATGCCAACATGGACTTGCAGTAACCCCACGGGAGTTCATTGATGCCACCACTTTGCTGAAGATGTTGAAGACCCAGTGGATTATGCTGAAGACCCTAGAGATGGTCTTGAAGCCCTGGTAAACGTTGGAGAAGCCCATGAAGAAGTCTTTGGAACCTTGAAGGAATGGTGAAGGCAATGTGGGTCATTTATATGATGTGGCATGATGATGCTCTTGCATTTGGTAACATAACCCTTGAAGATGTCCTTCAAGACCTTGAAGAAGGTTGATGATGATGTATGGTCTCCCTTATGGTCTCTGACATGTGGTGGTTGCCCTTGGCTTGAAGTGGAAGCCCTTGTATTGTCCTTATATTGATAGAATCAATGAAAGAGCCCTTAAAAATGCCTTGATGAAGAAACCTTGAAAATGCCTTCAAAGGTCGGCCCCATTTTAAAAACATCAAATGGTTATTTGGTGGTATGTCGGCCCAACAAAAAAATTATAAGTCGGCTCAGTCAAACATTTATGCAAGGTCGGCTCAGTCAAACAATATAGCAAGTCGGCTCAGAATTAAAATAAAAATTAAAAATAAATATATGTATGTCGGCCCCATTAAAAATAAAAAATTAAATACAAGTCGGCTCAGTAAAATATGGAGGAGATTTAGTATAAATACCATCACAAATCTTCATTTTTGAGGTGTAATTTCAGGTAAATGAGAGCTCTGAATTTTGGGCTGCTCACTGAGGAGAATTTCGGGTACTGTAGCAGCTACAGTAGACAGGAATTTTTTTTTTAAAGTTTTTTTTTCTCTGAAATTTCGTGGGTCATTGCTGAGGCAGCCGCAGGTGAAGGAGCTCTGCACTGAGGAAGAATTTCGGACTGTCTTTTTACACCAGAATTTCGGATTGTCTAAACTCAGAAAATTTCGACTGTTAGGGCATCTGAGGGTTTCCACAGTCAATTTTTGCAGACTCGAATTTCCAACAGCAAATACGTTTTGTTTTCTTCTTTTGAACTGAGTTTTTGATGGACTAAAGGAACACATGCCAGTATAAGAATTCTGAATTATTTTTGCAGCAGTTGAAGGATAATTTCTTTTTCTTTTTTATCTTTTGCTGCCCTAAAAACACAGTCAGAATTTTTGCAGCAGAAGTTTTAACTTGTTTTGGCTCTTCCATAGCACAATAAACAATCCTTGAATGTCTTCTCAACAGTCCCGAATTAAATAATGGTTGAGAGTTTCAAACAGTTTGAATTTCGCAGCAGCCCTAGCATGAAGTCAAACAATTCAGCCCGAGTTGGAACTTGCTTCTTCACAGTCTGAGTTTGTGGTGTTTTGGATGATGGTTACTGCTGCTGCTAAGTGTTTTCTTCAGGATTGAACAGTCATAAGGTTAGTATGCAACCAAGGTATGTATGAATACAGTAGTATGAACAATGATGAATTGAATAAGTGATGTAATATGTCACTATGTATTCTGCTGATGGAGCCTTAGTAGAAATATGAGGGAGTCACAGTCAAAAAGAAGATCTTTTTGAGTTACCTTTCTGTAAACTTCGGATGACTACTGCTTAAGTGGATGTTGATGATATTAGAAGAAATGACCCAAAAATGATGTTGCTTTCAGATGTACAGAGATGGCATATTAGTTGATAATGATGACCTTGATATGACAGAGATCAAATTGATTTGACAAACATGACTGGACAGAATGTGTGTATTGTTAAAGAACATTGATATTGAACAGCATTTGGATTAAGCAGCTTGAGTTGATTATGGACAAGATGATGAGCAGAGATGACAGAGTGACACAAGTTTGTTAAACACAAGAAAATCAGAGCAGTAAGTTTTCTTTTAAAAGCTTATAGGCTAAGTTTGTACAAGTGCATATAAGCACAGGCATAGCAGAGAACAAAAGGCATCACAGCCACAGGAGCTACAAGACTTATGCAGTGATGATGATATAAACACTAACAAAGGTATGATGATGATTAGGATTTGGCTAATACATGAACTAAAGTTTGAAGAGTGTACAGTGAATATAGTAAACAGACAAGTACAACACAGTTTTATGCAGTGATGATAGTATGTTAATGAATGCATGCATATATATGACAAATATTGACTGTAAAAGGACTCTTCTTTGGACTGCTCATAAACTATTTGCTAAAGGCTACTTGAGTTCTAGTTTTATTGAAGGATTAATAGGGTCACTTGAATAAGAAAATTAAGGAATTGGGATTATACAAGGACTGTGTATTTGAAGCAACTTGAGGACTATTTGAAACAGCAATTATTTACTATGCCATGGGACAGATTTGAACACTATAGTCAGGTACATTCAAGGGAAGAATTATAACACTTTGGTTGAGCAAATTTTTGATGTCAAGGATGTATTGATTTAACATGATAGGTATGTGCTCTTTGTTTAAGAAAATGGTGCATTGATTGTCTGAGATTTCAATACAAGTATCTAGCCACCACAGAGGAAGCTCGTTGGCTGTTTACTCCATGCAGAGATTCAGAAAATGCAAATGTGGTTCAATTCTGGAAGCCTAACACTCTAATGTTCAAGTATTTGAAGGTCAACTGAATGAAACAGTAACATATATAAAGCTACAGGAAGTCTGCATTGAAGTTAGTAGGTATAAGAAATGTTGTTGCAACAATTGGGTGACTCAATGATTTGAGTACAAAGGCATTCAACAGTACAGTGACAGGTCTTGACATGAAAGTGACATATGACATCAGTGAGCAAATTGATCAATCTCAGATTGACTTGATGATTTTGACAGTGAATTGAATTGATTGATAACAGACCGTGGCTTTGCAAGTGACAAGTTGATGACAGTTTGGCAAGTGGCATGACCAATGATAAATGATGATAGTGATGAGGTGGTTGTGATACCTCCAGCTGATGACATGAATGAAGATGTGCTCAGAAGATTGTGAAGTCAAGGACAGTATGATAATAAATTGCTAATATCCTTTTTTTTTACAGAATGCTCTTGAACAGAAGAAGATGCTGATTGAAGAAATGCTAGAGATAAGTGCTGATGTGATGTGACAGTGATGACATGGACAGAAAAAATGATGTTGGTGTGACAGTAAGCTTTAATTGTAAAAGTAAGCTTGTCTTGCTTTTGAGGTTAGGATACCTCAAACCCTTCTTAGCAGGGTCTAAGAAAACTAGGCAGGGTCCTGGATACAGAGTAGGTGCTCTATTCATCAGTAGGTGCTGATTTTACCTAACGGTTGTAGCCGAGCCAAAACTAATACAAAAGATTACAAAATTATATGACGTTGTGTTCTTTTGTGTTATGGTTCTTGATGAGTTAAATGCTATGATATGTGAATGATGAAGTTTATGAAATGATTATGAGATTGGTAGAATAATGAAATGATGAATTGGTAGTTAAGTGTGACAGGTCAAGAAAAGTTGTAAAATTGCTTTACACTGATTCACGCCCCCCCCCCCCTCTCAGTGTCTATAATGAGTTGATTATGGACAAGATGATGAGCAGAGATGACAGAGTGACACAAGTTTGTTAAACACAAGAAAATCAGAGCAGTAAGGTTTTTTTAAAAAGCTGATAGGCCAAGTCTGTACAAGTGCATATAAGCACAGGCATAGCAGAGAACAAAAGGCATCACAGCCACAGGAGCTACAAGACTTATGCAGTGATGATGATATAAACACTAACAAAGGTATGATGATGATTAGGCTTTGGCTGATACATGAACTAAATTTTGAAGAGTGTACAGTGAATATAGTAAACAGACAAGTACAACACAGTTTTATGCAGTGATGATAGTATGTTAATGAATGCATGCATATATATGACAAAGATTGACTGTAAAAGGACTCTTCTTTGGACTGCTCATAAACTATTTGCTAAAGGCTACTTGAGTTCTAGTTTTATTGAAGGATTAATAGGGTCACTTGAATAAGAAAATTAAGGAATTGGGATTATACAAGGACTGTGTATTTGAAGCAACTTGAGGACTATTTGAAACAGAAATTATTTATTATGCCATGGGACAGATTTGAACACTATAGTCAGGTACATTCAAGGGCAGAATTATAACACTTTGGTTGAGCAAATTTTTGATGTCAAGGATGTATTGATTTAACATGACAGGTATGTGCTCTTTGTTTAAGAAAATGGTGCATTGATTGTCTGAGATTTCAATACAAGTATTTAGCCACCACAGAGGAAGCTCGTTGTCTATTTACTCCATGTAGAGATTCAGAAAATGCAAATGTGGTTCAATATCAATGTTCTTTAACAATACACACATTCTGTCCAGTCATGTTTGCCAAATCAATTTGATCTCTGTCAAATCAAGGTCATCATTATCAACTAATATGCCATCTCTGTACATCTGAAAGCAACATCATTTTTGGGTCATTTCTTCTAAGATCATCAACATCCACTTAAGCAGTAGTCATCCGAAGTTTATAGAAAGGTAACTCAAAAAGATCTTCTTTTTGATTGTGACTCCCTCATATTTCTACTAAGGCTCCATCAGCAGAATACACAGTGACATATTACATCACTTATTCAATTCATCATTGTTCATACTACTGTATTCATACATACCTTGGTTGCATACTAACCTTGTGACTGTTCAATCCTGAAGAAAACACTTAGCAGCAGCAGTAACCATCATCCAAAACACCACAAACTCAGACTGTGAAGATGCAAGTTCCAACTCGGGCTGAATTGTTTGACTTCATGCTAGGGCTGCTGCAAAATTCAAACTGTTTGAAACTCTCAACCATTATTTAATTCAGGACTGTTGAGAAGACATTCAAGGACTGTTTATTGTGCTATGGAAGATCCAAAACAAGTTTAAACTTCTGCTGCAAAAATTCTGACTATGTGTTTAGGATAGCAAAAGATCAAAAAGAAAAAGAAATTATCCTTCAACTGCTGCAAAAATAATTCAGAATTCTTATACTGGCATGTGTTCCTTTAGTCCATCAAAAACTTAGTTCAAAAGAAGAAAACAAAACGTATTTGCTATTGGAAATTCGGGTCTGCAAAAATTGACTGTGTTCCTCAGATGCCCTAACAGTCAAAATTTTCTGAGTTTAGACAGTCCGAAATTCTGGTGTAAAAAGACAGTCCAAAATTCTTCCTCAGTGCAGAGCTCCTTCACCTGCTGCTGCCTCAATAATGACCCACGAAATTTCAGAGAAAAAAAAACTTTAAAAAAAAAATTCCTGTCTACTGTAGCTGCTACAGTACCCAAAATTCTCCTTAGTGAGCAGCCCGAAATTCAGAGCTCTCATTTACCCGAAATTACACCTCAAAAATGAAGATTTGTGATGGTATTTATACTAAATCTCCTCCATATTTTACTGAGCTGACTTGTATTTAATTTTTTATTTTTAATGGGGCCGACATACATATATTTATTTTTAATTTTTATTTTAATTCTGAGCCGACTTGCTATATTGTTTGACTGAGTCGACCTTGCATAAATGTTTGACTGAGCCGACTTATAATTTTTTTGTTGGGCCGACATACCACCAAATAACCATTTGATGTTTTTAAAATGGGGCCGACCTTTGAAGGCATTTTCAAGGTTTCTTCATCAAGGCATCTTCAAGGGCTCTTTCATTGATTCTATCAATACAAGGACAATACAAGGGCTTCCACTTCAAGCCAAGGGCAACCACCACATGCCAGAGACCATAAGGGAGACCATACATCATCATCAAACTTCTTCAAGGTCTTGAAGGACATCTTCAAGGGTTATGTTACCAAATGCAAGAGCATCTTCATGCCACATCATATAAATGACCCACATTGCCTTCACCATTCCTTCAAGGTTCCAAAGACTTCTTCATGGGCTTCTCCAACGTTTACCAGGGCTTCAAGACCATCTCTAGGGTCTTTAGCATCATCAGCTGGGTCTTCAACATCTTCAGCAAAGTGGTGGCATCAATGAACTCCTGTGGGGTTACTGCAAGTCCATGTTGGCATCAATGACAATTTCATCAACAGAATTTACTCCTCTCATCGGGTGAACAACACTTCCCCAAATTCACATATTTGAGTTCAGCCTATGTCCCTAGATTTACCAACTCGAATTGTAAAGAGGAGCTATGAGTCTTGACATTCGCTGGATTTTTGAACTTCCTGTCTAAATCAAACATCTGTTCTAAAGTTCTGACTCATTTCTGAATGAAATTTCCATTCTGTAGTTCTGCTTGATGTTCTTCGCCGTCTATTATGGCTCCTTTAAATGTATCATTATTCGTTAAACATTCCAATATTTTTTGATCATCATCAAACACCCTCAGATTAGTGATGTTGTCTGAAACAGAAGGCCTAAAAAGAAATTCAATCGAACATATGTTGTTCGTAGGTACCAACCTTGCAGCTGATGTAGCTAACAAGTCAGTTGATGCATTTTTTGCTCTAGGAATTGAAGAAATATTGAATGCGTGAAAATTTATTAATAAATCCCACACTTCATTTTGGTAATCCTTCAAATGCGGTGATATGCAGTGAATTTTGTTTTGAATTTGTTTAACAATGATTTCAGAATCTCCATACACTTTCAATTTTTTTACTTTTAATTCCATTGCTTTTTTCAATCCTTGGACTAATGCTTCGAATTCGGTTGTGTTATTTGTGCATTCAAATTATAATCTACATGAAAGAAAATGTTTATTTTTTTCTGGATCGATCAGGACATAGCCAGCTCCTAATCCTTCCAACGTTTTAGAACCATCGAAATAAAGAATCCAAAAACTTTCTACTCCTACTGAATTTGAATTATTAACTACATATGAAACTAAATCTATTATGTTACAATCAATCTTATCAGCCCATGAGAACTGAAGGAGATCGGGCTGGGTATCTGATATACTGTTGGTTTCTTCGGCTTGGTAATTTCCTCGTTCTAGTTCAAGAAAATAGTTTCCCAACACAGAGTTTACTGGTTCATTCTTGCCTTCCAACGGAGTCACGTTATACTTCATTTGAGGTTCTCTCAACACCTTTATTTGGTTCTGACATCCTTTATAGGGAAACCACACATGTGAACAATCTAATGCAAAATATCCTTCTAATTTTGTTGACCAATCCCGGCTCAAAACCAAACCATAAGCATATGGGATATCTGCTACAACAATGTCTATGTACTGACATACCCTCTCATCTGCGGACAAACGGATCAGGACATCTTCTATTTCTCCTATCACTTTCACTGTTGTTTTGTCTAATTGAAGAACTTGGCCTGTAGTTGGTTTAGGTTGACCATTTATTTGCTTGCAAACTGAAAGTGGCATGACTTTAACTAATGCTCTTGAGTCCACCAAACAATTATGCACATTGTAATTGAAAATCTCAAAAGTTAGAAGAAAGTCTGGAGTTCTATACTTAGACTTTCATCCTAAAGTTGCTTCACGAATCTCTTCCTCAGGTTGGTTATCATTCTGAGGTTCCTTCACGGGTGTTTCAAGTGCTTTTAAGAGCTTTTCCTTTTGTTGAGGTAGATTGCACATTTCAAACAAAGAGATATTTTCTTTAGCCTTTTTAATGTCTTCCACAACGTCATATCCCATTTCATGCTCAGTCAAATTTTTCTTGAAATTTTCAGCTTTATTTTCAGTAAGCTTTATAGGCACATTGACTTTCTTGGGGCTCTGGCTTGAAATGACAAACTCATGTATGTTAACAATTGGAGTATTATTCTTCATTTTCTTCATGTTCTCTTGAAGTTTATTAATCTTGGGAAGTATCAAGTTATCTTCTTTTAATGGATTCTGACTTCTTGTTGTAACATTTGTCTCTGATATTTCTTCTTCATCAAGGAGACCTTCATCTTCTATGTTGAACATAGAAACACAGTCCCATAAAACTAAGGTGTCTTCTTCTTGTGTTTGTGTTGGTTCATGCTCTTTCTCTTTCTCTTCCACGGTTTCTGTCCACCTAGAATCCAACAATTGGTTCATCACTAAGGTCATAGAATTTATCCACTGTGGGAAATTCTTCTCAGAGTGAGGCTGCTGATGGAATGTGCAATAATTATCCATTCCTACATCCATCAAATTCATGGTTGAGGGACTGTGTTGTGGAGGCTTGGGTTGACTATTGTCTTCTCTCTTTTTATAATAAGGCTTGTATTGTTTATGAACCTCTTTTTCTTTTTCCAAATCAATTACCCTGTTTGATAACTTCTGCATCATCTTCACCACCCCATCTAACTCCTGTGATCGTTCATCCTTTGGCTTAGTTAATAATAGAGGCTTTTTGTTTCCATAAGATTTTTCGTCTGACTGCACAGGATAGTGTTCTATACTCTCCATTTCTTCCTCCACCTTCTCAGCTTCTTCATAAGTATCTACCAAAGTGGGTCTAACCGATCTCTTGACAAACATGGCTAGATCAGGACCAAGAGCGTAGGTATAGTACTCAATTAGGGCATGCTCAGATGGTTTGTCAGCTGCATCGAAGTTATTCAGGTAGGCAGCAAACCTCTGAGTGAAATTATGTACCCTTTCTTTCTTTTCTTTATTTTCTTTCTTTAGGGCAATTAATCCTTTCATTAAAGCTGCATGAGTTTTTTGGATTCCGTATTTGTTTCTAAACAGTCTCTCAAAAATATTCGAATTTGTGATTGAGTTTGCAGGCAGGGAAATGTACCATGAACCTTTTTTTCCCTTCAGGGTATGCGGGAATAATCTGCAAACTACATATTCATGTTCTACTACTTGCAATCCTTCTAAATCCAAATAAAAACTCTGCAAATGATCATCCACAAGAATTCCTTCATTCGGTTCAAATTTGGGTAAAGCTTTGTCAAAAATCTGAGGCATAGCATGCAATGGAGGTGTCAGATTTAAAGGAAATCTAGCTCTCCAAGCAGGCTGTGGAGGTGGATGATTTTCATTCACATTGGCCATGATTCTGAGTGGAGGTTGAGGAGGAGACTGGACAGGTGTTCGAAAAGGAGAACAGTGAAAGGAATCTGGCCCCAACTGATTCAGAGGTTGGACAACTTCTTGCAATGTTGTTTCTACCAATTCTTCAAGATATTCCACCAATACTGAATCTTCTAATTGAGGACGATATTTCTTACGATACTCTCTTCTAGGTAAAGTAGGAATAATAGGTAACCCTCCAATCCTCTTTGCATACGCCCTGGTAATCCTCCTTAAATATTCAACTACTTCATTATCAATGGGATAGAGATACTCTTTTTATTTTTCTTCAGGAGTGGGTTTCTAAGGAAAACTGGTTTCAGAGTTGTCAGTGGTGGAGTAATCTCAAGAAAACGAATTTCCTCGGCCAGCCATGCATTGGTGGCCCTCATTCTAGTGCCAAAAACTGTTGAGGCCTGGAAAATCGCAGGTAACAACAGTAGGGATTCTCCCCAATAAGCATTCCCAATTAGCTCGTTATTGTTTGGTATGGGGAATCTGTCTTGTTTATAGTCTGGCTACTGTATGTCAAGTAACGGTTAAAGCTTATTTTACCAATTGCAGCCCGGTCCACCATTTACTTGTATTTTTTATTTTTATGTTTAGGTATAATATGCAAGTGCCTAGCTAAATGCAGTCGATAGAGATAATGAAGAGTGTCACAATGTGATGTGTAGGTTCTTACCTCTCATTTTACCTCTTTCTCTTCTAAATCATAAACAAAGAAATACTAACTATGATTATATAACCTATCCCTAAGGAGCAATACTATAATTAATAATGAGTAATGTATTGTATAGCATGCATTAGAATACTACAGATAGCTGTTAATATTTATGAATACATGAATATAAATAGACAAATAAGCAAAGAGATAGCTCATTGCCAATTAAAACATCCGTTACTCAGATATGATTGTGGAAATTTCACATAAATAAACATGAGCATATTCATAACTTGAAGGAATTCATAAGTTAGAATGATCTCACAGTTCATAGAAACAAGCTGAAAAAGAAGTAGTTTACATTCAACCAGTCCATGTCAAGCATTTGAAACCCCACAATGCTTTCTCTAGCTGAAAATATAAACTCTTTATTATAAGATGAAATAGTTCTTCTTACAATAATATTGCACATAGATCACCTGAAAAAAGGTCCTCCAATACATAAAGCTTGCCTATATTTATACAAAAAAACAAAAACTCTTGAGCTACCCTCGTTGCCTTTTGGGCTTCCCCTAACCTTTCCTTTACAAAATTTTGTCCTTTAGCTTATGGACTCAAAATACAATATATTACATCATTAATCAAAATGTTCTAAATAGTCCAACTAAGATGGCTCAGCTTGCTCATTCATAAATTTCTTCCATGCATTGGCATCTACTGCTATGTTTTCAAAACCAGAAGGTTCTAGAAATCTGATAGTAATTTCATGCTTAGCAGCTTGAGCTTTTATACCCGCCACTCTAGCCGGAATCAATCGAAGTTGGTCTTCCAATAAGTGACTGCTAATTGCCGCATGTGTTATTTCATTTTTAAGCACCTCTTCATCTAACCTCTTCACTAGCTGAATGGCCTGTTCGTCTTCGCTGCATCGTTCTTGTAATTGCTTCAAAAATATTTCATGCTCTGGCAGCACCTCTAGTATCCTGCTAGCAGAGATCTGACACCGATTGTAAGTTAGGAGGACTCTTCTGCGGAATTTTGCACAGGCACTCTTCGTCCTCCTCATTGTCTTTACTAGCTCTTCTACTGCTTTGCTAGCAAACTCGATCAGCTCATACTTTAGCTTTATCGTCTCTAGGTATTTGGGAGGTACATCTGCGGGAGGCTCCTTACTTGTCTCTACCCATGTCATTCTTCCCTGTAGAGTTTCTAAGATATCATGTGTCCTGTCCAAGAAATAGGAAGTTGTATTTATAATTTCCTCCAATCTTATTTCTATCTGTTGAACCTTAAACCTATCCTCTACCATCTGAAGTTGCATTTGATGAATCTTATTCCTAAGCGTGAGAGCATGCTTCTTTAAAGGTTCAACATCGACTTCCTGCTCCATAGTTGTCTTCAATGAAACCTCTAATGAATTCTTTTGATCTTCCAAGGCTACTATATGAGTTTCATACAACTCGGATTTCCCTTCTGCAGTGGTCCTTTGTACTTCCAGTTATGTCACTTTATCTTCTAACTTCCCCTTTTCCTTATTCAACTCTTCAATTGATAGCCTCAGATTATCTCTTTCGGCTTCCAAAACCTGATATCTTTGCTTTAGTTTCCCAAAATCTGCCAAGGTGGCCTGGGATTCCTTTTCTATATCTCCTACAGATAGCACCAAAGCATCTTTATCTGCTTATAGAGTCTGACACTATGCCTTGGATACCTCAACTTCACTGATCATATCTTCATATTTTCTCTTCAAGATCTAACTTTCACTTCTCTCATTTTTTAAGGTATCTTTTAATTGTGTAACCTTCTTCTGGGACTGCTCAAGATTCGTTATTATTCTATCCACATTATCTTTAGTGGCTAGGGATAGGGATACCCCAGCTCTTGCCATTAATCGCAGATCTTTGTTGCTACCGTGAACCACTGTTTTATCAATCACCATCACTCCTAGCTCACCTCTAGTGTTCACCTTTTTCTCTGTTCTTTTAACAATCCTCTTTTTTACCTTGTCATAGAAAATGGTGTTTAAATTGCGCACTTCTTTTCCTTCTGTGGGAGTAAAAGGAATTAGTTCAATTCCAGATACTGTCAGAGGATTTTCTCTTGCTATACTACTGGATGGAACAGCAGGTTCGAATGGATCAGTATCGGACCGAGTCTGTCCTTAATCAGCAGGGTCTTGTTCTTATCATGTCTCTTCTCTAAATTATTCAACTTCCTTTTCTGCTTTCTCTTTTTCCTTATTAGCATCTTCTAATCTTAATCCTTCACTTTCTTTCTGCCTTCTCTATATTTGTTCTTCCTCCTTTCTTTTATTTTCTTCTTCTATCTTCTTTGTTGCCTCTTCAGCTATCGTTTTCTTTTCTTCTTCTTCAGCTCGCAACCAGTTCTATGCTTCTTGTGCTAACCTGTGAGATTCTTCTGCCTTCTCTTTGCTGCATCTTCTTCCTGCCTTTTGAGTTTATCAGCAGCTTTCCCCTTTCCGCCCTATATTTTGTTTGAATCTTTTCCTCAAAGTTGTCTTGTTTTTAGCATTCCAGAAGATCTCTTCATCTTTATCCCAAAAATTTGTATACTCAAAATGCACTCCAGCTGCTATGCAATAATCAACAACTTTATCCTCATAGTCATTCCTATGGAAATTCATTTCACCGAAGTGAAAATACTCTAACTCCTTAACAAACTCCGCTGCAGTTTTTACCCTGGAAAATTTGTAACTTCCTACAAAAAAAGGTGACTGCAAGATATATTGTCTTCTTCTGCTCAAAATGGAAATTTCCCACTTCGTCAATGTACAACTATCTCACATCCTCTTTATGGATCACATAGTCTGTAGCATACTTCGGTAGAAGAGAAGGGGCCCCTGAACCACCGTACATTATTAAATATAAACCTTCTTCCGTTAAATAATAGTTTTTCGTTGTTTTGCACAACTTCCAAAGCTTCCTCTGACATACAATTACATTCGACCAAGAAAATTAATGTATACTATGGCATAATGAAATTCTCACAAATCTCCTTGTAATGGATATAATATTTGTGAGCCCAAAATCTTTTATAGGCAACATACACAGGGGCCCGGTCTTTATCCTATTGGCACTTCAATGCTGGGAATAGCTGAGTACATAAAATGCAATCAATCAATATCGAACTCATATAAAATTCTGTCTTCTTTTGGGAAACTCCTCCCAATGCTGCACTTATACAAGCTGACAGGATTTTGGACACTGTATTTGCCCAATTAAATATTGTACCTTGGGTGGCGACAAAAAATATCACTGGTACCCAACCTATTTTAAAACTTTTTCCATTAGCCCTCCCGAAAATTCTGTTTAACATCAAAGCAATGAACCTGTATGGATTGTGGAGGGTTGATGTTTCGTACTCTCCAGAAGGCCTCGTATGGAAGTTTTTACCTGGGATCATCATCTTTTTAATTGTTTCCACCATATATAGATTGGGCTCCTTTAACCAACTTTTAGTCAAATAGGTTTGTGGTGTTGGTAAATTATAAGCCATGGATACATAGATGGGCCTATATGCAGCATAACCCTGCCTCTCGGTGTTGGCCAGTATCATCCTTGTTACATCTTCCCTAGGCAGAATCCACCCTATCACCTCTGAACATGGGAAAAGTACAGGTCTGGTATCCACTTTCATAATGGATGATCTCTCGATATTGGCATATATAGGCATATCTTCAAACCCATCTTTTGGAACACTCTGGTTTGAAATCATTCTGTAGACCTCTCCCCATTTATACTCCGGCTCAACTCTAGTAGTGGCTTTAGTATCTTCATAAATAACCTCAACTTTGGTTACTATCTCTACTTTTGGTTCCTCCTCAGCTACTTGGGCCTTCTTCTTCTGCTTGCGTGGCATATTGTTGTGCTGATGATTAGCCTGTAACAATCATGCAACATGATTTTAGTCTACTTACTCCTAGCAAGCTATGTATTGAAAACATCAATAAAATACAACCAAAATATTACCATCCCATCAATATGCATGCTGAATAACTTCTTTTATCAAATAAATAGGCTTTTAATACAAGAAGCAACAACAAGAAACCGGAAAAACCTATCTGCCCTAGCCTGCAAAAACCTTTGTTAGGGAATACTCTAGATCTTCACAACAACCCTGCTTCTCTGGGTATGTTAACACCCAAAAATGGTTAACTACCTCATCTACCCCATTACATGGCTCATTTGTCCACTTTCCTACCATATCTCCATCAAAAACCCATAAAACCATCTAAAAGGTCACCAAAAAGCTTAAAATGCCTCCAAAAGGCTATAAAATCCTTTTTTCCTCCAAAAATATCCAAAAAAGGAATTAAAAATATAAAATAATGAGGAAAAACCCTAATAGCTGAAACCCTAAACAGCTAAAACCCTAAAAAGCTGACCTAAACCACATGGTTTTATAAATAAGTGATGGAGACCCATTATTCCATATCCATTATCATAAGCATCTTGCCTCTGCCGAAATTATTCTCGAAACCCTAGCTTACCATCAAGCTACTTTCACCATTGAGAACTCTTTTGGCCCATTTCCACCACCGGAGAAGGAGAAGAAGCAGCTTGGAGCTCGAAGCCACCGACATCGGACCAGCGCAACGGACTCCATCAACCTCCTCATTGGAGGTAACATCAATAAAAATCATTATTCATTCCTTTACAGTTTCTGCTCTATATTATTTACTTTTCACCGTATTGTTTCATGTTAGTTGCTTTTTACTGCTTTAGCTTCAAAAACGTATTTAGATTAATTTATGTTTCAGTTTATCATTATTTAATTCATACATCATTGAACTACTACTAAGGGATCCAGATTCCTTAGTAGGTGCTCATTAGCACAAGCTAGGGTGAAAACCCTAGCTACAGTTTTGGCGACTCCGCTGTCTTTTTTTTTAATTTAATTTTTCCGTACTGTACTTTCGGCTGTCGTTTTCGGCCGCCGGAAACCGCACTTTTTTCTTCCGCAATCGCGGCCCCACCACGCATTTCAGGCCCTAACCTGCGACCAGCCCGCCGCTGTCGGCCATTCTCCTGCGTCCTGGACGCGTCTTTGAACTTTCCCAGTTGCGCCCCGACCGCGTTTTTTCAGCCCACAGTCGCGATCCGACCGCGCCTGTTCATTACACAGTCGCGCTCCGACCGCCGATGTCAGCCAGAACCCCGCAACCTAGACCGCGCCTGTTTCCTTTAAACCCGCGATCTGCCCGCGACTGTTGCCTTCAAACCCGCGGTCCGACCGCGCGAATCCGCCCCATACCCGCGGTCTGCGAACTGTTTTTTGCCATTGTTTCCGCGCCGAAACCCAGCCACTTTGCCTCCATTTTTCCTGCACTTTCACAGCCACCTGTTCCACTTGCAGCCCTACAGCCATTTCTGTCCCTTGTTTACAGAATTGTTTAGAAAATTTTTAGCATTATTTATTTAAAAAATATATATATATATTTTGCATGGTAAAAGTTTTTAAAGTTTTTCATACATTATTATTGTTATTGAGTAACTATTTTGGATTCACAACCTCACATGCACACAATCTATCCCCTAATTC